>JAPTOF010000002.1:33062500-33435000 GCA_028554755.1 Cordia subcordata | reverse complement strand
AAATAAATATATCGGTCTTTAAATATAGAATAATTTTCTTCACTATAACCAATTAGATATTCGGGTCGCGCGAATCGAGTGAAAGAAGGGTTGGAACTTCGAATCAGAGCTGGGAAATTAAAGTTGAGACAATGCCTCGCAAACAATAAATAAATAAATAAAAGTAGAGACAAACCAATAGCCAACGAGCAGCTCCAGGTCCACCCCACCGGGCCCATCCACATGCCTGTTACTGTACCATCAAGAGAGAACTAAGAACCGTCAAGACATCTATCTAAAAGTGTGTTTAGAAGTATTTGAATGACTTATTTTAAAAGTTTTTTTTCTTAATTTTTAAAAAATAATTTTTTGAAAAATTAAAAATTTTGACTTTTAAGATAAAGTATAAAATGCACCAATTTGTCCTACAATATATTAAAAGTGTATCGAACCTTTCTATGGTCTAAAAAGTCACTTATAATTAGTAGTGAGGCCAGGAATCCGAATTAAGGGGGAAAATTATAACTTTTATAAACTAATTCATATACCACGAAATATTCTAAATAAATAAGTGACACATTCAGACTATCAAAAGCTAACATATCTAATTTTGATGGTTAACTATACTCTACATAAACTTGAAAATTTTTCACTATAAGTCATCAAAGTACATCTCAATTCTCAAACTAACATATAATGTTAAAAAGTGTTGATTGTGGCCCATATTCTTGGGCAATAAGAATAGCAAATTGCCTTATTAGTAAGTTACTTTATTAGCTTATTACCATAATAGCATATAATTAATAGGTTTCCTTTTCTGCTCAATAGGTTTTAGGAAACTTGTGCATTATAAATATATGGCAATACTCATTGTATTATGTGTGGGAGAGAAACCAGAGTGAGAGCCTTGTAATATTTGCTGATCAATAGTGAAATTGTTTTCTGTTGCCCATGAACGTAGGCTTTAAGGCTGAATCAGGTAATTCTTTTGTGTCGTTTTCTTCTTGTATTCTTTGTGTTTGCATGTTTTTTCCTAACAAACTAGTATCTAGAGCTTAGGTTTATTTCATTGCTTGAGGGAAAAAAGGAAAATCAAAACTCAGTTCACAAGTTAAACCTTAAACCAAACAAAGCACGGTAAAGCCAAAAAAAAAAACCAAACGGAGTCTTATTTTTCCTGTATTTATTTCATGTTCAAAACTCTTCATCAGAGCATCCAAACTGCCGGTGGAAGGTATCAATAGCTTTGTAGGCTCAAGGTGCTAACCATAGCTGTAGCGTCCCTAGAGGTGGCCGAGATCTCCTCAGAGAAGAACTTGAAAGTCATGGGTGTAGAAGGTCGCGATGGATGATGATCAGCATTTTGCTTTCTGGCATTAGGCGAACGCGGTGGTCAACTCTGATTGATAATCAATTGGTTGGATTAGCGTGTAGAGCATCCGGGTCAAGTTTGGGGCATTGGGTTTATGTTTGGGTTTGTATTGGCAGGTGAAGAAGAAAATATTTTGGGTCTCTAGTTCTTTGCGGGTCGGTTTGGTTTTGGATTCGGGTTGTTTGGTTTTTTCTTCTTGAACCGGGTTACTTTTTCCTTTTAATTTGGTCAGTAAAGCAAGGTCTAATTGGATCGAGCCTGGGTACCTTGTCCATATGGGTTTGGTCTTAGGCTGGGTCTTAGGTGTTAAGTTTTTTTTTTTTTTTTTGGGTTTTTGGTCTTAGGGTTTTTTTTTTTGAAATAATTTTTGTTAGGTTTGGTAGTTTCCAAAAAAAAAAAAAATTTCTTTGGGCTTGGGCTTTGGATTAAGCTTACGAGAAAAAAAAAAGGAGTTTTATATTTTTGGATTGGGCCTAGTCTAGGAAACAAAAAAAAAAAAGAAAAACTAATTTGACCAACTGACCATGCATTGACCAGTTGACCAGGATTAACCGGGGTTTGGCTTTGATCGTTGACCAAGGGTTGATCGAGTCTGACCAGAGCCTTATCCCACGTTTTTCAATGTTTTGAGTCCAATTTTAGGCTCTTCTTTGTCAGATTCTGTTCCAAAGTAAGTGTTTTGGGATGGTGTTGCCTTTGACCAATAGGTTTGACTTTGACCATGTTGACCAAAGTTGACCGAGGGTGCTCATAAGGTTTTTCGATGTGTTGAATCTACTTTGCGGTCTGTTGAGCCAAATTCTATCCCGAACTATGAGTTTTGAGCAAACAAAGATGCCTTCCACAGGTGAAAAGTTTGAAATCGAGAAGTTTGATGGGAGAATGAGTTTCAATCTATAGAGGATCAAACTCAAGGCATTTATAACAATGCAAGGACTTTGGCAAGCCATTGAAAAAGTGATCTCGAAAGAGACGAAACCTATAGCGAAACAAGAACTTAAAGTGAAACCCTTAAGTGCAGTACATATATCCATGATGAATGAAGTATTGCCGGAGATTTCTGAGAAGGTGATGGCAGTTGATTTCTGAGAAGGCGATGGCAGTTGAAGCTTGAAATATTTTGGTGAAATTGTGTGCATCAAAATCTCTCATGAATCGCTTTTACTTGAAAAAACGTTTGTATCGCCTTAGAATGAAAGAAGGTACGCCACTAAAACAACACCTTGATGAACTTACCTCTTGTTTTATTGCTTTGAAGGATGTGGCATTAAAATTGATGAGAAGACAAAGCTATTATCCTGTTATGCTCCTTACCAGCTTCGTAAATGAATTTTGTGGACACTATGTTGTATGAGAGGGACACAATTAGCTTTGAGGATATGATTACTTCATTGAAATTGAAGGATCTTCAAACACATATCTCGAGATATAGGGAGGAAGTTCATGGGGAGGGTTTAGTGAGTAGAGGGAGATTAGAGAATAGAAGGGGATCTTTAGGTAGAAAGAAAAGCAAGTCGAGGTCAAAATCAAGAGTTAGAAAGCTACACTATTTCGAGTATGGTAAAAAGATTCACATTAAAAAGAAAATGTCCAAAACTGAAAAACGGAAAGAAAAAGGTGGAGAATTCATCTAATGTGATGGAAAGTACTGATAGTGATAAAGAGAGTTCGAGTAGTACCAGGGATGTTCTGTCTGTAAGTGCGTCACGGTGGCATAATCAATGGATTCTTGATGCAAGTGCAACATTCCATATATTTCCTAGGTGTGGTTGGTTCTCTTCTTATTCCGAAAAGAAAGGGAAAGTCTTTTTAGGCAATGACCATTTGTTGAAAGTAGAGGGAATAGGCATCGTAAATATCAAGATGTTTGATAGTATTACAAGATATCTCGAGTGTTGACATGTACCAGAGCTGAATAAAAACCTAATTTCTTTTGGGCGTTTGAATTCTCATGGGTACAAATTCCAAAGTGAGAGTAAAGTCTTAAAGGTGATCAAAGTTGCGATTGTGCTATTGAAAGGGAACTTGACTGGCGGTTTATATGTTCTTCAAGGTAGTACGGTTACAGGTGTTGCAACTGTTACATTCGAGGAGAGTGATAATGACACCACGCAATTATAGCAAAAGAGGTTAGGCCATATGAGCGAGAGGGGACTAACCGAGCTGAGCAAGAAGGATTTGCTTTGTCGACAAAGAAACGAAAAAGCTTGAATTCTGCGAGCATTGTGTCTTTGGAAAGCAAATCAAGGTGAAGTCCAGGAAGGGACAGGAGAATACCAAAAGTACACTTGATTGCATTCATTCTAATCTTTGGGGTCCTAATAAAGTTCTTTCCAAGAAGGGTGCCAAGTATTACATTACTTTCATTAATGCATACTCTTGGATGGTGTGTGTGCGTGTATGTGTTTCTTGAAAACTAAAGATGAAGCATTTCTAACATTTGTCGAATAGAAGACATTAATTGAGAATTAGACTGGTAAACAAATCAAGCGTCTTAGAACTGACGATGGGTTGGAATACTACTATAAAAGGTTTGATGAGTTTTACAGGAAACATGGCATTGTGAGACACCGCACATGTGTAGGGACATTCTAACAGAATGGAGTTGCAGATCACATGAATAGAACTCTGGTGGAGAGAGCTCACTGTATGCCCTCCCATTCTGGCTTGAATAAAGACTTTTGGGCTAAAGCCGTTAATACGATGTGCTACTTGGTGAATAGGTCTCCATTCAAAGCTATTAGATTGAAAACTTCTTTTAAGTTATGGTCTGGTAAGTCTGCTGACTACTCTCAATTGAGGGTGTTCGGTTGCCCTACATATGCTTACATGAAGGATGAAAAATTGAAGCCGAGGGCTAAGAAATGCATATTCCTAAGCTATGTGTCTGAGAGGAAAGGTTACAAGTTGTGGCGCACAGATCTAAAGTCTCCAAGTTTCCTCGTCAACAGGAATGTTAAGTTTAATAAGTCTGCTTCATTAGATTAAGAAAAAGAGAAAGTTGTAGCTGGGTTAAACCACAGTGTCAAAGAGCAAATGGACGTACTTGTTGATGTTTCAAATATTCCATCTAGTAGTAGTAGTAATCTAGTTCAGCCGACTCAACCGATTGAGGTACATGAACAAAATATGCCTGAACAACAAAAGTACAGTATTGTTATTGGGCTGGAAAAGAGACAGATTAAAGAGTCTCAAAGATACAGATATGCTAATCTCGTTGCTTATGCTTTGGTTGTTGCTAAAATAATTGAAAGACATGAGCCGAATTTATACAAGGAGGCTATATCTAGAAAAAATTTTGCTCAGTAGGTAGGTGACATGAGTGAGAAGATTGAGTCTCTTTAAAAGAATCAGACATGGAAGCTTGTTGAATTGCCTGAGGGATAGCGAGTTGTCGGTTACAAATGGATTTACAAGAAAAAGGAAGGTACTCCAGGGTTAAAGGTCCTCAATACAAGGAGTGCTTGGTGGCAAAAGGCTATACACAAATGAAGGGTGTTGACTTCAATGAAGTGTTCTCTTCAGTTGTAAAGCACAGTTCCATTAAGGTTTTACTTGCCTTGGTTACTTTTCATGATTTTGAGCTTGAGCAACTATATATGAAAAACAACGTTTTTGCATGGTGACTTTGAGGAGTAGACTTATATGAGTCAACCAGAGGGGTATGCTGTTCCTTGTAAGAAGAACCATGTTTGCAAATTGAAGAAGTCCTTATATGAGATGAAACAGTCGCCTTGGCAGTGGTACAAGAGATTTGACATATTCATGATGGGTGCTAAAACCATGTCTGCCATTGTGTATATCTCAAGTACCTTGTTGTTGCTAAAACTTACATCCATATTGCCTCCGCATTCATGGATCCGGTGCATTTTAGTATCATACGCTGTCTTAACAATTTCAATTAACTCTGTCCTTTTTTATTTGCTCCTCCCACTGGCGCTTAAAATACTCACCTAAAACACTCGGCTACTTCTTTAATTCGTCAATGGCAGACATGGTTTTAGCAACAACAACTACACAAACAAACCATCTGGAAGGTACTTGAGATATACACAATTGCCTATGGATGTAAGGTTTAAGGCCGAACCACATAATTCTCTTGTGTCGTTTTCTTCTCTTGTTCTTTGTATTTGCATGTTTTTTCCTAACAAAAAGATTATAGTTTTATTTTTATATACTTTCCCAAACTCTTCTAACACCGAAAACCCCAAGCGATAGAACAACAACAAAAGAAAAAAATGAAAGTGATAAAAGAAAGAAAGAAGAGTACATACTTATTAAAGCACGATTCTGAATTGGAGCAAAAGCGAAGATATGTTCTAATTTTCTTTTAGGGTAACAAGACGTTCAAATGTTTAAGACGTTCAAATGTTTGTAACAAATAAATAAATTTTTTTATAGGTTGAAAAGAAAAACTAGTCAAGCATATTAAACAAAGAAAGGAAAAAAAAGGAGGGCAAATCTAATTTTTGTTCCTTTAGCTCATCTTTTAATATTATTATTTTCTTTTAGGAAAAATAGTATGGGGGCAATTGACTCCCTTCTATATAACGTGGCTTCACCGCAGCTCATAATCCCTTTGTGATCGGATCTTCCTATTACTAAAAAAATCTATTATTTACTCTAAAATAAGTTAAAATTAAAAAAATCCGTTATTCACGCATATTTTCCCTGGGGTCCAATGCACCGTTCTGTCAGTAATAAATCAATCCTCTTCGAATAAATAAATCTGCACTTTTTCTAATTTAGGCCTGCTTCGAGCAATGGAAAAAAAAAAGAAAAAAAAATTAGGCCTGCCCTTTGTTGTGCACTCTTTACTAAGATACGCCACTGGCGCAGTCCCCATTCCAGTGACGTCTTTACTTACGCGTCAATCGCTGGGCTGCTTTAAACCTGACGTGGAGTAAATAGCAGAAAGGTGCGCATTCACGGATCCGGTGCATTTTAGTATCATACGCTGTCTTAACAATTTCAATTAACTCCGTCCTTTTTGATTTGCTCCTCCCACTGGCGCTTAAAATAGTCACCAAAAAACATCTTCCTCACCCACTTTGCACCCCCTTCTTGCTCTCTTCATCACCCCACTTCTCTCTCTCTCTCTATTACACATATACATACATATACATACACACATATATATATAACAAATATGCACCTCCATTAGTTGTTGGCATATTTTTATATCCATCTGCAGAAGAAAAATAACAACCAGCTTTGTCAGTTTCTTCTTCCTCTCCCTCAAAATCAGCACTCTCTCCCTCACAAACATACACAACTTGAGATCAGTTGTGCATTCCCGATGGGGTCAACCGTGCCTTTGCATTAGCATTTGCATCCAACAACAGTGATCAAGCAAAAGCAATCCACGGATTTGCTAATTTCCAATATAAACTGCGCCGTGTAGTTCCTTTCTTTTTCGCAATATATTATTAGTTTATTATTTTTACGTATGTTTCTTGATCTCTACAAACAGAAAAGAGTGGTGGTATCGTTTCTCTCTCCTTTTTTTTTCCTTTCCTCTCCCTGTACGAGTTATTGGCCCTCGTCGTTTTCAGTAACTACAAGTAGTTAAGGTCCAATAGACAGGAAGAGAAGGGGAAAAAAAGTTAAGGAGAAGCGACACAATCCCATTCATAGTGCTGCTTTTCTTGTTTTCTTTTCTTTTTTTTTAATATTTTATATTTTCGAATAAATTCTGCGTTTTCGGTGTTGATTCACGTGAAGCTTGTGAAAATGCCACATCGAACGACGTATATATTTCCAAGGCAATGTCCGGATGCATCATCGTCAAAGTTTCTGTTAGATCACGAGCAGAGAATCCAAGGGTCAAAGGAGGTGCAGCGGAGCAGCACAGCTAATGATGATGTGAACCGTTACGCTAATCATTTTGGTAATAGTAGTAGTCGTCATCAGCATCATCATGGATTCACGGGCGATAAGATTCACGGAAAGCAGTTGGCTGCGTTTGTCAGCTGGCTGTCCGAGAAGAAAAAGAAAGACAAAGCAACAATCACTGCTCACCACAATCATGTGAAGATCGCGTTGACCGGACGACTACAAGAAGAAGATGATGAAGGAGAAGAAGAAGCTTTCCATGACAACGACATCGATAACCAAGAGCGACAATTGTTGCTTCCGCCACCACCCCCAGCAGGAGGAGTTGACGACCACCACCAAGCATCCGCAACGAAACCGTCGTCCATCGACCGCCAGGTCTCGTTACGACGGTTATCAAGCACCGGGAGTAATTACAGCGGGTATGCTAAGGAGAAAGGGATCGAGAGGCAAGTTTCTCTTCAAAGGCTTTCGAGTGGTGGCAGTGGTATAAGCTATGCTGGAAGCTTGTTTTCTGGGACTGCCACCACCTTCGATGGCAATTGGTCTACTACTAGTACTGCGGTTGGCTTGAAAGATTCTGGCGGCATCACAAGGGAAGAAGAAGAAGAGCAGCAAGGGAAAACAACAACTGTAGCACCTAACAATGTTAATATTGCTACTCATAATGACAATAATTATGATGAAGATGGTAATAAAGATAGTGTGGCTCAAAGGTCCAAGGAGGGCTATTACTTGCAGCTTACGCTGGCCAAGAGGCTCAGGGAGCAAGCAATGTTGGCTACTGAGGAGCCTATTCTTCTGCAGGAGTGCAGAAGCAGTGAAGGCTTTGCTCTTGGTGGATCTTCTGATGCGCAGACTGTCTCCTATCGTCTTTGGGTATGTGCATATGTATTTTCTTGCTTTTCTTTTTCTTCCTTGGTAGATGAAATAAAGCGTAGTATATGCATAGCTGCCTGCATTCTTTTAATTTGTGTTGGAGAAGGGAGTAATTGAGTTCACTTTCTACTGCACATTTCACTACTAAAATAGTATCTGTTATCTCTGCTTCATTTGCTCGTGACCCATGAAAACTTATTTTACAATTGCATAAACAAACACTAATACAAATCCTTATTTGGCGGCGCTATTTTCATATGAGGTGGTCAATTTCCCAAGACCTCAAAGTTAGGTTAATGCACGATCTCCTATATTCTACTCCCACCTCTACCCATTTACCAAGAATATGGTCCCAATTGCCTTTGCCAGTGGTTCTCCAACCCAGCAGTGATACTTTTACTGGCTAATGTGAAACCACTGCCAACAGCCAACCGAGTTTCGCCCATCTTTGATCCCATGTCTTTTCTCTAAGCTTTGTAGTCGATGCTGCAAAAGTTGTTATATACAGTATTTTTGTTACAAAGGAGAGATTGCTCACTCCCTCGCACAGTTTCACAACCTTTGTCATATACTACGTACCAATATAATTTTGTTTACCCTCCGCAATAGGCCTAATTTGTTTTTAAGTATCCCATTCATCTAATATTATATCTTTATTAATAAAGGTACGGATCAAATAGAAGTATAACAACATCAGTTAAATAATGGCACGTAACAAAACTAATAAATCAACTGCGTTCTCAAAAAAGGAAAGGAAATGAGTCTATAAATTGGAATAAATAAAAAAGAAAAGTGAGTCTATCTTTATGATACAGACATAATAATTTAATAAAAATGCTGAGTTATTGGTAATTGTAATTTGTCTGGTGATGTGTTTTCATTAATTTTATCTTAGCTAGTTAGCTCGTAGCAAGTCTCTTCTCTCACGCTTAAACATCACAACTACTGATAAACATGAATTTCCAATTTATTCCCTATCTCCATCTCATCAAGCATCATTTAATTGATTACTTTAGAAATTGCTTAATGCGATTCTTTCATTTTTCAGGTTAGTGGTTGCTTATCTTATGCTGACAAGATATCAGATGGGTTCTATAATATTTTGGGAATGAATCCATATTTGTGGGTGATGTGCAATGAACTCGAAGAAGGTAGAAGGTTGCCATCTTTAATAGCGCTAAAAGCAGTTGATCCTAGTGATACATCAATGGAGGTAGTTCTCGTTGATCGGCGTGGTGACTCACGGCTTAGAGAGCTGGAAGATAAAGCTCAAGAAATATACTTTTCCTCTGAAAATACGTTAATGCTAGCAGAGAAACTTGGGAAACTTGTTGCTGTTCATATGGGGTAGGTACCAATTTTCTTCTAGCTCACTCCATTAATGAATTTATGCTTTTCCGTAAGATTGTTAAGTTTGTGAACTTTAAGGGGCTCTTTTCCGGTGGAGCAAGGTGATCTTCATGGGGGCTGGACATTGGTCAGCAAAAGATTAAAGGATTTGCAGAAGTGTATTGTACTCCCTATTGGTAGTCTGTCTATGGGAATTTGCCGGCACCGGGCTATTCTATTCAAGGTGATTTTCTGTAGCCCGACTCTAATTTCATTTACTTTCTTTTGGACTGTGCAAGGAACCTTGGTAATTTAGACTTGGGAGGCAAGAACCTTGGCATAGGATTTGCTGCCAATCTGAGAATATTGATAATCCCTGTTACTTTTCTTGGTCTCAAAGTCGAGTTGTAGTTAGTTGGCTTTTAAGATTCAGTTATAGATTAAAATTTCCATTACAAGTTGGCGAACGGTTTCTGCTTCAGTTAAACATTAACTGCACTCAACTGGTTCAGTTGTGCACGAGTCATGTTAGTCTGTTATGTAATAGAAAATGAGCTTAAAGTCACCCAGATATATACAAAACCATGTCATAAAGTAATTATGGAAAAGAAACTGTCTCCGTGATTTGGAAATTTGAGTTGCTAACTTGCTGTTAATCTTGTACCACAGAGAAGCTAACGGGCAAGATATGGTTTTCTGTCTTTCTGGTCCTTGTATAGGAACCTATACCTGCAGCATCAACTTCTCTATTAACACTTTGCCTTTGCAAATCAATTTTATCAGTTTTAGTTGTCACAAGGCTTCAGTACCTTACATGGGTTTCCTTCTATATGTTGGTTGGGGAAGGAGTAATGCGTTTCATGCTCTTTGAGGAGGAGTAATGCGTTTCATGCTCTTCGACTGTCAACATAACACTGGTGTCTAAGACATTTGCTTCTTTCTGTACGCAGAAATTGGCTGACTATGTAGGTTTGCCATGCCGGATAGCCCGAGGTTGCAAATATTGTGTTGCTGATCATAGATCTTCATGTCTTGTCAAGATTGAGGATGAGAAGAAACTTTTAAGGTTAGTTATCTATCCAATATCTTGGCTGATAGATTTGGAAAAGATTTTTCTCATTAATTCCAAATGATTACAAGCCTGTCATAGTTTTAGGCTTCTGATACATTCAGTCAGTTAGTTATAACTGATTAGTCAGCTAATGCTTAGTTGTCAGAAGTGCACTAACTAACCTAACTATAACTACCATACACTTTCTATAACAAACTATGCTGACTTAGCTTAGGTCTTTACTAACAGTTATAGCTTAGCTGTCTAATACAGAGTATGAACCTGTACTCTGACAACCCCCTCAAGCTGAACTGTGGCTTTGGCCAAGCTTGTTGGTGGGATATTCAAACTGCTGAGTGGACAGGGCTTTTGTAAATAGATTTACAACCTGTTCTGTAGAATGGAGATAGGAAATATGAAGTCTCTTGGAAACCACTTGCTCCCTGATGTACTG
The DNA here is from genome assembly GCA_028554755.1 of Cordia subcordata. Taxonomy (NCBI): domain Eukaryota; kingdom Viridiplantae; phylum Streptophyta; class Magnoliopsida; order Boraginales; family Cordiaceae; genus Cordia; species Cordia subcordata. Next base: position 33,424,101 of record JAPTOF010000002.1, on the reverse strand, counting down.
ATAGTCCAATTCTACATGCTTGGTTCTGGCATGGAAGACAAGGTTTGCTGCCAGAGCCAATGCTAAGATGTTATCATAGGCAAGTGTTGGAGTAGAAACAGCGATATGTAGAGCCTGTAGCAAGTAAGTGAGCCATGTTACTTCTGTAGCAGTTGGAGCCATTGATCTATGTAGAATGCATTTTCTGATACACTGTGTTGACTGCATATTGAATTTCAAGCCTGGTAACTGTCAGATATTGAAGAGTACCAACTAAACACGTAAATAGAGTAGGATTATGAAAGGCAAGTCTCTATCAGCTGCACCTTTGGTGTACTTACAAATTTTAGGAGTGTTAGCAAGTTTGCAGTCTGTCATTCCTGCTTTCTGCAACAGGTCTCTTGCATACTTATCATGGTGCAATAATAGACTAGAACCTGGTTCTTGCACCTCAAGCTCACTTTCAATGGCTGCTGCAAGCATCAATTAGCTAAGTTCCTCCATAGACAAGCTAGATTGATCAATTGTGAGCTCATCTCTGGTATTATTTCTGCATTTCTTACTCTGTTTTTCTTCCTCTCAAACAATTTCGATTTCTAGGGTTTGTATCACCAAAATCTTCATCAAAACCCTTCCAAATCTCATCACCCAGCCACAAAAACTCATCTGCCATTGTTTTTCAGCTGTGCAAGCCCCTCCATATTCACTTTCACATTTGCACCATTCAATTCTCAAATCTCCTGTGATCTCACTTTTGCGACAAACCCTAGCCCTCATTAGCTTCATTCATGGCTCTTCCTTCAAATCAGTCCCTTCCACCTTCTGTCAAGCTTCTGTTACAGCATTTTCTATCCTATGTCAATATCATACTTGACACTCAGAATCATCTTTCCTGGAAGACTCAGTTTCAATCTTTTCTCAGGGCCTGCAAGTTGCTAGATCATGTCACAGGTAAAGTTCCGTGTCCGAGTTCTGCGATATGGCAACCTGATGGTTCTTTTTCTCCCAATCCCGAGTATACTAATTGGCAAGACACTGTCAACATCTGAACAGAGTCCTACACAGACTACTGCAGATGTTCAAACTGCCCTGTACACAAATGCCACAGCTTAAAGAGGCAGAGGTTGAGTGTATACTAATTGGCAAGACACTGATCAACATCTGAAGAGAGTCCTACACTGACTACTGCAGATGTTCAAACTGCCCTGTACACAAATGCCACAGCTTAAATAGGCAGAGGTAGAGATAGAGCTTACAACAACACTACTAGGGGCAGAGGACAGAGAGGTCAAGGCTACGGCAGAGCTCGAAAACCTAACTCAAATACCAGTCAAACTGCAGGCATTGTCTGTCAGATCTGTGGCAAGCAAAACCATAATGCGTTATAGTGCTGGCATAGGCTTGGCACTGAAAATGATTTCTATGTCAAGCCTGGTTAGGCTGCACTCACTGCTTAGGTTTCTAGCTCTCAAACAGAGCCTACCACTTCTACTGCTGCTAGTTCATGGTTTCTAATAGAAGTTTGAAACAACAAGGAACAATTAGTCAGAGAATCTCTCTGAGGGCAACAATGTAGAAAATTCCTCAAAGTTTACTAATGATTTCATAGTATTCTAGACAATTAAACATAAGCAACTATGTACAAGGTGTTAAATTTGGAAGATAAATTTTCTTTTCTTTATTTGTCGTCTCTACTTGGCAATATGGAATTTATACTGTCATGGATAAAGTTTTTTTTTTTTAAATCATGTCTCTTAGTTGTTTATTCACTTTTAATACTTAAATAAAGCTAGAAGCAGCACTAAAAACCAGGTTACTTCTCTTTCAGTGTGTGCTGCAGATACCATCTATATACTCTCGTCACATGTGGCTTATCTATTTTGTATTTTCATGATTTCTTTTACTGCTGCACAAGCTATGAACTCTTGTTTCAGATTGATTGTACCTGATGTCCCAGACTTTGTCTTCCATCGTGCTTTCGTAGATTTTGCTTCCAGTTTTTGTAGATAGTGCTTCAGTTCTGCATTTGTTGTCATCTAAGCTTTTATACATTCCTTATCAGGGAATTTGTTGTTGATCTGGTTGGGGAACCAGGAAACATCCATGGTCCAGATTCTTCAATTAATGGAGGTATATTTTCTTCAGTGCCTTCACCATTTCAAATCTCTCACCTCAAAGAGTTTCAACAACCTTACATGGACGATGAAGTAAGTTGTCGACAACAGAGTGCAAAGTATATATCTGTTTCTACCGGACATTCAGGTATATTGAAGTTTGTTGTCTGCACCGAACCAGATACAAAATCTGTGATCCTGATATGATGTTTCTATTCACATAATGGTAGAACAGATAATAAATTTCTTCTTTCCAATTATATTGTTCTGAGAAAGTATGATTGAGTATAGGATTTTATCTTATTACCAAGGCATTTAGCAGGGCATTCAAATTTATACAGCGATCTTGTATAATAAGCTTTATGATTGCTGGGCACATTAAGCTGTTGCCTTCTTTCTATTCGCATTTTTTTGGCCATTTGAATTGGAAAATTTTAGTTCTGTTGTTCTTTCTTTTTTTTAGATTGATTTTGTTCTATCTATTATAAGAATTTGTTTCTGGTGTCTTCCTACGTATAATCATTAAGTGATCAAGAAAGGGAAAAGCAAAAAAATAAAAACAAAAGCAATTCCAGAAAAGAAGTAGGTAAAAGCTTTGCATTGATACAATTCTGGAAGATGTTTCTGCTTCCAGGATCCTGTAGATGCTTGCTAGGAGAGCTTTTCTGATTAGCTACAATGGTATAATTCCAGACAATAGAGCTTTGGTCAATAATCCTTATCTTGAAGGTATAACTTACACCAACAAATTCATGCATAATGTTTATGCAGGCAGTGGGAAAGAAAGCCATTTGGTAAAGAGTATTGACCAGCAAGCATATCCAAAAGATGCTGTGTGCAATCTTGGTAAACAAACTTCAGGTGAGTCACCTGCACTTCTTGATGCTATTGCTGCAGGAGTTCCAGGAGTTGAAAGTTCTTCACCTGTTGGAGACAAAGTTATTGTCAGGCAGACATATATGAAAGAAATTGTTGTGTCTGGAAATCCAATCATAAGCCCCGTTAACAGAGAATCACCTAAAATAACATTCTATCATAAACCAGACCTGGTGGAGGCCGAACAAAAAGTTGAAAATTACGAGCAATGTCCTCCTTCAGTTATCCCAAGATACTTAAATCTTGAGCCTTCTCTTGCAACTGATTGGCTTGAAATCTCATGGGACGAACTACATGTCAAGGAGCGTGTTGGTGCTGGTACTTTCCTGGCCTACGTTTTACAACTCATGCAACTGTTCTCATGAGATCCTGACCTTAGCTTCTGAAGCAAGTTTTGATTGTAACGTAACTTCTATTCTCTTGCCAGGTTCATTTGGAACAGTGCATCGTGCTGAATGGCATGGATCGGTTAGTAAATAGTACCATTTTCTTATGTTAATTGTCGGCTTAAGGACAGTTTACTTTGAAATCCATCCATGTTGGTGCTTACAATTAGAAGTTGCATATTACTGAATATTAATTGAGTATGCTATAATTGTTGCAGGATGTTGCTGTCAAAGTTCTAACCGTCCAGGATTTTCATGAGGATCAGCTGAAGGAGTTCCTAAGAGAGGTGTGCGATTAATGTTCTATGTCATCTCATATTTCTATGTCAGTGTGCCTAAACTGATGAGTCTTTCTAAATTTGTGCGTCATTTTTGGTAATACGTGTCATTTTCTGGGTGATGAATTTGTCTCAATATCTAGTGTCAGTACAACTGCCACTATCTTTTATTTTATTTTTTGTTCAGTTGCATGCTTATATCTCTGTTTCTATTGTCTACCAGTGATGAGTTTGTCTCAGTCAATTTTTCCTTCTTACAACCTAAATGAAAAGTGAAACTACACAGAGAAAGAAAAGAGCAACGAAAGTAAGAAATAGATAAATAGTGAAAGGGATTCTATAATATATCCTTTCTCTTTTTGCCTAGCTTCAGGAGAGCTTTGTTCCATTATATCTACATAATTTTTTAAATGTTAACCTTCTTATATGTGAAATATATGTAACAAATTTTGAAACTACATATTCAAGCACAGAAACCTTGAAAGTCCTGTACTACCAGGTCTCTTTTAAGATGGTTTTTCATATATCTAATACTTCATTGCATTATGAAGGTTGCGATAATGAAACGAGTGCGTCATCCAAATGTGGTCCTCTTCATGGGAGCTGTTACAGAACGTCCCCATCTATCTATAGTGACTGAATATTTGCCTAGGTAAAATTCGGTCTTGACCCCTGTATAAGAAATTCGACAGTCTAGCTGATGCAGTAGTTTTTATACTAAGCTTTGTACATATTAATTCTTATGATCAGAGGTAGTCTATACCGCCTGATACACAGGCCTGCTGCTGGGGAAATGTTAGATCAGAGACGAAGGCTACGCATGGCCCTTGATGTGGTTTGTACTGAACTTAATGATTTCCTCTGACCCCCTATGTTTATTTTGTTTCTAAACTATCTCATACATGTCTTTTGCAGGCCAAGGGCATCAATTACCTTCATCGTCTTAACCCACCTATAGTTCACTGGGATCTTAAATCTCCCAATTTGTTGGTTGATAAAAATTGGACAGTCAAGGTATAAACGTTATTCAGTATTCTGGACAGGTTATCAGTTAGATGTATTTCTGAACTAACCTTATTTCCATACGATGAGTCAGGTTTGCGACTTTGGCCTGTCAAGATTCAAAGCAAATACATTCATATCATCGAAGTCTGTTGCTGGAACAGTAATTCTCTCTCTCTCTCTCTCTCTCTCTCTCTCTGAGATGCGGACACATCACATTGACACATATACATGCAGAGAGATCCATACATACACCATCATGCTAATTTCATAAACTGATCTCAGAGGACAAAAATGAGAATGTCAGAATTCTGGCATCGCGGAATTTAAAATCTTGGGAAGTATGGTATCGTATATTCTGGGAGCAAATATCATACTATTTCCCAGTTCTGGGATATAAAGTGGTTTGTTCATTGTGTAATAGATTTTTGGATCATGCTTTAGTTTAAGTGACTTATGATTGACCGAGCTATGTCTTCAAAAGTTGCTTTTGACAAATTGCTCCACTTTTAAACAAAGTATCCTTAATGTAGGTGCATGAGTTTCCATTCTTCTCTTCGGATATTCAATGGTTGCTTTCCTATTTCAAACCACACATTTGATCGCCGTCGGGTGCATATTACGGAGAGCTACTTCTCGTCAATTACTGCTTAACTGAGAACTTAATATGTTTGTTTCGTGTCTTGTATCTGTTCCTCTAACTTATGGGCTATCCATACGTGTTACATCCATGAAGCATTAAATGGACTCCCTCCCTACCTGAACAGAAAGTTAACTTTTTTTTTTTTTAATAAATATCTTGCAGTTTGACCTTCTTTGAGCAGTCATCAATCAGCATCTAACTCTTTGCTTTTGTTTCAGCCTGAGTGGATGGCCCCTGAATTTCTACGTGGGGAGCCCTCAAACGAGAAGTCTGATGTGTACAGTTTTGGAGTGATTTTATGGGAACTTGTGACCATGCAGCAGCCATGGAGTGGACTAAGCCCTGCCCAGGTTTTTACTTTAATGTTTTCAATTCATTGTACTGAATCCTATTTTCTGTCTATCAGCAGTCATATATCGTTATATGACGATTTCCTTTTTGTAATCGTGAATATGAAAATTCTCAGGTGGTTGGAGCTGTTGCTTTCCAGAATAGAAGGCTTGCCATTCCACAAAACACCTCTCCAGTACTGGTATCACTGATGGAGTCCTGCTGGGCTGAGTAAGTATCTCTGGCTGTTTCCAGAATTATTTGTTTCCGTCAGCAATTTTTTATGCCAGGATAAATGCTGGATGAAATAATTAGTGAACTACAATTAATCGTTAAACTTTTGCTTTGAAACTCCACATGGACAAGGTGAAGTTTTCCCCTAAAGAGTAAGAAGATTATCTATAAACATGTAGAGAGAGAGAGAGCATGGCAGGAAGTATAGGTCTAGATAATACTCTCTCTCGTTGTGCGATACATCTAACGGCTTATAATAATCAAACAGGAAAAAATGTTTGGTTCAGAACAAGGTAGGATGTCAAACACAAGGAAAAGATGCTCCTTATACAATAGTAACCCTGCTGGAAGATTCATTTGCTTACCTTCTATGGGCCCCTTGATTGATCTCGCCCCTAGTGTCTGAAAGAGAAAACAGAACGTGTAGTAGGATTATTTGTAGATAAGTTGCTGTCTGTTTTTGTTGCTGTGTGTCCTCAATAGAGCTTTTGGTATGGAAATTTCGGCATCTGGTGATTGCTAGAGGCTACAATCTAAAGAATGCATTTTACCTTGGGAATCCCAACATACTGAATGTTCTCCTCCCTATGCCTCCCACTCTTGCAACGAGCCTTAAGAGAAAAAATTATGAAATACATCGTCTAACTTTACTGAAGGAAATTTTTTTTTTTTGGTTAAAATTGATTACTGCACATTTTGCACAAAGTTTGTTTTCTTGACGTTGGTGATATCTACATCCTTGACAGCGACCCAGGACAACGTCCGTCCTTTGCAAATATTGTGGAGATATTAAAGAAGTTGCTGAAGTCTCCTCAGCGGTTGATACAGATGGGGGGAACATAAGAGTCCTCAAGGACTGAAGCTGTGAGAAATTGCCTCCGTCCCTTGGCTAGTTTTGGGAGATTGACTGAACCAAATAATAAACACAGTATTCGTATTTTTAAAACTGCTGACTTCAATCAGAGAATCTTGTTTCTGGCAAAGAAATGCAGATGTCATCGGCCTCTCCTAACTAAAATTCGAAAAGCAACCGACAACTGAGTCCATTATATGAAGCCTGTACGCGGGAGTGGGGAAGATGCGTCCATTTTCGCAAGGAAGCGTGCCTCCTGTAATCATGATTCTCTATGTCCTTAGACCCACTACAGGTCTATACTAAATTATATATACATACTATATATAGATTTATATGTAGTGTAAGGAAGCAAAAAAGAATTGGCCTTGTGCTCCTTGATCAGTCTGTTGTAATAATTGCAGCAAATACTGGTGTAATTTCAGCACCAAATCGACAAGCAATGCTAGTTCACGTTGTTTCTTATTTCTTTTCTTTTTGGACCATATTCATACAAAATATATATATATATATATATATATATATTATAAACTAACGTATACCAGTAGCATCAAATTAGAATTTGCAAGCAAGAGTAATTTGAAGCAGAAAATGGAAATCAGGGAAGAGTATCAATTCTCCTTGCAGAAGCAATCCAATTCGCCATGTGATTAGCCACCAAGAGCGTGACTCAAAGCAATTAAAAGATAAACAAAACTAGTTTATAGCTATCAACACTGTTCATGAATAATTGGATTGTTTAAACGAGAAAACAAGAAAAAACAAGGGTTGTATAGTTTTTAGAGTAGTTATTTCACAATATGAGAAAGTTGATCGAGAAAGGTGTTAAGAGGTTTTTCCCCTTAGGATTGATTACAAAATTACATTGGAAGGATTTTTTGCCCCCTAGAATCACTATTTGGCCTCGATGCCGTGTTCGTTATGCAATTAAAAAAGAAAGAATAAAAAAATAAAAAGAAGAAGAGAAAAAGACCAGAAGATGAACGATATTGATGGTGGCGACGGCATAAGGGTAAAGGTGGCACTCGATTGAAATCGTGAGGACAAATTTGGGAAGAAACAATATAAAACCTCAAGCCTTAGATTCATAACGCAGGTTGGTACTCTACTACTACTACTATCCAAAAAGGAAAAACCTATCATCGCCAGCTGAACACACACACACACACATCCAGTGATTTCTGTTTGACCGCCGCTAGAAAATGCACGGAAGGCCTCGTAAGGCCCCAACACAAGAAGAGCAAGAAGCTTCTGCTCTCAAAGCCCTTAAATTACGCTCTCTCCAATCTCAATTTCTCCAATTTCACCACAACAATCTGTAAGTTTCTTTTATTACATAGGTAGATACATACTATACATATGGATCTATCAATAAATACATACACATATACATATATCTCACTATGTGCATATGCTGACGCTCACACACACACACTTGTCTCCATATGGATATCTCTATAGCTTCATTTTGGTTGTTGCGGATGATGTAGATATACAAAAGAAGGCCTGGAGGTTAGCGCGAAGCTTCTAGAGGCAAATCCAGAGTACTACACGGCTTGGAATTATAGAAAGTTTGCCGTCGAGCATAATCTCAGTCTGTTTGATCCAATTGTTGATCCAGACGGCATTAAATCGATTCTTGATGAAGAATTAAGACTTGTAAGTGATTTACAAATCCAAAAGATATCATTTCCTTTAGTAAATTTACTTGACTTTTGATTTGTTAATTGCTAGATAGGGACCAAGGTATCTTTTCTTTTGGATTAAATATATTTTGTTTATTTTTATTTTATTTTTTTTACAAATCTGTAATGGAGAATAAGAAAAAAGTAAATTTTTTTTATATAAATTGAAATGTTGTTCACTCTGATTTTTTGTTTTCCCAATTAACATAGAAGATTGATTGTGGGCAATTTGTCTTGATAGTTACTTAAGTGTGTGTATATTTCTGTGGGATTTGGTTGATTAGTAGATCTTGTTTTAGGTGGAGAATGCATTGAAGAAGAACTATAAGTCTTATGGTGCATGGCATCACCGTAAATGGGTCATGAGTAAGGGCCATTCTTCAACGGATCGTGAATTATGGCTTCTGGGTGAGTTCCAAAAGAAGGACGCTCGAAACTTTCACGCATGGAATTACAGGAGGTGAAGACCTGGGTTTAGTCGTTTTATCATTTGTTCTTTGCATCTTTGGAAGCCTTCTTATGTGGATTGGTCTTTCAGATTCATAACAGCATTGAAAAACATTCCAGATAAGGAGGAACTAAACTATACAACAAAAATGATAGAGGATAATTTCAGCAATTATTCCGCCTGGCATAACCGTAGGTATGGTTCTATTTTAGTATTGCATCAGTAGTACCAAGTCAGTGTTAAAAAAAAGAGGTACCAAGTCAGTGTCTTTGATTCGTGTTTGCAAATAATTTCAGAACTTTACTTTTCTGAAAGAGAAAAGGTTGAAGGATGACCAGTGCATGTATTTTGTTTTATCTTTGAACGAATAAGTTTACATAAGCATGCTGGCAGCAAAGCTAGCATTTCTCTTAGTAATAATAGTTCACTGTTTTTCTGCTGTATCTGCGAGTCAGATGTGGCTTTGTATTTTTCAAGTTTATGCATAGGTGACATGATCGAAGATGAGATGAGATAATTTTGAAAATTATAGATGTAACGCAGTGGATAATTGGAGGACATAAACAAGTAAGAAAGAAAATCAAGGTGCTCAATTTTAAGGCTAAAATTTGCCAAGAAATCCTTAAAAATATTATTGAGTAATTTTGGATTAAGTTGTTTATTAATGAAAAATTTCACTCCTATATATAGGCTATTTTAGGAATCCAAAGTTAAAGAGAATTTGGTTCTACCAATCCTTTTCATATTAAAATAGCTAATAAACTAATCCTAATATAACTAGAATTCAATAACAAATAACTAATATAACTAGGACTCAATAGAAAAAATAACAAATCCTAAATTCTAACCAAGTCTAATTACTAACTAAAATAATAAAATTTAATTTGAATGTTGGCCTGCATCTAGATGTCTTTGTGCTCCTCTTCTTTCATATTCATTCAATTGTACACTCTAGAGACAAAGATTGTTCGCTGTGCGCCTTTGTGATCTTTTGTGATCTTTTGAATTACCTCATTCAGAAATTATGCTTATTCACTTCCTGATGTGATTACTTGCCCAAAATATTAGTATTTATCTCCTGATCTGATACATTCTCTTGTAGAGATTGGTCTCATCTTCACTAGATTCGTCCAAGCTTTGGAAAACCAATTTTTTCATGTATACATTTTTATTATAAATAGTTTCTTACTTAATAAGGTGTCTTTCTTCAAATTTTGGGAGACTAATTTTTTTTATGTATACATGCTTCTCACTGTACATTTGCAGTTATCTTCTGTCTCATTTGCTAGATGAGAGAGCAGAGGGATTTTTTAATAAGGAGAATGTCTTGGAGGAGGAATATGATTTTGTTCGCAATGCTCTTTTCACGGATCCAGGTGATCAGAGTGGTTGGTTTTATCATCTTTGGCTTCTGGATCAAACAGTTAGAGCAGAGAATTTATTGGTTTCTTCATGTCCCTCTCATGGCTCTACTGTTTATGTATCAAGGAATGGTTCACTGGATAACATTACTTTATCACCATTCTTTAGTTACCAATCATATGCCAGAACATTTCCCTTCATTCTATATTTTAGTGAACCTGTTGAAGGTGTAAACTCCTTCACAGTTACTATTGAATATGAATACTGTGAAAATACTTATCTCACTTGGACACCACTTTCAGCATATAAGGATGGCCGTGCCCAAGCATGGTTGACACACCTAGATTTGCCTGATGAGAAATTCTTTTCCTCAAAGGCTTATCAGGTAGAGGTTAGCCTTGCACGTTCCCAGGGCATCGTTTCTTCAGATGGTATTTACAGTGGCGATTCTTCTCATATTATATTCACTGTATATGTACCACCTGATAACTTGGAGAATGTGGAAAGTCACAGTGAGGAGAGAATTTCTTGGGCAAGGGAAAATTTCTGTACAGAAGAAGCAGATTGTAAGGAATATAGCTTGCCTAACTTCTTCCATCAAGTGAGCATAAAAAAGAGTGAAAGACCTGGACCTTCTGGGTGGAATTGGAAGACCATTGGAGATGAGATAACTCATTGTCGGGATTTATTGTCAACAATGGGCGAGTGGTAGGTTTAATCCATTCTCCATAACCTAAAATCTTCATTACTTGCACTAACTCTCTCCTAGTCAATTTCATTTTGGCTGCAGTAAAATCGCGAAGCTTACACTTGCCAGATTACTGATGGCTCATCATACCCTAATCTCAGGAGAGAGTTTACGTTATCAAAATGTTATCCAGTATGAAGAAGTTCTTGAGCTATATCATGACTTAATGAAGTTGGACCCACCTCATTTACAATATTACAAGGACCAGTACAGCTTAGTTTTGCTAAAAAGGGTACTTTTTTCTTCTCTTCAGTCTAGATGATCTTGGAGTTTATGTTGTCTTGATGCTTATGTAACATTTCTTTCTATGATTTTTGCGCTTTAGGAGTTGAGTTTGCAAAACGTAAACAATAGGATCAACACCAAAATCATTTGCCCACCTCTGGCCAACCCTAGCTATTCACTAAGATTATTTTTGTTATATGGGATCCAGTTAGTTGACTCAGTTATTCTCTTCAAGTAGCTGCTATTAGTATGTCAATGGGTGTCTGTTTACCACTTGCAGAGCTAAGCCAAGGGTTGATTGAGTTATTATAGGAAAGAGACCAGAATTGGTATTATATCTACTTGCTGGATGCACTTCGTATGAGCCTGGTATCATGAGGACGTTTCTTTCAGGGGACGACTATCTGATTTTTTAGTTTGACATTGCTGTCAAAATTTGAATTTTTCTTCACAAATACTTCCTCATTCTTTATGGTGACTTTTGCCTAATATACACGGAAATTCCTAAGATTCTGATATGCATCATTTATGTTTTTCTGAAGCCACACATGTTTAGTTCCTCATTGTTTTGCAGGTCACTTGGGATAGGGAGTTTCTGCAGAAGTATCTTTATGTCTATAGACATTCAACTTCTCCAAGCATTAGAAAGTATTTTTGTCTACGGCTAAACAATCTTTCGTTGTCGCGAATTGGGAATATTGAGCGACTGCTATGGGTCCAAATGCTGGATCTCAGAAACAACGAACTCCATTCAGTCAAAGGTAAAGCATGTTAAGCTGTGTTGCATTCTTGGCTAACACATATGCAGAGAGTTAGCTTGAAGTATGTGAACTTTTTCTATAGTTTTGTTGTTTGCTTATTCAACATGTGGAAGAGTTTTTCTTTGGCTTTCTCTTTGAGGATTTAACTTCCCTTGCAGTTCTTGATAAATAGTATAACGACTTTATGTACAATTCATTAGGATATTTCAGGATAAGACTAAGTTTAGAATTGACCAGGATCCTTCCAGGAGATAGTTGTAGGAAGAAATAAAATAGACAGTCCCTTTGAACATCATTGCATACTGATCCTCAGTGAAAGCAAATTCTCGTCAAATTATTAGCATTATTCTATCAGACTGTTTCTTATTGGTATACCGAGTGACTTATCAGTTGTTCAACTTTGGGATTTGGGCTTTTCCGAGGACATAGCTTTTTTTGGATTTCCAAGTCCTGATAAGGTATACATTTGGGTAAGAGGAAACCAATTTTTGAGTGTAATTCCTGTTAACTTGTATTCTCTTTTAAATTTATTCTCTTTCAATATAAAATTATCATACATAAACTATGGAAAGGGCAGCAATACATGAAGCTAAAGTCTAAAATTTATCTTCCTGGAGCTTAACCTCTTGCTAAAAGCATTTTGATTGTGGTTTAAATTGAGTCCGCCTTTGTCATTGATTTCTCATTCTCTTATCCTTGGTATAGGTTTGGAGGCCATGCAGCTGCTCGTTTGCTTGAATCTCAGTCATAATAAGCTTGGTAGTTTTACTGCTCTCGAGCCTTTGAGAATGTTGAAGTCGTTAAAAGTGTTGGATATTTCATACAATGAAATTGGTTCACATTCAATTAATACCAGAAGATACTTGTGCTCTTCTCCTCTTTCGCATACAGTTGAAAGTGATTGCAATATTAATGAATATGTGATGAGTGGTCTCGATGGGACAAGCTACCGGGAAGCTTTTTCAATTTTCAAGGACTTGAATTTGACACAGTTAGATATTGTGGGAAATGCAGCTGCCAGTGAAAACTTGAAGTTGATTCTGTTTAAGCTGATGCCTGCACTGAAGTGGCTTGATGGTGGTGAGAGCTGTTTCTGATCTTTGGATTCCTGAAATCCTATCTTTCTTTGCTTTCGGATTTCTCTTTGGTCAGTGGGGACTAACATCAGCCCACCATGAGCTTTCCTGTACTTTCTTCTGTCTGGCTGCCTTGCGTTCTTCTCCGCTGTGTCTTGTGGATGAAAACAAACTCCCGGCGCACAAGAGAGTTCTCCATCAGTCGCTCATCTTTCTTTGTTACATCTGATAGGTATTTCTAGTATTCTGTTATGGTCCTCTCGTCTTGTAGGGTAAAGCGGACCTTTTACTTACCAAAGGAAGATTATGATGTACAATTAGTCTTGTGCCAGTACTACACTTTGTTCTTGATTCTATAGTAATGAAAGTCAAAATAATCATATGACATGATAGAAATGATGGTCTGTGTGGGGCGCTTCGTATGACGACATAAATTCAGATATTTCGTTGCCAAGTTGATGAGGCAATGGTAAATATGTGATTGTCAAGGGTATCTGATTACTCAACTGAACTTTCTAGTCGCCACGTGAGATTCTCGCTGACTTGCTTTAAATGGTATGTTCAATTATTAGGCCCTGGTCGACCTGCATGGTCTCATCGGGAAGGTTTAAAGCCAAACGTCACTTATCCTGATGTGATATCTTTTTATGATCTCTCTCGTGTTTGTATACGTGAAAATCAGCTAATTTCCATTCATTTGGGAGAGAGAGAGAGAGATAAAACAAACTAACAAACGAGACTCGAGTGATCTCAATCTTTTAAGGATTTTACACCTTTGATATGGTATTAACAGGTATGTGAACCAATCCTTCCAAGATAAAATGTTTAAACCTTTTTTGATGGTCATACTTCAAGTACAAAAGCCTGCGAACCATTCATTAGTATATTCTCTCTCATAAGCGTGATGAACACTGATGCATCAACATCTATCTTTGCATTTGAATCTGGAAGTCTTTTTGCACATCCGAACCATGGTATGAATGTCAACTATTTTCCTCTTAAAAATATAATTGTAACTACTTGAATTACTCCCAAAATTTGATTATTGATACTTCACAATGCCCTGCAAGAGGACTTAAAATTAGCATTGAAGCGAACTCAAACTTTGATAACAAGTTCTACAAGGGACCTAAAGAGGTCGTCGTATGCTCTTTCATGAGGGATTTGAGGCCTTCCAATAAGGTTAAAACCCAGAGCAAAGAAGCAAGTCAGTCCCATTAGAATTGGTCAATCCACCTAACAATTCCCTTATGCTGTTTTCGATGGCTATCTTATGTTTTTCTTAAATTTGAGTAATTTGAGTTATTTTCTTACATTTCAAGATTTTCTACTTTTAGTTTATTCCAATAGCTTTCTTATTTTTTACCAAATTCTCAATTTAGAGAATTCTTATTTTAGTTTTAATTCAACAATTCCCTTATTTTGCACTATTAAGTTGCAGTTTTACAGCTATGGGGATGAGATTTGGCAGATGATTTTGGGATCAAACAAAACCCCTAAGTATGGATGTTTAATTTAGCGTTAAAAGAACACCTAAAATTTTAAGAATTAAATAAGAGAACGGTTGAAATACACTAGCACAATGGAGAGGAAAGGTGCATGTTATTAAGATAGCTTTTGACGTTCACCTTTTAGTTTAAAAAAAAGCAGTCCGTCTCACTGTTAGCAATTTTTTCCCAAGTTATTGCATAAAAGAAAGAAAAAGATAATAGCGAACGACTCTCTTGTCTCAACACAAACCGAACCTGCCAAACACGCCATTAAATGAGTCGCAACAAATAGAGTTTAAGACTATTATTATCAGTTATATCCCTCTCTTGGTGACTTTCTCAATTTCACCAAACAAAGAGAAAAGACAAATTAAGAGTCTGTTTAGATTGGTTCTTTTTCAAGAAATATATATTTTAAAAAAAATAAGTAGTATATCCCTCTCTTGGTGACTTTCTCAATTTCACCAAACAAAGAGAAAAGACAAATTAAGAGTCTGTTTAGATTGGCTCTTTTTCAGGAAATATATTTTTTTTAAAAATAAGTATATTTTTTTTTACAATAACTATTTGTTTTTGTTTCTAAAGAAATTGAACTTCTGACGAAAGATAAATATAATCTTTTAGAAGTCAGAATTTTTAATTTCTCAAAAAAAAAAAATTTCTTTAAAAATCATTAAAAAATTTTTGAAAAAATCAATCTAAAAATGCCCTAAGATTCCAATCCTAAAAGTAAAGAACTCATTCGGAAAGTCAATAGAGGTTAAGAACCAAATGCATGCACAAATAGAAGTGTTCTTGATTGGTAGCTTTTTACGTTAAAGATTTAGTGTAGATGCAATGTATAATATATTTTCCTTTATCATTTAAGAAGAGCCTGTCTTATCTATCGTCATCTCATTTCATTAACGAAAATGTTAGTTGGTAAGGTATTTTTGACTATAAATTATTGCTTTATATGTATATAAATTGCACAGAATTCTCTTATATTTTGTTATAAGTATACATTTGTCTCATGTGATTTAAAAATTAGTTAGTTACCCCCTATTCATTTCAAAAGTAAAGCACATATGCCTATTTTTTTTACTCCATTAGTTTTGGTAATGAAAACATAAAAGACTAATTTGCCCTTCAAACCCAAATACTAACAGTGCATTTATGGCAACCACAAGGGGTAAAACGTACTTATCACAAATCATAGGAGGTATAATGCAATTTTTCTTTTTTATTTAATTGAAAATGTGAAGTACTTAATAATTAGTTAATTAATTAATAATTAAATATTATTAATAGTTGATTAATTAATTAATCAAATAATTAAACATTAAATTAATTAATTAATTAATTTAATTAACGAGACCGTGGTTGCGTGATCATGATGATAGTAGAGGTTAATTTCTTTTTTATTTTTCATTTTTCGATGACAAAAAATATTTATTTGTAGTAATAAAATAAAATGTAAACATATTTGTAGTATAATTGGATAAAATTTATATATTTTAAACTAAGGTCAAAGTTCAAGTCTTTTCTGTTGTAAATGTTTTTTGAAAACTAAAAAGAAAGCTTTTTTTTTTTACCAAAATCAAGTTTAATAGAAAAAAAAAAACTAAACTTAGCTGTACTTCCAACGCGTGTGTTACACACCTGGGGTAAATCTAATAGAAAAAGTGAAAGAGAGGCTTTTAAAAAATATAGAGAGGTAACTAACAAAATTCTAAATTACAAGATAAACTATAAGCGAATTCCATACAATTTACCCTATATATGAACACAGTGATAGTCGCCCCTGCATGCATATACGTTCATCGCCCGAAAGAAAACGAAGTATGGGTTGGTGAAGGATGAGGATGCACGAAGAGCAGCATTTCAGAAAAGGGAATCTAGCCTCTTCAAGAAGCTAGGTGAATTGAAAACTTTGTGTAACATCGATGCATGTGCAATCATTTATTACCATAAAAGCACTAGCGGTGATGATGATATGCCAGTACATTTTTGGCCCTCCACGGTTGTTGCATCAGAGTTGGTGTGCAAATTCCAGAGCTTGCCAAATGCATCACAAATCAGCCACATGATGGACCTAGAAGCTTCTCTCAACCAGGGCATATCAAGGTTGAATGCAGATTTGGAGAGACAAGATAATTAAAATCACGCCATGGAGAAACAACTACTGCTCTCCAAGTATCTTGCTGCTGCTGATGATAAATTTAAACGATGAAATTCAAATGGATCATGATGCCCATCATCTCAAAGAGGCCGGAGAGCTTTTTGCTCTTTTGCAAACGAAAATTCAGCTTGTCAAGGAAAGGATCGATCTCACTAGGCATTAGCCATATATCTATACTCGTCTAAGACTCATACTTTGCCTGGTCTAACATATATAAAATTATTTTAAAAGGTGTAATGAAACTTATCAACATTATTATTCAAACAATTTTTTCATTTGTAAAATCGCTTTAGTTATATCACAAACAATATGACAACGTTACATGGTTAGAGTAGATTGAGGAGACCAATTAATTGTGGAGGTGTGGAGAGAGAAGCTAAGAGATCATAATATTAAAGGCAAAATTTATATGCATGCAGGTAGAATTCCCTAAGGAAAACTAATTTAAGATTGTTTATAGGAGTTTCTAACATACAAATGGAGTTGTCTCCCAAGGATGCTAGTTCTAGACTCAAATTTAGAAATTCTCGCTGACTCTACAAAGAAGAGGCGTTCCCAACATAAAAGCTAAGGTCGAACGCAGTTCAAGAATTGAATTCAATTCTAGTATTTTGTTCTGAGTTAAGTGCCTTAACAAGTTTTTAATGGTTGAAGTCCATTAATGAGATTTTTCTCATATAAAAGAAAAGAACTTATAAATCGAGTTGAACTTACTTATGTCGCAAGGTGGCAAGGTCACAATGGTCGGTGGGTTAAGAGAGCTGGAAATTTGCAAAATTTTGTAGTAATAGTTGAGTCATTTATTTCATTTTCTGTCAAATATTTAACACTACTACTAATTTGGGCACATTCCCAAACAATGGGGACTTGTTTATGTATTTTGGATAATCTAGAACCAACTTAATAAAGGTAATAACATTGGAAACCACTACTTATAAATTAATAGTATGCTATTTCTCCACTTGCATTCTTCATTTTCATCCATGCAGATATAGGATTACTTTCAAAGATATAGGATTACTTTCAATTGGCTTTTACCTATGACTATTAAAATGACTTTTTTTAAATGTACTTTTTCTTCCTTAATGAGTGTGATCGTAAAAAGATATTTTGATCTGCCAAGAGCTCGAGTTTATATATTGTGGTGTGATCTTTGTGAGATCTTTCCGTCTTTCAAGTCGATATCGAGTTTATATATTGGAAAAGAAAGATTATATAACTGGTCAGTTTATAAATAGGAAAAGAAAGATTATATGATTGGTTCTAAGAGCAGACGAGACAGGCTAAGTGTATAGGTTGAATAAAGCGAATGCCTCCCTCTTTCAGCGAGTTGTGTCTTTATAGCCTTTAGGATGAAGGAATTCTTAACGTGTTCAACACCTTGACTCGTAGTTGTATTTTGATCAGAATGACTATATGTACTCTGTTGCGATAAGCTTTATCCTTTACAGATTAGCCTCCTAGAATGTTTCCAAGCTTATCCTATTTCTGGTTGATATCCTACTTAGAAGCAATCAAATGTGACCCAAGACTTCGGGTCTTTGAACGAGTGAACTAGTGATTTGAAGTATGGATCAGGAAGCAAGTTGGGCCTTTTCGGGCCCAATGATTTTTGGCCATAACAAGACCAATCATTTTTCTTTTCAAATTTAAGTTTTGGAGTTCTTTATTTAAGTTATGTGAGTAATGTCTCATTTGCTTCAATTCATTAAAAAAAATTAAAAATGTATGCAACTAAATAGATTTTTTTTTTTGTTCTTAAAAATTATTTTGAAAATACATTTTTCAAATACATTTTTTGTTGTTCTTTGGTTTTAAAAGTTAGTATCCAAACATATTTCCAAACGCAATTTTTTGGATTTTTTTTGTTTCTAAAAATAGTTCGTCCAAAAACTTATTTAAGAACTGTCTATTAAAATATCCAAAAAGAAGGCACGTGGATGAGATATTTTCTTGACAGATGTTAGATTATCTCTAATTGCAAAGAAAAAATAAATATTAAGTTTGAAAAAATTTTGATTTAATTTGAAATGTATATATTAGGAGAAAGATATTTTAAAGTGAATTTAATTTTTTCTCTAATATTTTGTGTAATACGAATTTGTTTAATAATCTATATTTTTATATTTTCTTCATATTATGAAATTAAAATTTTTGCAATTTTTTATTTGTGATTTTATTATTATATTTTGTCTTTAAAAAAGATAAGAATACTTTTAATGCTTTATTTGGTAAAGTTTGCACACCTGAGAGAATATAGGTTCCATTAACAATGAGCTCATGAAGAAATTTGGGATTTAGGATTCATTTGAATTGGGTTTCTTTTTTTTTTTAAGCGTTTTATTAACAACTTTTTAAGTGTGTTTTTTTAAAAAAAATTTGAAAATTCTGATTTTTGAAAAAAAAAATTATATTTGAGCTTAAGCTAAACCAAATAATTATTACAAAAATAATATATATTTTTAATTTTTTTCAAAATAAAAAAAAATTTCAATCCAAAGAGGCCCTTAATTAGAGTAGAAGTTATAGAGGAGTTTGGCATTTTCCAAAAAAGAAAATATCCCGTGAAGATATTAATGGTGGAAAGTAAATTGGATGCACGGTATAGGCAAGGGCCCACATCGATTTCCGCGGATAAGAGAGATTTTCTTAGATAGAAAGATATTTTGCAAATTATATCTGCCATTTGTGTTTCGACGTTGCAGGCGATAGAGAGTCGATGGAATTGTGCATTCTGATATGAGCTTACATCAGACAGATGGCCGGATCAGGATCAGTATCAGCAGCCTCCTTATCAATAGTGCTTCCAACAATCCCTATAAGCAACAGAAGAAGAAGCTGCTTCGTTCTCAAAAGCCAAATGCTTCCACGCCTTGCTGCTTCTCCAAGGCCTCAGCACTTGTCATCTTCCGTATGTTTCTTAATAATATATCTTTAATTAATTCATTCCTGTTGCTTTTCGGGAAAGCATGCATTTTCTGACTCTAAAAGGTCTTCAGCGGTTGTCCAGATGAGAAAAATTAGTGTACATGTGCAGAAGTTTTGGTCATCATCTTTTCTCAAGGACAATAAGGCTCAATTATATTCTAGTAGTGTCGCCGGAATATGCTGCAGCCAAAAGAAAGCAGCTCAAGAAGACAACGACGACGACGACGACGACGACGAAGACACGATGGATGACGATGAAGCCTGTGAGTTAGTGAACGGAGCGGAGATATTCATTGACAGTGTGCACGCCTACCTTTTGAAGCCGGTGAAGAACAATAATGGAACAGGCATATTACTCCTGTCTGATGTCTTTGGATTTGAAGACTCAGCCACCAGGGATTTCGCATATCGTGTGGCATGCAATGGTTACAAGTATGTTGTGTGTGTGTGTGTGTGTGTGTGTGTTACGTCCATATGTGTGTATTAAATTTTAAATTTTGCATTTTGCAGTGTGCTGGTACCAGACCTGTTCCGTGGGGATCCGTGGAAAAAGGACAGGCCTGAGGATCTATTTCAACAATGGCGTGCCCAACAAAACCCGGAACGAGTAGCAGCAGACATCTTGACATCAGCCTCATGGATGGCCAATGAATTTGTAGCTGCAGGAGTTGCCAATACGAAGCTTGGCATCCTTGGGTTTTGCTTCGGGGGAGGCCAAGTACTGCTTGATATTCTAGCACGAGATGAGGCGGAGGGTGGCTTTTTTGCTACGGGGGTCTCAGTGTATGGCACAGTGATTGACTCCTCAGTTGCAGCTGCAGCCAGCCTTGAGGTACCCCTTCTGTTCGTTGCAGGTGACAATGATCCACTTTGTCCACTCAATGTCTTGAGAGATGTAGAGAAAAGGCTACTTTCCTCATCAAGGGTGGTCATCTTTAAGGACAGGGGTCATGACTTTGCACACAGGCCTCAATCTCCCGAAGAAGATGCCGATGCTGAAAAGGCTTTCGTCCTCATCAG
Source organism: Cordia subcordata (assembly GCA_028554755.1). Lineage (NCBI taxonomy): Eukaryota > Viridiplantae > Streptophyta > Magnoliopsida > Boraginales > Cordiaceae > Cordia > Cordia subcordata. Next base: position 33,403,502 of record JAPTOF010000002.1, on the reverse strand, counting down.
GAATTGGTTGTTCGATGCCTTGGTGCAGCCGCAGCTCCTACACAACTGAATTTGCTTACTACTACTCTTTTTATCCCCCTCAATAATTTGTCATGGATAATAGTTGAAGAAACACGCCCCTTTCTCTGCCTCAAAACAACTCGCCCTCTCCTCCTTCTTTAACGGATTATGATGGAATGGGCTTTTGGGCGCAGCCCATTTCAGCTACTGAGTGAGCAAAGCCCACTTAAAGTGTGAATTGGTCTGGACTTCCTTAAAATTTTAATTTTCTTTTTTTTTTTTCTTTTTCTCCTTTTTCTTGGCTAAATAAGCAAGTACCTTTATATTAATTTGAACTCAACACCAATTGCTTCAAAAATAAAATTCTTCATGTTTTGCGCATGGAGCGCTAGCAACCAAGGAAGCCTCGTTTCGACCCCATTGTCATGCTTCTCCTATATGTCAATTGGAGAATGAAACTACTGAGCATATGTTTTTTATATTGCTATTACGGTAAACTTTGTTGTTCGTTTGTGTCACCACTAAAGTTGCAGATTCAAGGCTTCCATATAAGCTGTTTTGGCCATCAGTTTTTATACAATTTTCTTGTGACAATGGTTATTCTTCACTTTATATTGTCAAGCTTCTCTCGCTCAAGTGTTGGGCTATATGGAGAAGTTGAAATGACTTCGTATTTTTTCTTTTTCTTTTTGGGGTCAAGAACACATTTATTAAGCTTCAAGGGAATGACAATTGGGATCTAAGATAGCCCACATGAAAGAAAACAAAGGTGGGCAAAGCAACACACAAAGGGAGGGCCAAAGCCCAAAATAATATAACCAACAGAAGGCTAGATGGAAGCCCAAAACGATGCCACAAAAGGCATAGAAGAATGAAATCCCAATAGACCAAGAAAGGAAAACCATGCCACATATGCCATAGATACCAAGCCTCAAAATGGTTGCCAAGCCAACTTCAAACTTCATCCATAAAGAACATATTTCAAAGGATGCCAAAGCAGCCAAATGAACAAGAAACCAAATACAAATACACTTTACGAGTCATATTAATCTCACAAAAGGCTACGCCTAGGAAAATTTCATATACGATGGTTCAGACCCTTTACAAGAGGAAGAAGACCCTCAAAGTCCCAGACTTGAATAAATGATGAATAAGACCTCTTTGTTACCTTCCGGCAAACCACCACAAATTAGAAGAAGTTTTATATATATATCTATACTGTATGTATATGTATATGTATATGTATATGTATATGTATAGTAGCACTTAAAGAGAGGGCATGTTATTTATTTGGGAGAAATTGAATAGACAAGAAATGGTTTTAAGATTTTACTTAACCATATTTTATTTATTAAGAGCACTATTTAGCATATATCGAGTCTACATTTTCTTCAGAGTAAAGAAAATCGAATTTTTCTTCTTTTTGGTATAAAATGGTTTTGAGGTAGAATTTCTTAACTAAGAAAGTAATTTTTGGTATAAAATGGTTTTTATATAATAACCAATAGAAATTAAATAGCCTGGACTAAAAGAGTGTTATAATATCGAGAAGAAATGGTGCTGAAAATATAAAAAATCTATCATATTAAAATTTTTAAAATATATTTATATTTTATTTTTAACTATAAAATATAATTAAATATCATTAATAAATAAAAATATTTAAAATACTTATTACTTAAATGAAAAGTAAAAGTAGAACACCCGCACGAGGACACCCACGACACACTCGCCTCCCACAACACAGAGCCAGTATTCTTCATGCTCATTTCACACACACACCGTGACACACACAAGAGTACAGCATCATAAAAGGTTTTATAATGAAATTCTAGAGACCATTTTTCTATATATATATATATATATATATATATATATTTATTTATTTATTTATTTATTTATATTTATATTTATATAATAGATTGTCTCTTAAATGGCTTTCATTGTGCCTTTTTCTATAATGCGTGAAAGCTTCTTGGATTGCGTACTACTACTCTGAAAAGGAAAAAGGCAACAGCAGATGTACGCTCACGCGCAGCCTATGGAGGCGGTTCCCAGCCACTACTCCGACCCCGTCGATGCTGGTGCCGGAGGAGCGGAGTCGATTGGTAGCTCCCAAATTTGTTACGATATGCATTCTCTCGATGATGCCTCTGGAGTCGGTGGTTTGGAGGACGTCAAAGTCTCCGTCCCTCACGACGCGGTGTACGGCGAAGCCGTGGCTCAGTCGGACCAGCTCACTTTGTCATTCCGTGGCGAAGTTTATGTCTTCGATCATGTTACCACAGAAAAGGTCAAAAATTTTCGTTTGTATTTTTATGGTAAAGTAAAATGTGTAGCTTTCTTTCCCAATTAATTAATGAAGGGAAAAGAAATTAATTTGCTCGAATTTTTTGTTTTCTTTTTCCCTAGTGCTTTACTATGGTAAAACTGTAGAGGTTGTGTTGCTATAAATTAGATCAATTTTTTTTTATTCGAATTGATTAATAGAAGATGCTTCACAATGTAACGTAAGTTGATTATCAAAAGCATTCATAATTTGATTATTGATTTTAAAAGTTCATTCTAGTTCTCTAATCTCAAGAATGTGCATTTGGTAAGGTTTGCTAATTATAAAGACAATATAGGAAAACTAAATTATTGGTTTTTGCTCTGCTTTAAAACTTTAGATATTAGGTATTCTCAGTCATGTGGGGATCCCGGAGAATAGTGGATATGAAGTCAACATCTTAAAGCAGTTTATATATATAACTTTCAAGACTTTGAGATTTAGAGGTCAGAAGTTTTCCTTATCATTTATTATCACAGGTCCAGTCAGTTCTTCTGCTTTTGACTGGTTATCAATTCACTTCCAGTCCAAAAGTTGTTGATGCGGCTTCCCAGAGTCAGATGGTACGTGCTTTCCTGGACATTTCTTGATTCTCATTTTTTTTCCCTTTGTCTTTTCTTGTTTTCTCATCTTCTCGCCTATCTGTTGTTCCACTTAGACGTGTTAATGTATTAATGCAGAGTGCAGTGGACTACAAAATGTGGTGTAGTGACCCAAAGAGAGCTCAATCTCTGAATAGATTCCGTCAAAAGAGGAAAGAGCGATGCTATGAAAAGAAAATCAGATACAGTGTTCGTCATGAAGTTGCTCTCAGGTATAGTGATCACTTCATTATGCTGACAGTAGTCACTAGTCACAATTCTTTTTTCTTGAAGAAAATGTTTAGCTGCAAGGTGAGCTTTCTATGAAAATGCCTAAAAGGCATTCATTGTATGCACACACCAAATAAAAAAATAATAATAATTTGACTTACGTGCTATGGCATCTATGTTTAAGAAAGATGGATGCTACCAAGAATTTATTGGAAGCTACATCTCTTAAAATGTCTTATTGGTTTCTTAATACACTGCATTACCTTCTACAGTGTACATATGTCATGAGGAGTAAACTACATCATAAAATAAACAAACATATTCACGAGTAAATTGATAATTCTTAGATTGCAAATCTTCCTATTATATGAAGTTTTCTGTTCTCTTTTCCTTCATTACTTTCACCTTTTACTGGCTGGTCATATTCAGAGATTAATTTTAAGTCTGTTATACTTGTAACTTTCATGCAAATGTTTACTAGGATGCACCGAAAGAAGGGTCAGTTTGCTCCCAAAAACTCTGAGGAATCAAATCTTTCTGATGTTGCAGAGAAGACGATGCTGGATGATAACCAATCAGAAACCGTGTGAGTATTAATTATCCTTATCTTTTCTTTGATAGTTATAGGTGCTATATTCCTGAATTATCATGAAACATTGTTTTTCTTATATATCTCATTTCTTCTTAATTATGGAACTATGTCACCCTTTGAAAGAGTTGTACTTTACTACTTTGTTATGGCTTTGTTCAATTCTGGTCCCAAGATGTCCATTTTTATTCTTTAAAATCATTTCCATATTTTACTCCATTGTTTGATGCTAGACAGATTAGGCTTATACCTTGCCTTCTATATTTCCCATGAAGCTGCTCCTAGATTTGTTGTGCATTCTATGATTGCCATACTTCCATAGGACCTTATGTTAATGTTTTGATTTACTTGTTTATTTAACTAATCAAAGCTTCAACTCGATCTTATTTTCTTTAGTTGTAAACACTGTGGCACCAGTTCAAAGGGCACACCAATGATGCGGCGAGGACCAGCTGGTCCTCGGAGTCTTTGCAATGCATGCGGACTTGTTTGGGCAAACAAGGTTCGTACTGTCATTTAGTTTGGTTACTGTATATGTTGCTCTATTTAATCTTTCCTACCCCCTGGAATAATGCTTAATGACATGACTTTTCCTCAGGAAGAACCAGTCCCTAGTTTTACAAAGAGATTATCACGTGATTGAATGCCTTAAGTTGCACGTTTTGTCCAAAGCATAACCATATTTTCGGGTAAAAAATAATGCTATTAGTTGAAGAAGTGGAGAGTGGATCGTGTAACCCATGTACAGAGGCTACTTCTGGATAAGCTATGGGTGCCCCTTGATTTTAAACAGATTGGGATAGACAACCAGCTTCCGTTGGAGTTTCTGTCTTTAGATGATGGCAATATGTCAGGGACCCTTGATAAAATCAGTGGGCTCTGGAATAGAATTTATGTGCTATTGCGTAAGTACAATTCTTAGGGACTCGGCTTGGAGGTATCTTACATGTGAATTCCAGTCAATGAGCCTCTAAAACTTGCCAGTGTCCTTGACACTCTTATTTCAATTCTGCTGATCATGGCCATGGACCGTGTTTTCGCACCATTAGTCAGACTGTCCTTAAGTCTGGTCGATTCATCTTCAGAGGATATTCCAATGAGCACAAAACTTTTGGTCTTTGGTTTTCTGCCCAAGTTTTCCTTATTCTTACCTTTTTGGTTTTGGTCTATGATGATGACACTTTTATGTATGACAACTGACTAATCCACTTAATATGAACTTTTTTGTTAGACCATTTTCTCCAGCATTGTCTGAACATGATCTACCAAGAACCGCATGAAGTCTTGATCTTATTATCGTTAACATTGTGAATTGCTTATTTGTATCTTACGTTTGAACCATTTAATTATGCAGGGAATCCTAAGAGATCTTTCCAGGAGATTTCATTATGATGCCATGACTGTAGAGGTAGATATTTCGAAAGATTGCTGTAATTTAGTTTTGTACTTGTTGTCTTTTGGCTCGTGTTTGTTATCTGACCCGTCTTGTCTTGCCATCGTTCCTCCCCATCTATGTAGGACGAAGGTGATTGTGCGTTGGAGTATGGGACCTCCCCTAGTCATGGACGCAGTGATGCTGATCCTGTATGTTTGCCTGCTGGTGAAGCCTTGGCTTTAACAGCTGAGCAGTGAGCTTAACAGTGTCAAAAAGAAGGGTAGGCTGCATTAATTGGTTTTCATTTTTTTAGAGATTAATAGGAGGAGGAGGTAAAGCTATCACCGTAGCCTGCCAAATCAAATATACAGGTTCTGAACCAGTATATTTATTTTATGTTGGTAAAGGAAAAGCTTAAGTGGTAATCAAAGGGCAGTTGATTTGTAAATTGTTGTGAGCAGCCTATCTTGCAAGACGAAGTTCATTTTTGTAAATGTTGAGGGAGCGAAGGATTCCCCTAGTTGTCTAACTAATGTTAAAACTCCACCAATCAAGGGATATTGCATTGCATGGAGGAGGAATTATTAACATCATGTGATGTTGGTGTAAATATTGCTCAAGAGTTTGTACATTAAAATCTTGAAACTTTTCTGACTTTGTTTGGGCTTATCATTTGATCCTCCATCTGTCTTTTGTGGCAGCCACTACTACATTTTCTCTGCTTTACCTTGGCTCATCATCTTCTTGTTAGTTATATTTCTCTAACAAATCTTTTCTCTGCCCACCATCACTATCCTAGTTATTATCCAATACCCTGCTACTAGATGCCATTTTTTTGTTAGATTGCTATAAAATGCATTGTCGTTGATGAGTATTTGGATTACATTTTTTTTTAAAAAAAAATAGAATTTTGAAAAAAAAAAAGTTCAATTTTATTTTTTTTTCAAAAGTTAGAATTTTAAATTTATCAAAAAATACTTTCTTTTAAAAATTAAAAAAATATTTTTTAAAAAAGATAATCTAAATGAGACCTTATCTAATCCATTATCTTGTCTCCATTATTATAAACATTGGTCCCACTTGTGATCCTATTCCTCAAGACCCACCCTCTAAGGAAAATTCTTACATCTCCATCACCATCTCATAAATTATACCATATACTTTATATACTATACATCCACTAAGTGTTGTACACCTTATGTTGAGTGCATAACACACGCTTTAAAAGAAAAAAGATCCACTCCACACTATACAACACACGAGACTACCTTCTTTCTCTTTTCTTCTCTCTTCTGTCTCTCCTTCACAGACTGTCTTCTCTCTTTCTTTTTCCCTCTCTTCTTTCTCCTCTCGCTTCTCTCTTCTTCTCGTCCTCCTCTTCAAAAAACAGCCCAAGAAGTCTATTAATTCAACTTATATCCTGTTCAAATCACCATCTAAAAGGGCTGGTCAATCTTTTCTACATTGCGAGCTGAGAAGCTTTGAGAGTCATAACAACAACAAAAGTTGATGATAACATGATGGTGGTTGTGAAGACCTAGGAGCCATGGAAGAAGATGGAACAAGCTTTTTTTTTTTTTTAACAGATTTGTGTTTTCTGTATGTTTATAGATTTGTATATTTTGTGTGCTTGTGAGAAAAAGATTCAAAGAAAAAAATTGATGAAGATGAAAGAAGAAGAAGACAATGAGAAAAATGAGCTTTTTCTACAAATATGTGCTTTTGTCTGTGTTTTGTGTGTGTTTATAGAATTGTAGAGCTTTTTTTTACAGTTCTGCAAAGTGTGAATGTATATCTTAGAGATTGTGAGCATAGAGTTTATAGATTGTGAATGTATAATTCAAAGGTTGTAAATGTATAAATCACAGGCTATAAATATATTTTAAAGGGTCGTGAATAGGTAATTTATCCTTGTGAACATATAATAACAACGTTGTGAATACTTAACAGACTTATAATTTTTGTTTGTCTGTTATTAATTAATTATTTTGTAAATTAATTTTTTAGTGATTTCTGTTTTATTTTTCATCTAATACTGCTTTTTTGTTAAAATTGTAATCAAAGGTGTTTTTTCTTTGTTAATTGTTAACATTTTTTTCTTTTTTTAATTTTTGTGGCTTTTATATGTATTGTTATAGATGGCTGTTTCCTGACTTAGAGGTCATAGATTTAATGGCAGAAATAACCCCTTGCAATTTGCAAGATAATGTGTGTAAAATAAGCCAAAATGAATACTCACTTATGTAGACCTCGCGCAAAGTGGGGTTTGCTTATCAGGCTGTTGTATAGGTGTGACAATAAGGGTAATAAGTTGTGAATATGTAGTATAAAAACTGTAAACATATAGTATAAATGTTGTGAATTTATAAAATTAAGGGTATTGTTTGTACATGTACAATACGCGCACAATATTACACAATATTCTCTGTAAATTATACCATACACCCTAACTTATGTATACTCATCCAGCTACATACACCTTCCAACAGGTGCAATATACGCGCCTATATTCATGCACTCTCTATTCCCTCATTCTCTCCTTCCCGATTCTTTCTCTCCATTGTCTCTAATAAAGATCTCATAGGTGGCAGATAGAGGAGGCGACAGGTGGCGGACCCAATGATGTAGAAGAAAACGGTGGAGTTTTTCATTTTTTTTAACTATCCATTAGATTTCTGCCAGTGAAAAAGAAAATGTTGGAGTTTTTTTTTATACATATATTATCCATCAGATCTGGCTCGTACAATGATTTCTTCCCAATTTGTTAAGAACTCGATCGTGATCTAACGTGGTAGAGTGAGGATTGATTGGTAGAGGTGGTAAAAGAGATGAGTGGAGGCTAAATGAGTTCTTGTTGTGTTTGATTTTTACAACTGTGAAGTGTTTGTTTGAATTTTTTTTTTTTTTTTGGGTTGAAGTCTTGGTTTGCATCTATAGGACAGTAAATGGTGCATGGAGATGGTGTTAACAGATGATGGAGAAGAAGGGATGTATGAGTTTGTTGGAGTTATATGTTATTATTATTTTTTTTTAGAATGAATATTTTGTGTTTGTAGAATATTTAAATAAAAAATTGGAAAAGATAAAAGAAGCAACCCAAGACTTCAACAAAAATTGTGAACATATTATTTGCAGTTGCGAACATTCCCTCAAAGTTGTGAACGTTTCGATTAAAGGTATGAACGTACAGTTTGCAATTGTCAACATGTCGATTACAACTTGTAAACATAAAGTATTAAAATTGTAAACATATATTATGAAATATGTAAATAATTAAAAAGTATGACCATATAGTATAAATCTTGAACGAATAAAAAATTTTGAACATGTAATATAAAGATTGTAAATTTATAAAAATTGTGAATGTATAGTATAAAAATTGTGAGTGTAGAAAAATTTTGAATGGTATAATATTAAAATTATGAACATGTATATGGAAATAATTAAAAAATATTTATATTATGAACATATAATATAATTTGCAAATAAATAAAAATTGTGAATATGTGGTATAAAAATTGTAAATGTATAATATAAAAATTGTGAATGTATGAAATATATATATTTTTAATAATAATTTTTTAATTTTATAAAATTTAAAAATAAAATATAAAAAATGAAATTAAACTAAAAAAAATCTAAAACTTTTCTTGCCTTTTTCACTTTCTTTCTTAGCAACACTATTGCAAACAGTTCCCTTAGCGTATGTGTAAGCTGTTATCTTTTGACCAAAAAAAATAAAGAGAGCTATAATTAGGCGTGTGGCTTTTACGTGGGGTTGGGAGTATGTTGCTAATGGGCCACACATACGTCCGGGTGAATGATATAAGCACCAAGTACTCTTTAGATATACTGTTCATCAAATGTATGGTAACCAAGTGCATGATATAAGCACTAAGTGCTCCTTAAATATAATGCTCATCAAGTGTATGGTATCCAAGCTGTCATCATCCTCCCAGCCACAACAATTCTCTTCTCCGTATTTAATTTAATTAAAAAAACTCCCTCTCATCAATCCTTATCTACAGCACTTTTGATACATTGTGCAACACTAGTAAAACGACAGGTGACTAGAGTTCTAAGTGGGGACCCCCCATGTATCAAACATGTAAGCTTATTATTTAGGTTAATTTCAATGACTTCGAGATAACGAGTTAAATAGTTTAATTTTTAAAATTATATATTGAAGTGACTACTTTTGTAAAATAATGAAGAAAATAGTCATGTAATAGATTAAGTGTTAAAAACATTATTCTGGAACTGCCACATTGACATGAGGAGATTGAGCATTTGCTGATGTGGCAATGATAAGCCACGATGAAATCGTTCGAAATCACATTTTTTGGTGGAAAATTTAAAAAAGGTGAAAGCGTGATTTGAATACGCTCTTTCAAAAAATAAAACAGTGAAATTGTTAATTAAAAATACGACTTCAAAAACTATATTTTTTGCTAACATTTTTACGTAACACAAGCTTTTCGTGTCGGCCATCTGATTCATCTTGAAATTGTGCCTCGAAAACTTGATTTCAAGAAAGTGGATTATTTTTTGAAACATGATCATTTTAATAAATAATTTATAAAAAAAGTAATCATTTAGTCACATAAACTAGTTTTTTTTTTTCCTTTTAAAAAGTATTTAATAAGAATCTTATTATCGAAGTGAAAATTTTCCCTACATGCCTGACATATTTACGTCCGACAAAGTAACAAAAAGAAACAGGGATAGATAAGACACAAAAATTGCCAAATCGAGGATATTACTATTACAGGGGGCGCATCTGCAAATTCATTTCATTTTTGGGTTACTTTTGCAGTTTGCCATCATAAATCAATCATATCCATTTTCTTTCTCCTCCCTCTCCAACGTGTAAACGATAAGTCGATAACATATACATATACATTATGCATACATACATATCTATATATATCACGTGTATATAGTCATATAGATACGCACACTCGCGCACACACATATATATACATATATCTATATATATATGCACATAACAACACATGTAAGCAGAGTGATATCTGGTGAATGAAAGAAGAGGTGAAGCGCGAAGACACCACTAGGTTTTATTGAGATTAATTCACGGTCAGTGGATGCGAGGCCGTACGGCGATCAAGCCCCCGCGGTGGAGTCGGTGGACGACGACGGACACGGAAAGTATAACGAGGACGCTAGAGATGAGACCATGATGGATGAGGCTGAGGACGGCAACGCGGATGCTTCGAGTAATTATGTCCAGCTGCAGGACCACCACCAACACCACCACCACGCCGCAGTTGCCGTTACAATTGCTTCTACGCCAGCAGCTTCCAAGACAAGCGAGCTGACGCTTGCTTTCGAAGGAGAAGTGTACGTGTTCCCTGCTGTCACCCCTGAAAAGGTACTAGAATTATATGCGCGCGCGCGCGCACACACACATATATATACATGTATCTACGTGATTACGCATGTATATTTTATTTATACATTTACGCATACATACATACGATACACACGCATACAAATACAATTAGTTAAGGATTATATCTATTTACATTGTTTAAGTAACATTGGTTGTTTTGTTCTGGCTGTAGATATTATCAATTTAGTATTCTTGCTACTACTTGATCAAAACAAGAGTATAATTTTGTTAGTATAAACGGAAAGGTGATGGATTTTTGAGAATACCTGTGAACAAAATAAAATAGTTCTTTTGTAATTTTTATTTAGTCCTCAAGTAACTAACTTTAGCGGGAAACCGGAAAAGAAACACGAAAATGTTGGTACTCGGTAAATGAAACAACTATGATAAAGATAAACCAAGTGCTAATATTTTTATGGAGAAGAAATTCATATTTCTCTTGACGAGATGATTATTTATGTTAATTTGGTAAAGTAAATTTCTGATTGTAAAGATAAGTCATTGTTTAGCTGTTTGAATATTATTTTCCATGTTTCTTTGGTTGGATGAGCTACAAGTAGGTCCAAGTGGTGTTGTTGCTTCTCGAGGGACACCAAGTACCTACTGCTGTGCCCACCGTTGATGTCCCTGTTAATCAAAGTAATGAGGTAGCACCTACAGATACCCGTGTGGTATGTTACATTTATCAAAAATTACATTCTCACATCACATAGTCACATTTCAGTGCCATTATCTATTAAGGGAACAAATGATGCATCAAAGCGCTCTGATCTTTCACAACGGGTAGCCTCTTTACTAAGGTTCCGTGAGAAATGAAAAGAGAGATGCTTTGACAAGAAAACTAGATACAGTGTGCGGAAGGAGGTTGCTGAAAGGTAGGAATTTAATTGCAACTTTTTTGGGTTGCCATCAAGATGATTCTAAACATTATGAGTTTGTCTTTGTGCATTTTCTTCATGTATATACATCTGAAATGCACATTATAGTGTGACTCACTTTTGAATAGTCATTTATCATGGGAGACAAAAGAAGAACTCTTGACAATTACAGTGCATATCAACAATGGAGACAAAAGAAAAACTATTGACAATTAGAGGGCATGTAAACAGTTAAGTAGCTCAAATATTACTAAATCCAGTTTGAAATCAGAGCACGATGAGAAGAGCTTCTTTGTTTCTTTTTTGTTACATCTTTATAACGAATAAAGAGAACATTATTATCTTCACTAAATTATATTCGTCACGCAGGCTTACATGAGGAGGTACACTTGATTTTCTCTGAACTAGCAATATTTTATTTTTTGTGTAGCTGTGCATTCTCATTTTCTTAACTAAAATTTTCATGTAAACAAGGAAGGCTCGATTCACTCAGCAATTTGATTAAGATTGTAATATGTTGTTGTTCAGATTTAATATTTCGTTTTAGGAATAGATTTAGTGCAGGTTATGCAAGTGAAAAAATGAATAAGTGAACTTAAGTCTCCATCTATTAAGAAGCTGTATTATCTGGACTTTTGGTATGTTTGTGCTAGTAATGTGTTTCTGTTGTATGCATCAAGCCTTTCTGAAGCTTTTGCATAGGAATTGATATTTTCCCTTTTGTTATTTTTGCTTCTAACATTTTTCCACTTTGATTCTCACACCGTTAGTTAATACTATTCTATATTATATGCAACTTTTTAAACAAACCTTTTCCCTGTAATTTCAAGCAGAATAATAGGCATGAAGAGGGCGGGGGTGGACTTTTTGTGTTTAAATTTGCAAAAAACTTCAGTTGCAGATGCTTCATCTTAATCAGACTAAGTGTTCATATTTTTGGTCATTATCCATTTCTCTATTAGGATGCATCGCAGGAATGGTCAGTTTGCATCCCTTAAAGAGGGTTCTGGATCATCTAGTTGGGACTCTGCCAAGAGTTGTAAAGTAGATAGTATAGATAGTACATCTTGTCCAGACCCTGTGTGAGTGGCTTCCTCAACTTGCCTTTACTTCCTCACAAGTTCCAAGCAAACTTTGTGTCTGTCCCGGGAGTCTTACACTAAGTTCTATATCTGCTGCCATTTCATCATTTTGTTAGTATCCGAAAATGTCACCATTGTGGTGTTAGTGAGAACTTTACTCCTGCAATGCGTCAGGGGCCCGCTGGATCAAGAACACTTTGTAATGCATGTGGGCTCATGTGGGCAAACAAGGTCAGTGATGTCCTTTTCTGTTGGATCTGATTTTTTCACATATGAGAGGTTCATTGGATATTTTCTTGAAGTTCATATGATCTGGCAGTAGTTCGTATGTCAGGTCAGCAGATTTTTCAAGCAGTGCCTATGAACTTTTGACATTAGTTCTTATCATTACTTCCTCTCTAGGCTATTCAATTGAGTCACAGACTCAAACCTCATTCTGTACTAATGTTCTTATATGGGAAAAAAAGTGAGGGTTCTACATAATTGTGATCAGATAATTATGATTCAATTTACAGAAATTTGGGATGTTATGGAGGATGAGTTGGTTTCCATCTTTGTTGTGAGTCGTCTTGTGAATCCAGTTAACAAATTAGATGCCACTAGTCAAGCCTTGTCAAGAAAGCCTTTGTCAAACTTAAGATCATGCTTTGGAGGATTCTTCTTAATCTGAAGATAATTGTTGGTTATTGCATGGAGAGCTCTTTATTCCTATTTTCTTTTTGGAAGAGAAGTGAGGAAGGGAGTCGAGGAGAGGTCGCAATTAATTTTGTAATAAAAAGCATATGAGAACTCTCTGCACAGTATTTGATAGGCAACGACTAGCTTTAGCGATGATGTGGTGTAGAATGACTAATGATCTATAATTTGTGAAAGCTGATTTTACTTCTATGCTGGTTTTTCCGGCTAAAGCCGTGGTTGTCGGAGATCCTTATCTCCATATGTATTTGGAAGTAACTTCCTTCACCCTTGATGTTTGTGCTTGTCAGCACTGTGGATGTATTTGCTCATCCACTCTGCATCCCACTGAGTGTACCTGTTGAGTTAAGTTTGTTATCTGTTAGAGACATGAACTTCCATATTACTGAGAAGTAAATCTGCTGAAATTTACCTTCATTAATCCCAACTAATTTGCACCTCTGGTTATCATTCATGCACAGTCTGACGAGAGTTGTTTCCTGAATATTTCTAATGCTTACTTTCTTGTGTCAAAAAGTAATTCGTATCACCTTTACTGAATTAACAGGGAACATTGAGAAATTTGAGCAAGGGAGGGAAGAATTCTTCCCTGGACACCATTGGGCTGGTAAATTTTTGCTAATAGTACTGAGAACATCCTTCTCAAATTAGTACGGCAGTTCATTTCTGAAGCCTTAAGTTTGGGATCTTTCTGTCTGACAGTGTTGAGAATGTTCATATCCTTGGAAGCAGGTCCTCATATATATTATTTCATTCTCATTGTTGTTGTGATAAACTAATTTTTGAGTGGATGTACAGGAGACACCAATTGATAGTAAGCCTTCAACCACTAATTCTGAAACTTTCTTTGGCAAGGAAGGTGCAGTGGTATGAGATGTTTCACTCTCTACAGTACACTATTAAAAGTTTGAGCTAAACTGACTCGTGTCATTCACTAAACATTCAAAGGACTCCTAAAGACCCTAGCAAGGCCATCACGGAAGTAGCTCTTAAACACCTCGCCCAGCAAGATGACACAGTATGTTTTATTTGGAAAAACTGACAAAATAGAAACATTTGGCTACACTAGCTGCCAATCTGCCCCCATTGGAAAGAAAAGCTTTGGGCATATTAACAGAAAAATACAAAAACAATTCCATTACAGAGCCTACAAGAGGTTTTCACGGCATGTCAGTGTCGCTTCTACACAATAATTATTCAAATGCAATAGATAATTAATTTGATAACAAAGATTTTTTTTTTCTTTCAGTTGCAATATCAAGTTTCCAAGATATAGGTTGTTTCCCACTATTCAGTTATTAATCTGTCTTCTGGGTATCTTTGTTTTATGTGAGTGCTAGAGTGCGGGTATTATAAGTTGTGAATACCTTGTTTCGGATTTTTGGGCTCTTAAAATAAGCTATTGTAGTGTCATTATGGGGCTAAGGTAATGCCTTCCCTTTGTGCAGCAATGTTGTTCAAATGCTGAAGATCTTACCAGCGTTATGCCTGTAGGAATAGTTGGTTCTTCAGGAAACTTTGATGAGCAGGTTGTGCACATGATTAATTGTTAATATTTCTGCTTATCTTTGAGCATTTTGGCTACTTTATTCATATATGGTTTTGAAAATGTTACACTTTGGTTGCTTCTAGATCAAGGTCCAATTCCATTGCTCGAATTTGAGTATGTGCAGGACAGTCGAGCTGATTTTGCAAGCACTTCAGAAACAGATATTGAGAATCCTGCAAATTTTGATTAGCTTTAGATTCTTGGCTTCAGTTTTCTATGATGAGGTAACCTTGTACACTTGGAATTCTCTGAGTTCTTTTGTGCTAAACGCACATCACAAAGTTATCTCTTCGCTCACGAGGATGGGCATTATGATATCTCCCTTGTTTGCAGCGATTGCCTCTCCAGAAAAAGAGAACAAGTTTCAACTAACACTAGTTGGAGGGGAGTAGCATAGTATGGGAAAATGTGTGTTGGAATGTGATTTGTGCGAGGGTTTGGGTGCCAGCATCGACAGTCGAGTTTGTTCATTGTAACTTTCTTAATTCCAAGTGTATTCTCAGCTGCCCTTAGTTTTACAGTAGTAGGTGTTTGTATATATTCTCATCCTCTAGCAACGCTTAATTCCTATGTATATTTGATTTGGTCTCTCCCTCCCTCCCTCCCTCTCTCTCTCTCTCTCTCTCTCTCTCTCTCTCTCTCTCTCTCTCTTTCCCCCCCCCCCCCGCCCCCCCACCACGTTTTTCTTTGTTGATATCCTGTGCTCGCAAAACTTTGCAAATGCATGAAAATGTTTTATGACTGCACATTCTTTTCTTATTGATTACTAAATACAGATTACTAATGGTCTCTATGGCTGTAACGCCCTCCCATATTAGTTCCTTGTGTGATTTGCGTTTCGCTTATAAGGACATGGGTTTGCTATTGTTGCCATCACAAGCTTCAATATTTTGGACCAATTAATTAATTCAATGTGATTACAAGTTAGTAGTTTTGAAGTCATTACAATAGTTGCTAAAAGGGTGACAAAGAAATATTCACGTCAAGCATTGATAGGGGATTGGGCTGCACCCTTCACCTAACCCAATCCAACTTGACCAAATTATCCAAATACTGTTGAGCATAAAGTCAATCTTGATCCACAATATCATCCTAACACTAAGACGTCATCCTGATCCCAAGGTCCATCCCGATCCTGAGGTCATTCCCCACCTCCAAGGGCATCTCAATGACATCCTGACCTCCAAAGGCATCTCAAAGGCATCCCGGCCTCCAAGGGTATCCCAATGTCCAAGTAAAGGCTCGATAAGAATTTAGAAGGAAAAGTCGTTTAGTGATCGAGACTTTATTTTCTTCGTATATATTTTGTTACGTGCAGTTGGTCTATTTTGGTTGAAGTGAATTTCCTAAAGGAATTACTATTGGAGGAGCTAATATGACTAAGCATATCTATGTGGTGGGTGTCCTGAGCCATGCTCGAGGGCTTTTTACTATTAGTTCACCTTCGGAGAGTGCAAGGATCACAGCTATCCCGTTTTATATCATTATGTTCAGAGAAATACTAGAAGAGAAGTATTTGCTTGTCATAGGTATCAAACCAAGACAACATCAATTCAACATATGCCTCGAAGTACACAACCCACAGACTTGCAATATTTTCTTTCTTTGCATTTATGAGTTTTTCTCTCTTAGCATTGGGAATTTCTAATGTGGAGGATCCACATAGTGGCAATCACATAGCACACTCTTCTAAAACCTATTGGTTGGGATAACCTAGAGTTGCATAAATACTTCCGACAAACTATATCAAGGGCTTACTCTAACATGACTTTGATACCAAGTTTACAGACACAGTAGGTAATTACTAAGAAGGTTTATTCCAAGATCTAAGTTCATAATAGAATGGGTTATTTATAGTTGACGGGAGAATATGTAGAGATATATAAGAGAAAGTAGCCCAGGGAAGATCGTGGACAATGTAGAGAAACAAAACTTGGAATAGCATACGAAGGATCCTCAGACTTGGTTTGTGCTTTAGATTGCAAAAACCAAGGCCTATTTGTAAATGCACTGGATGTTCTAGATATGTTGACTTTATTTATGTTACTATTCACTCAGGTGCCGAAACTATCAGACACACCAAATACTATTTATTTAAGTGCAATTATTTTCTGCTAATTAGAAGCAGATATACATACAATATGAAGAAGAATTGAGGAAGCAACGTGTGCATACGCGTGTGCACGCTCACCATGCTTGTTAATCACATTGACACTTTTGGGGACCAAAATAGAGATCAAGTTGACACATTTTCCAGATATTAGGCCTAAATCTACCAGTTTTAAAGTAATATGAACTAAATTGATATTTTTTATAAACATTGAAAATTAAAGCATATCACTTTCAAAACAATAAGAATCAAGATAACACTTTCGGTAAACAACAAAGATTATTTGTGAAATCTACCCATATATATACTTGTAGAAACTTGGAATCTTCTTTCTTCTTTTCTTCCCATAATATATAAATATAAATATGTACCGGTATTTGCCTTTACAAAATTTTCGACTCTTAAAGGAGTCCACGGCTTGCATGATGACCTAATTGCAAGATAGTTTATGCAAAAAAATATAAAATCTTACATATACATCCACGGCTCCCCCCCGGAAAGATATCAGCTTTTTATTCAGTACTCTGCAGGAGCTTTATATATAAAGCTAAAAGCTTTTTTCCTGCCCAACACATATATGAATCTTCCAAGCAAGCAAGTTATCAGTTCATTCAAGACGCGGTCTGGTCTACACAAGGTCTGATCTCCTTCACTCAAGACTGTCTTGAAATCAGCTGCTGCTCAAGGAAATCTTCATAAGGTGATGACCCACCAGATGAATCACTATCATCAAATGGAGTCGTCTCCCTTGGAGATGACGGCTGTGAGTCTCTTTGCTGAGAAGACGAACCTGCTGCACATAATACTACTCGACTTCAGTATCTTAAGGGATCACATTTCCAAAAGTCAGCAGCTTAGAAAGTTCTTTTACATGCATAGCCAAGCATCATATTGGAATGTTGAATGGGGATGACTAACCTTTCTGTCCTCTTGAACGGAACTTCTTTGTGTGACGTCTGATTAATCTTTTAGCTTTTGTTATGGTTAGCTGCCTAGCGAAGGGAGAAAATTCTGCCTCACTATCACTCCAGTCGCCATGTAGTTCATTCTCTGCTTCACCCCTCATTGTCCGAAGAACAAAAGCCTTGGCCTTGCGCCGTTGAGAGTTGAAAAGCCCTCTTATGGAGGTCACAAAACCGTCGCCTGCCCCATCAGCCGGACGCTTAGGCCAAGATACAGGGTTCTGCTCAGATTTTCCAGCAGAACCTCCATCACTATCACTTAAGTTAAGATCACCTTCAGGAACAACGCTTTGATTCTGTGCCTTGTCTTTGAACTTCTTGCCCTATACATAAGACAAACAGACGAAAGATCATCAGCTGTTATACTACTTTGCCAGACATCTACATATCAAGCTCAGCTTGCTCCAACTTTTTACTACTGTTCATCAATATATAGATAATTGAACCAGCACACATTGCCAACAACTCTCACAGAATATCCAATCAACTAGTACTGGAGATCATGTTTCCCTTGAACTTCTATTGGCGTAACTATATCCTTTCAAATAAACTTGCGAAGATAGTACAACTTAAAAGCACATGTAAATGCTTTATGATTAGCATACTAATCCAAGCCAGAGAAAACACAATTGAGGTCATTAGTTCACAGTAGACGAAATGGAGGGAAGTAATGCGGAAGGTAAGCAACAACACGATCATGTATAATAGTTACAGATGATAGGGCGATTCACATATATATATTTGTACTCAAAAAAATCCTATTTTATGTACAAACATATTTGAGTACATACTAAAAGTAACCATTCTTCATCTATTGACTCTGCAAAAGAATTATATATACATCTTAAGCTGCACTTGCTACATTTTCATGTCATAAAAGATCAAGGAATCAATGGCTAGGTTATCAGTTATCTCTTTCTTTATCAAAAAGGTTATTATCATTAAGAAAAATATTTATTAAAAAAGATGCCAAAACTCAAATCTTATTAATTAAGGTTTCAACTTCCAACAAAGAGTTCTGTACCATTATTGTCAAAAATCATTAAGACAAACTACAAAGTGCACTAGATTTGAAATTTTCAAATAGCACATTAAATTATATTTAGATAGCTCATTAATCTCAACAATTTTATGTTTTAAATGTCAGCGCGATCGGCCCAAGGGTACAGCTCATCAAGTAGAAGGGGGGCAAACCCATTAAGTGAAGAGGAACAAATAATTCAAAAATAGTCTATCCTTAGAGAAAAGGAAGAAAGGAAGGAGGGAAAAAAAAGAAAGAACTTGGGCTGGGGGGCGGTTACCCTACTTGCCACCCCCTAGTTCTGCCACTGCAGGGGAATGTCATAAAATGCCATTACCTGCATCCCTGTCACAGACTTTAAGACGCCCCAAATGATGTGCTTCTTAACACGAGAGAATAACCTCCTCCAAGTTCCAGTGAATTCAACACGATGAAATGTATCCATCAGCAACCTTAAATCACTCACAGCAAATCTTGATCCTTCGTAAGTAACTAGCAGCTCAACCTATACTCCAAAGAAATGCCTTTTTGGTCATACAAAGAAAAATTTTTTATCTTCGCAAAAAACTAGAAATTAGTTTCTCTCAGAGTCAACCAACCTGACTGATCTTGATATTGTGAAACTCCCTCATCCTTCGAGGTTTCTTTTCATCTTGCACTTTTCCAACCTTTTTCTCCTCATGGGAAGAACGACCAGGCTTAAGGAGCTTGGGCTCCTTGGATTTGCCTTTAGAGGATTCATCTGGCAGCTCCAAACAAGCGAAGGACCCACTTTTGGTCGAAGAAACACTAGAAGAATGAACTTGTAAAACAAGTTCATTAGCAACAGACTCCGCCACATTTTCTTCCCATGTTCTGTCGAAGGAAGAAGTTCGTCTCAGCTCTGGGGTAGACCCAGAAGCAATATTTGCTTTCAAATTCTGCAATTTAGATGCCTGCAAAACATTCCGCAAAAACACCATTAATATATTTGCAAAACAATACTGCTTAGACTGGGAACCGGAAAAAAAGAAACGTATGCTGAAAAGCATCCTGTAAAATAGAGAAGTTGTTCTTCCCTGCTTTGTTTTCACTCTTATAACAACATCATGTTCTGCTATTCTTTAATCAAGAAAATATCAACCAACTTCTGAATTTGGCAATTTGTTATCGAGTAAAGATAGAGATAGGATTAGAAAGGCAAAGGCAAACAGAGATATTAAACAATCTAACACGAAGTTTGTACTTTTTTCCTCAATACCTCAAGAACTCTTGGTCTTACAGATCATCTAGTAATTAATAAACTACAATAGAACGAAGAACTCACTTGGTTTGGATCAATTAAACTAGAGATGCTTAATTTGTTAAAGATATCATTATCTTTTGTTGGTTGACTGCTCGATGCTGATGCTTCCTGCATTGCTGAACCTTTCTTTACCCGTCTTAAACCAGCAGTTGTTGAAACTTTCCACACTTCCTATAATTTCAGCAAACAATTTGCATGATCATCTCGTACAGATCATACAAGTATGATCAACTCAAAAGCACGAGAGAAGCTAACCTGCCGCCGTTGAGAGTCTTGTTCCTCTTCCGGGAAAAGATATTCCCACATCATTCTGTACATGGTCTCAGTCAAATGTATCTTTAGTGGATAGATCTCCACCTGCATAACAAGGATGACAATATTTTGTGTAGCAAAGCTGAACTCAGAAAATTAATGCTGCCACAAAACCTAAAATAAAAACAAAGTGGATGAAATCTGCTTGATTTCCAACTAAAGATCTAGGACAATACAAAAACATACTAGTCACTCTGTAGAAGGAGATAGAAAGATAGAGAAAATAACATGATGGAAGAAATGTTTGTATATTCTGTTATGATTTAGTTACATGAGGTGGCTATTTATGCAGTAGGTATGACCACTTGCTGATCTTAACTATCTACCAGCTGGCATAACTAACTGCTACTATTTAACTAGCTACTTCTACAAGCTTTTCCCTTAACATCCCCCCTCAAACTGAGCTTGGCCAGCAAAGCTAAGGGCAGTTTGCACCTAAGGAACTCAAATCTAGCAGTAGGCAGTACCTTGGTGTAGATATCAGCAATCTATTCTCCTGTAGGCACATTCTCTACTGAGATCTTCTTTGCTAGGACCTGCTCTCTTATAAAATGATAGTCAGTTTCAATGTGTTTGGTCTTTGCATGGTAGACAGGATTAGAGGCAAGAGCCATGGCTGAAACAATGTCAGTGTACAGAGTAGGAGTGGCAGTAGGAATGTGTAAATCAGCTAGAAGATAGGTTAGCCATTTAATTTCTGCTAGGTTAGCCATTTAATTTCTGCTGCTGCCTGTGCTAAAGCTATGTACTCTGCTTTTGTGGAGGACCTGTCTACTGCTGCTTGTTTCTTATATGTCCAGGAGATAAGATTTGCCCCTAAAACCACACAATAGTCAGTGGTTGACTTCCTGTCTAGGTAATTTGTAGCCCAATCACTGTCTGAGTACCCTTGTAACGCAAAGTTGCTAGGTTTAAATTGTAATCCTGTAGAGATGGTCCCTTTCATAAACCAGAGGAGCTTCTTGAGAGCTTCAAAATCCTTATATGCTGGACTGTGCATATGTTGGCATAGAGAGTTGACTGAAAACTGTAGGTCAGGCCTTGTAAGTGTCAGGTACTGAAGAGCCCCAACCAAACTTCTAAATGTAGTAGGATCCGGATATAGAGTTTCTGCACCTTGATCTTCAATTTTAGGCCTGGACAGGGATGGATTTGGAGAAGAGTTGCAGTCAGTCATCCCTGCTTTTTGAAGCAAATCAGAACAATATTTGGTTTGATGTAATACCATAGAATCTGCAGTATAAGTCACTTCTATGCCTAGAAAGTAGGAGAGTTTGCCCAGCTCTTTCATAGTAAACTTTGACTTCATGGTGTGTACTAGCTCCTTCAGAGTAGTGGGAGAGCTTCCAGTCAAAATATTATCATCTACATAGACCAGTAGAATGATGGTATATGTAGAAGTATGTTTGAAGTGTCTACACTGCTACACTGAAAACCTTGATCATAGAGCAAAGAAGCTAGCATAGAGTACCAGGCTCTTGGAGCCTATTGTAGGCCACAGAGAGACTTTTGTAGTTGACATACATATAACCTGGATTTTGAGAATCTTCAAAGCCTGGAGGCTGAGTCATGTAGACTGTCTCAGTAAGAGCTCCATGCAGAAAGGCATTGGAGACATCTAACTGTTCAATGGGCCACCGATAGTGTAGTACTAGACACAGAACCAGCCTGATTGTAGGAGCCTTAACCACTGGACTAAAGGTTTCTGTGAGTCCTGCCGCTTGGTGAAAGCCCTTAGCCACTAACCTGGCTTCATATCTAGCTACTGAACCATCACTGTGCCTCTTTATTTTGAACACCCATTTGGCCAACAGGGTGTCTACCTTTAGGAGGTGGTAAAAGGATCCAGGTTTTCTATTGTTGTGGAGCCTGAAACTCTTCTTTCATGGCCTGTATCCAATATGGGGACTTCGCAGCCTCTTTGTAAGTGGTAGGCTCAGTGGTAGGTGGAGACTGTACGAGGGAATGGATAGGATAAAGGGGAGGGGGTAACGAGCCTGTTTTGGACCTGGTTTGTGTTACAACAGATAAAGACTTCCTACATTGGAAAACCTCAAGATTTAGAATCACTATATAAGGTCATGAGCCACTCCTCATATTAACCAATTGGTTTTTATGATGGAACCGCAGGATTCTTAACATGGTATCAGAGCCTGGAAGCCAAACAGCACAGGTTCAATCCTTACCGCCACCCATTTAAAAATATATATATATTAAATTGTCCACGTGCAAACTTTAAACAAATCACGATACACGTGAGGGGCCTGTTAACACAATAAATAAATAAACCAATATACTCTCTACAAGCTTAAGCTTTTAGATGAGGTGGTAATTCTAAGATGATATTAGAGCTGGGCATTTGGTCCAGTTCTCATGCTGCGCTCATGTCCATGTGTGACTCGTCAAGCTCGTTCATTTCTGCACATCCGTTCATGTGATGGCCCATCCCTGCAAACAACTGAGCTACATCAACTCTGGGTCGTTGGTGGTCTCATCCAACCATTCCTATCGCGGGCCACACGACCATCCAAATTCAAATCCAGGTCATCGGCCATCCACATCCGTTCATGTGGTGGCCCATCCCTGACCACCCAAATTCAAGTCCAGGTCGTCGGCCATCCACGTTCAGTCATCAAAGTAGTGCAGGCACTATTCTAGGTCACATGTGAAGGAGAGTGTTACAACATATAAAGACTTCCCACATCAGAAAATCTCAAGATTTAGAATCACCATATAAAGTCTTGAACTACTCCTCATATTGACCAATTGATTTTTATGATGGAACCTCACGATTCTTAATAGTTTGCATTGGATGACAGTGAAGCCTGAGGTTCAAGGAGGTGTAAGTAATAGAAGAGGCAGGGAAGTAGGAATAGAAGACCAGGTCCTAAATTACTGCTAGGTGGTTGACTAGGAGAGGATGAAGAAGTAGATGGTTGAGAGTGATGGGACTCACTGGAAGAATCTGATGCATTGTTAGTTGGAGAGGGAGTGGAGGACTGTGTCTGCTCACTTAGAGATTCTGAAGACTCTGTTCTTGGACTGGGAGGAAGGACAGTGGAGGGTTGAGAGTCTGAAGTGCTAAAGATAGGAGGAAACTGAAGCAAGGAATCAGAGTTTGGTGGTGTCTCAGTTGCAAAAGGAAACTGAGTTTCAAAGAATTTCACACTTCTAGAGACAAACACTGTCTTGGTAAGGAGATCCATGCACCTATAGCCCTTGATATTAGGATGATAGCCCAGGAAAACACATGAAGTGGATTTTGGCTGTAGTTTATGTTGATTGTAGGGTTTAGTTCATGGGAAGCAAAGGCACCCAAAGACTTTTAGGAAGTTATAATCAGGTGTTGTGCGATATAAGAGTTCAAATGGTGACTTGTTCTGTAGTTAAGTTAGGCAGCCTGTTAATCAGGTAATTGCATGTGGACAAGGCTTCAAGCTAGTAGGTCTTGGGCATATGACTATGTGTTAACAATGTCATGGTTGTTTCCGGGAGATGAGCGTGTTTTCTCTCAGCCTTCCCATTTTGTTGGAAGTATGAAGGCATGTTGTCTGGTGCATGGTTCCTTGTTTTTGTAATAGAAGCTTCAACTTATTGTTAACATATTCTTTGCCATTGTCAGTTCTAAGTATTTGAATTGTGGTATTAAACTGAGTTTTAATTAAAACTCAGAAAAGCATCCACAACATCAGATTTATGCTTTAAAGGATATATCAAAGTGAAATGAGTATAGTCATCCAAAAACAGTACATAGTATTTATAGCCCGTACAAGAAGATACTGGGGAAGGTGCCCAAACATCTGAACGTATAATTTGAAAGGGCTTAGATGTTCTAGAATCAGAAACAGGAAATGGCTGACTATGAGATTTAGCAATCTACAGCCCAAACATTTATTTGATGTATAGGCAGTATTTACAGGAAGAAAAGAAGATTAGGCAGCTGTCATGTGTTTGGAAAGATGCCCAAGTCTGAGATGCCAAAGTCTTTCAGGAGATTGAGGTGAGCAGACACACTGTAAAGCAGTAGAATTGGAAGAAGAGGAAGCAGTGGTGATGTTGCAGGTACCAGATGGAAGTGGATATAATCCTCTTTCACAGGGGCCCTGGAACTTCACTGCATGTGTTGTCCAGTATTTGAACACACTTTGCATCAAAGATAATTGAGCAATTATTATCTTTTGTTAACTGATATATGGAGATTAAATTGGTGGATATATTGGGAACATACAAGATATTAGACAGAACAAGATTAGAAGAAGAGAGTGGAAGGAAACCAGTGCCAATGTTGGTAATAGGAAGAGATTGACCATTTCCTACTGTGGCTGAGTCAGGTCCAGAATAAGGAGCATAGGACTGCACGCTAGCTAGGTTGTTAGTGAGACGCCTGGTAGCCCCTGAGTCCAGGATCCATGGAGAAGAGTTAGAGGCTGATGGAGATCCAACTTGTGCGGTATAAGCCTGTTTAGGGGTTGGATCCTTATTGTAATTATCTGCGCCAGCAACGGATAGCAGTATGGTTGAATTTCCCACAGATTTGACACCGAACTGGAGCTTGTATAGAAGCTGTAGGCTGAGCACCTGTAGGACTAGCATTAGGAGAAGGTGCTGCGGTAGTTTGTTGACCACCACCTCTGCCTCTAGTGCTTGCTCCTCTTGAGGAGTTGTTGCTTGTATACAGGGGCAATGTGAGTGTCTGCAGTGGAGGTATCAGTGAGGGAGAGAGTCGTTGAAGCTTTGATGCAATCCTTCTTGAAGAAGAATGCTAGTGAGTTCTCTAAGTGTGACCTGTGTAGGTCTCACCCTGATAGATGTTTTAACAGAATCATATGAGGGTGGGAGCGCTTTAAGCACAATTAGTACCACATCTTCTTCCCTGACTGGCTCATCTGAGGTAGCTAACTGGTCACATATTGCTTTCACATTGTCCAAATAGACCTGCATTGTTTGTTGACCCTTGTGAACATGATACAGTTGCATTTTAAGTTGGTGAATATGTGACCTACCAATGACACTGAATCTTTCCTCCAATGCTTTCCAGATAGCTACTGCAGAATCCAAGTGTATGATCTGAGACATCACTAAGGGAGAAATGGAGGCAGTCAAGCAGGACACAAGATATTCATCAATAGTTTGCCATGAGTGATAGTCAGGATTTGCAAGAACAATGACATTAGCAGAGGTGATAGTTGGATTTGGGCAAGGAGAACAACCAGTGACATGGCTAAGAAGTTTGCCTGCCTTGAGCAGTCTCACCAATTGAGTTTTCCATAGAACATAGTTAGAATTCTCCAATTTCACTGTAACCATTGAAGAAAAGTGTTGGAGCAGAAATTTGAGCCCTAAAGGGAGTGCTTCATCTGAAGGTAAGGCCATGGCGATGAGACGTAAAGAGATCACAACTCACTTTGAAAGATGCAGCTGAGAGGAAAAAAGTAATCTGATAGAAAGAATCGCAAGGCAGTGTAGAGGAGATTAATGGAGGAATCTGAGCTGGGCAACTGCTTTTTGAGCTCGATAGATGAATTCGAGACCAAGCAGAAACCCTAATTTGAAAGATTTGATGAAGAAATTGAAGATTTGATTGAGGAATAAGGTTGCAAAGCTGTTGTACAGAGTCGCGAGAAGGTCAAGATGCAAAAAAAACCGTGATCAGCTTGTAGCTGATGATGCCGCCATGAGAGAAGCTTGAGAGCTTCGAAAAAATTCCTCACAGGCTCAAGATAGGCTCTGATACCATCTAGAAGGGGATAGAAAGATAGAGAAAATAACAAGATGGAAGAAATGTTTGTATATTCTGTCATGATTTAGTTACATGAGGTGGCTATTTATAGCAGTACATAGGTAGTGGTATGACCACTTGCTGATCTTAACTAACTGCCAGCTGGCATAACTAACTGCTACTATTTAACTAGCTACTTCTACTAGCTTTTCCCGCATATGCCATCAAAGATTATGTGACATGAACAATGTATATATAAAACTGCAGTATATAAGTATTTTTGCATAAACAGAAGTTAATGCCTTCTGTACCTGCTGCAGGGATGTCAAGAAACAACAGGAGCAAACATGAAATTTCTTTATGCAATATCTCTACCGTCAAAAATATTCAGGTTATGCCCCAGCAGCGATACAGGAGGAGGGAACGGGTTCAGTATTAGCTAGCGAAGCTTGTGGCCTACCAAAAGAGACCGAATTACATTTATGGGTTCCGTTTAATCAACTAAACTATTAAGGTTTTCAGCTTGTCGGAGAATTAGTTGATCCCCTCTCTCAAAGAAAAGAATGAATGGTTGGGACCATTTAAGAGCAAGACATCCCTAGAGACGCACCAAATATATATCAAGTATCTACTTCATCTAAAAGCTTAAACTGTTAAAGAGGAGAGGGACTTGTTGTATCCATTTGTTGTTTTCAACACCCTCCATCACTCATAGGCCTGTGTTTTTATTTTTCTTCTTTTTTCTTTCTAAATTTATGAGCCTTACACTTGAACTTAATTCCACAAATGGGTGGTCAGAGTTGAAACCAGGACCTTTTGGTACCTAAACTCTTATATCATATTAACCTTGTATCTCATCTAAAAGAATAGGCCGCTTTCGTTTAATTTGTTTATAGTCTTCAGAAATATGCACTACCTTCTCTCTAGACCCTAATAATGGTCTGTCAGAATTCAATCAGAAGATTTCCATCTTAAAACACATTGATGTCAAGCCCTGACATCTCTCTGATGTTTCATCATTCGGTTAAAACCTAATAAAATACATACTTCCAAAGACACAAGCTACAAAACGGCCAGCAAAAAGGCAGGAAAGAAAATCTAGTCTTTATCCTACCCATTATATGCCTTTCTTTTTATCTTAACACCAGTGTTTATTCTGAATTCGTGCTTCACAGTCAAGATATCATGTCTCCAAAAAGGCTTTTCTCCAAGATATGAAGCAGTGGGGAAGCAAGTGCAATTTGACAGAAAGGGGAAGTGTTTTCACATATATACGCACTGATTAAAATTGCTGGTTTTCCCTCAAGATACAACAAGAGAGAGAGAATGGGCAGTCTTACAGAATAACAACTCCTGCCCCTTCGACAATGAGAATAGAAAATAGAAAATAAAAATCTGAAAAAAGATGAACGTCAATCAGAAAAATTCTTGTCCAAAACTGTTTAGCAATTTTCCATCTCTGAAGATCTAAAGACAACCTAGGACATCATAACCTGAAAATGTCAACAGTTTCTTGCACGTGATCCCTGATTCTCTATATCAGACTAGGCTTTACTCTCATGCAATCCCTGGTTTCAGCATTCACTAACTAACCTCCAGTATATAGTAATATGAATAGAGACATACACACAACAGGTGATTACTCAGTCATCATTACTGGCTGATCAGATTATAATTACTGTGGTGCTTAGGTCACACTCCATTATGAAAATGAAGAGCATGGGTAAGGGGGAAAGATTAATTACCTCAAATAGTTCAAGAGGAGAGTTTCCATCTTTTGGAGCTCCCTGCTTTGCATCTACACGAAGCATCACTTTTCTGCATCCAGAGAGGTAAAGACTTCAAATAGTTCAAAAGGAGAATTTCATAAGCACATGCAGCAGAATATTGCAACACTTGGGGTTACTAGTCAGAGAGGAGGCAATTTCTCAGAATTATAGTTGCTTCCATAAAGCATTGAACATTAAGCACACAAGAGATAGGGTGAGAGACTCAAAACTAAGATACCAGCAGATCCAGTGGTCATAAATTCTAAGATAATCACCATAGGTACAGAAATGGAAGCTGAATAATTTAGTATTTGATGTGAGACACCATTTCCACCAAAATGACTTAACATCATAAGATCCAGATCACGTAACACATCTTTGAGTTGATCCTTGCATTGGCTTCTTCACAAAGAAAGAAAAGAGAAACAAAAGCAACACAAAAATTTCAGGAATCATGCAACAACACGAGCATTTCAAACTCTTATTGGTTGATATTTTGGAAAATTACTATGAATTTCTAAAAGGTTGCAAGATCCTCAAAGTTTAGGCCACCTGTCCTATCAGGAAGGTATCTGGTAAACCCCCATTAGGTTAAAGCACTCTCCCCATTTTGCTCCTGCTTTTAATTTTCTGGTTTTCTTCTTTTGATGAAAGAACAAATTGCATGAGATACTGAAAGAAGTTGTAAAGAATTTCACAGTCACAAAGAAGATTGACATAGAAAGAAATAAATTAGAGACAAACAATACAAGAAACCAGACCAATCTTTCTGCCAATTAACTAGGGCAACTCTCTGAAATGCACACATTGTCTTTGGCCATAGAGAAGATAAAAGCGCACCTTAGCCCGGAGATAACAGGAAAACAATAGTTGTTCCCCCAAAACTTAGAATTTCTCCATTCAAATGTTCCAAATGATATCCAGCACCCAACATCTCCACAGAACCCTTTTTACTATGTTCATATCTAGATGCCCTATCATAAACATAGGAATAGAATATGGAGGCACTAGACGGCCACAATAGTTGCTACAACCCTTATATAAGATCAAGAATGGAGTCTCGGTTCCGAGAATCTTCCCAAGCACTTGTGCCCGAAAAATTACCAACGTTACAAAGAGGTAGAGGATTTTAAGGAATAGAGACGTTCGAATTTTATCAAATCACACCATCTATTTGCAATATTTCTTAGTCCAACCACACCATCTCAATCAACCGATCACAAGTGAAACCGGTCCAAGTATCATATTGCACAGAGTATTTGCTAGTACTCTGAACAATCCCCATGTCCTCTACCAACTGAACCTTTCCATCCTCAATACAAGCCTAATGAGCTTGAATTCATTTTCTCAAAGTTTAGATCCTCTAGAGCTTAGATCCTCTAGTTGTTGTTCCAAATTACAGGAAGAGAAAATACAAGAAAAGAAAAAGGCTTAGATTTTCAATTTCTTTGAAGTGGTCATAATCACAAAGGAAGTGCATAAGCCAGAGACTAGATGAATTCAAGTCCAAAAACATCAAGGATGAATACAAGCTGATTAACAATTCCGAAATGGTAGTTACAAATTGGAAAACAAGGTATAAAAAAGACAGCAGCGAATGAACTCAACACGTATAATCAAAACAAAGAGCAAGTCTGCAAATTAAACAAGAGATTACCTCTTTCAGTCTTCGAAGTGTTGTCTAGTCCAATTCATATAAACTTATAAAATTAATTGACTTTCAAAACTTTAGGTGTCAAATAGTGCTTTAGTAATTGTCAATAAAATTTCCAATACTTACGGTCCCATGGCTAGTTAAGTTTATGATTGTATGCCTTATCATGCCAAATGCAGTAAGTGAAAAACTTTCCTCTTCACTTCGGCTATTCCTCCTCTCGTTCTGAATCTCTTTCATCTCAATTACCCTTCTGAGAGCTGATTCAGCTTTGTCCCTCATTAAGGAAGCATGGCTTCTAAGCCCATTGATAACTATCTTCGACCAGCCTCAATAGAAAAGAAATAACATGATATCATAATGAACTCCCAGAGTAATTAAAGGTTGATACACACAATAGTACTTTAGTAAGACACCACTTTTAAATAATTGCATTCAAAATCCCAGCCATCAATACCCTTCTTCCACCAAGTGAATTGCCTTCAAACTCATAATTTTTCCAGTATCACAGCCTGTAAACAAACACTCTTTCTTTACGAACTTCTTCTACTACTTGCCAGGATAACTCCCCACACTATCCTAGACTAAAAAAAAAAGATTCAGAAATCTGATTGCATAAAAATGAATGCCAGCACTAAAGTATGGAGAAGCTCAGTAATATAGTCGTGGAGTTGGGCTTTGCAAGGTACCGTCCTGCACCAGCCATAACTACTAGACTAGTTTTGGCTATCTGCCCAGCCCACCAAACGCTTGACAAGAAGAAAAAGAAATTGCAAAAGCAACGGTAGAGGAACTAATGAGATTCCCAGGAGACCAAATGAGACCCCAGCCAATGATCAAGGTTTCCCTTCTTTCTTTGGGAAGGAACATCCAGAGGTTAAGAACAAAGACCAGTTTTTTGCTTACTTTTTTCTTCTTTCCTCTTCTTCCTTTTTATTCATTTCTAATTGCAACATTAGACTACTTTATGGTTAGTTTGAAAGATCTATGTTATGGTTATAATCACTTCAAATATAAAGGGCACAACCATTTTAAATATGAAGAAATTGGGACAGAAATCCTAGTAAATGGATGACATAAAACAACAAGAGAAGCCAGTAAAAGCACACTTGAAAATAAAACTGCAGCAAGACAAATGGCTTACTTTCCCCATTCAGGAGGAGGATTCCAAGCTGATAGAAGCATATCCGATTTGGCATTTGGTAGACAATTTCTCACAACAAAGAATTTTGTTGTGAACTTAGCAACACCAACATCTTTGTAATCCCTATCAAAATCATATATCTGCATTGGAAAACTGAACAATAAATGTTCTGCCATATTGGAATCCCAAATACAAGCAACCATATTCATCACAAGCAACCATGACAAGGCAGTCAGTTAAAAGTTTAATAGTCTTGAACACGTAGGAAAGAAAAGGATATTTAACCCAAAGAATTTTGTATATAATTATTTACTGAACTAGACACTAGACCACCTTTTAGCATTCAGTTGTGACATTGTGCTAATAACATAGGCATTCTCTTAAACAATAATGTATCTCACCAATCAATGCACAAGCAGAAAACTAGAAAGATTTTATGGCCAGCTAAGTGTACGAGCACTAGATTTGAAAAACAAAACGTATTTTTTTTCTCTAAGCAGTTGAACCACACTACTCGTTGATGTTCAATGTTGAAGAATCACCCTTTGGAAAAATAGTTAACCTATTCAACCAGAAGAAAGAAAGAGGAAAGATAATATCTCTCAGCAACATCCCCAGAAGGGCACAAGATACAGAAATTTCTAAGATTGAGGCACTTGTAAACCCCTCAATCATAAATGATCTGTACAATAAAATAAACTCTACATTGTAAGAGCACAAAATATAAAGAGGAGAAAATCTCTTGGAAGCCACACAATCACGCAACATAAGACACCAACCCCCAAACCATAAATGCTCCTTCCAGGTACCACAAACTTCAGATCATAAGATAAAATGAATATCTAAAAACACGAGCTAGTCTGATCTAGCTCAAAGTCTTCATGATTCATTCCCAGATATTTACGGCTCAAGAAAAATTGAAATCTAGGTTTTATTTGCAAAGCAAGGAATGGAAACCATGACATTCAGAGAGAGACATCAGACAAAACTAAGTCAATTCAGTCATTTTTTTGTCTATTTCCATAGAGTGGAAGCTTTTGTGGTTGATTGGGGGCAAGTAAGAGATGTTCTCATCCAAGGAGTGCTCATCAAAGTAACTTCTACCTCGGGAGCTTCCTCTGTGATGAAGTCTAGGGGATGCAGCTTAACATGCAATATCTAATAACAACCAGCATGAGGAGAGGAATTGACACTTCGCACATGGCTCAAACGGTTTCATATTTTTATTCGCAGTTAGATTAATATCAGCCGCAATTTTAGAGCCTGAGTGATTTAAACCCAATCAAACAACCTATTGGCTTGGTTTGTAACGGTGATATGAGACACAATCCTTGCCCTGCCTCGCATGCAACAGAGGGAGCTAATTGAAAGTTTTCCAAGAAATGAATAGTTAACAATTAGTTCCAGTGATCACTTTCTCAGCATTTCTGACCTCAAATATTCTAATAATGGTTCTGGCAAATAATTGCAACAGACAACAACCACCAATAACCATCATTATGATGACTAGAATTTATAGCACCGACCCATGATAGAAGATCCTAGCACAAATTAGGCAAATCAAAATGAAAAACGACCCAGCATGAGATGAAATATTGTACTTATTCAACCCAAGATAAGCAGAAAATAGAAATTAAGTCTGCTGATAGAAAACCCATAAGGAATTTGCTTCTGTAACGTTCTCACTAGGGTCAGGCATTGAATTAAAAATAGCAAGTAAAATATCAAGATTACTTTTTTCTGTATACTTTACCATTTGGCTGAATCAGCTTTCGACTGTTAACTACAAGAAACAAAGGCAAAAATTTCTATTAACATTCAACAGATAACCAGGCAACAGACTAACCATGTCATTTATCTCAGCTTCAGCAAAGGATTTACCATCCACAAGCATGCCCCAAACCACTTTCTTAATTTGCACAGATATTCGCATGGCATAAGAAGGACTTTTATTCTTCTCTTTTTCTGCCAGTCTTAGCTGCGCAGCAATCTGTAGAGCCATCCTTAGAGAAGCAGAAGCAGCCTTCCTCGATTTTTGTGCATTTGTAAGCTCTTTCTTTAGTTTGTTAATCTGCAGAAGTACAATCATTTTAGATCCCTTTACGCAGATAATTATCAAATTGCAGAAACATGCTGGCACTTGTTTAAGCAAGATAGGTCAGTATTCTCTATACTAGTAAAATATGAATAAGCAGGAACACAATAATCCATGATTTAAAAAAAAAAGAAGAAGAATTGGCAAACGGAATAATACATTGGTAAAAGGGAGAAGTTAAGGGGTCTGTTAAGTACAATAAACAAATATAACAAACTCCTCTCTACAAACTTAAACTTTTAGTTGAGGTGGTAACTTATCATGGTACCAAAGCCTAGGTCATGAGTTCCAAACTCAACGCCATCCATTTAAAAACATTAAAATTGTTCGCATGCAAGGCTTAAAACAAATCTTGCCACAAATCTTGCCAGGACGTGAGAGGGCGTGTTAAGTGCAATAAACAAATAAAAGTAAGCTCCTCTCCACACACTTAAGTTTTTAAAAGAGGTGGTAACTTATCTGGGTCTAAGAGAACAAATATGAAAAATAGAACGCATGAACTTTGGATAAGCAGCCTCAGCAAACCACCATGAAATCTAAAGTCACTGTACATGGACTCTGTAAATCTTCCCGTTGAAAGAGAATGGAAAAGAGAAAAGAGAAAACACGATGGTTAGTATATGTACATTGACGGTGGCTCTAGAAGAAACGGAGAGCGAATTTGTATATCTTGAACTCTTGGTTATCTGAAATACAATGTAAGAGCCCATCCATAGGCCTGAAGACTTGGTGACAAGAATAGAGAACTAGACTGATAAGGAACCTACAAATGACAACTAGTATAATAACTTAGCACGTAAACAAATGTACTAAGGAAACCTGGAAACTAATCTTTAATAAGACCATGAGTCAAGCCTGAATTCACATTTAAGGTACCATATTAAAATCCCAAACATACTTTGAGACTCCAAAAACAAAGACAATTGAGCAACTACTAGATAAATTTATAATAATAAGGTTTTGAGAGAACTGTTGGTTATCATTTAGTCATTTGGATTAAAAAACCTACTGCAGCTCCATGAAATATGAATTAATTTATAATACCAAAAGGAGTCCAAAAAAAACAGATAACAAAAGTTCAAGGAACATAAAGAATGAGAAATGAAAAGAAAACAGGGGAAGAAAAGGGAATAATGGGCTCAACAATCAAATCCTCCCGTAAACTGTCCAGGGCATCAACATAAGATGTACTGCGGCAAAAATAGAAGGACAAAGAGACAAACAAACATACATGCAGAGAAAGAAACTACACCTACAGGCATTCTTTACACATTGCAGATAGCATGAGGGTGCAAAACAACATACCAATGACACTTCTCGTCAAGCTAGTCATATTGCATTTGTGATTAGACCACTCAGTTATTATTTTAGATACACTTGAATAGTTAACTTTACTATGCAGAATTTCAGCTCTGAAGTTGCTATATGCATTCCCCCAAATTAGGATAATGCCATATTATTCTGATCAAAATGACAAATGTTTTAGTATTGTGATGTTGAAGAAACTTCATGAGGTTCAATTCTCACCAGTATGGACCTGCCACCAGTTATCATCCATAGATCACCTTCCTTATCTGGACATGGATCCCCAGATAAATCACAAGAATGAGATAGTTTTCTTATATCATCCAGGATTACTTTCTTCATCTGTTCTGTGTGTTCAAGGTTAATTCTCGCTAGTTCTACTTCTTCGACTCCATCAGGAACAACTTCATCAGCCTCCTCTTCAACATCTTCATCATCTTCTGCTGGATATGCAAGACTACTTTTGCGAGGCCTGAATGATGAAGTTCAAACGAGTCAGTAAAAGACTAAGGAACATGATTGATCCTGATTGCATTGATGTACCCCAGAAGAAAAACACTAGGAAATTCAAGGAAGTTTCACATCTCCACACTGCTTCTAGTTTTTACAAGTTCTCAAGCAATATTTTGTTTCCATATATACTTTGGTTAATGTTTCTATTGATTATGCAGGATTTAAAAATATACAAGAACGTGCAATAACATGCGAACTCATTGAGTTGTATTCCAGTGCAGCTTATAGAATAGAGACACATCAGAACCTATTGAACTAGAAAAATGTAGCAAACAACCATTTCCATATTTTCCGCTGCTTTAGGCAGATGCCGAGAGATCTTCGGCTTATGTTTGCCTTCAAGCATAGTACTACAACTATTGAGGAGTGGAACAAATTGGACGCTTCTACTGTAAAGGACAATCCTAACTAGCTTCCTTGGACATAACAGATCAACTAACTAAGAAACCCCTCCTCCATCTTAGACAATTATAAATAAAGCTTTCCCCGGGTGCCTTTCAGGTGAATTAAGCCATTTCCGGTCATGTTTGGCTTATTGTGAACAAGCAAAAATATAATAACATATTTGCAAGAGAGAGGCAGTACGGTGCTGCTTCTTATCTTTAACAAAGTCCTTGTCCTTCTTAGAAAATGGTTGTGGAGATTCATGATGGAAGGATAGTGTTTGGAGGAGGTGGTTCTGGTGAACTTTGGAGAGAATAATAGGTGGAGGTAGGGTGAGAGGAGATTAATTCATTGAGTTGGAGTCTGGAAGAACATTGGCAAAGGTTGGAACCTGTTCTCAGTAAACCAACTCTGACATGCAACAGGGAGAGGTTCTTCTTTTGGTTGGATAAATGGGATGCTTCTCCTTTTTCTACTTGAAAGGTTTTATTCCCTACTTGCTTTTCTTTGGCTAGAGACAGACATGCTACTATCAGCTCATGTGCAATAGGTGGATGGCATTTTTTGGTGGAATGTAACTTTTACAAGAGAAGCTAATGATCGGGAGTTGGCAGCATTTTTTAACTTCATAGGGTGTTTAAATTATTGTGCCGTCGTGCAAGAGAGAGAGAGAGAGAGAGAGGCTAAAACAAGATAGAATTTGGTAAAAGAAAAGAGCATTTGCAATAAAATAATTCCATAGAGCTCTTGTATGTGAAGGCAACTTTATTGTAGCTTTGTTGTGGAGGAGTAGTTGGAGATCTTGTGCACGGAGTAGAGATGCTCTTTTTCACATAAATGGCATGGGGAAGAATTCTTATGTTGGACAATCTCCAAAAGAGAGAGCATGATATTGTAAATAGATGCTTCCCATGCAAGAATGACATGGAAATGACATGGAAATGACAGAGCATCTATTGCTTAGATATGTTTGGGCTTGTAAGCTTTGTGAGATGGCTCTGGATATTAAGGATCTTCAATGGGTTACTTCAAAGTCCTTTCGGGATGAGATCAAAGCATGGAGTGGTAATCAAATCATCCAGTCCAGGAAAAAAAAAAAACCATTTGCACAGTCTCTCTTGCCACTTGGACTTTATGGAAGGAATAGAATAGGAAACCTTTGAAGGGACGGAAATGTAAGGAAATGTCTCTTTCTTTTTTTAAATATCATTTGCATATACGATATTTGTTTTAGGCAGGTTTTTATAAAGCCTGCAGGTAGCATACAAAAATGTGTAGGTGTAAATCAATAAATTTCCTTGCTTCTCAAAAACATAATACCATAATCAAATTGAACGGAAAGATTTTTAATCAATATATTGTATGCTATCAGACTGAGGATCCTTCATTACAAACTTAATGTACTGCATACTGTGCTTGGCAGATAACTAAGAATCACCAGAAGATACAAAAAGGAACAAGCCTATTTCAGACAGGGGATAGTATATGCACTTATGGTAGCACTGTATTATTTCTAACTTGGGAATTTTCCCCATCCAGCTGATCCACTTAACTCGAAAAAGACTTTATTGATTTTGATTGCATTGTGAAACCAGAAGGAAAACTTATGCACGGCGTTTTTCAAAATTCAAAACTTATGATATAGTGTGATACACTGCCATATCAGCAATTTAAAGAGAGAAGAATACCATAAATCAAAAGACAGATGCTTACTTAGGAAGCCTAGCAAACAGAAGGTTGGTCAACACGTCCAGCATAACTTGAAACTGACGAGATGTCATTGTTGCGGTTATATTATGTGAATTGAATGTGAGCTCTTTCAATGGCTTGACCTGCATTATTATCAATTGTTCGTGATAAACCATTAAGCCGAGCAAATGAAATACCAATCAACACTCTCATATGATGCCTAACATACCAATCAATGTTCATATGATGCTTAACATGCCAATCAACATTATAGGAGTATAACATACGTTTAGCATAGGAATCGAAGTTAGAGACACACCCACCTTCAAGTCTGAGGTTCCACCTTTGTGCCTCGTGTACCGGAAGTACATATCACAAGGCATAAACACTCTCTCAAGTAAAGCCCCAGTGCGCTTCACTTTAGGAGAGCTCCTACGAATTTTAGGTAACCATTGCAGTCCAGCGCCTGGATCAACATCCGTTGGGGCAACATGAGCTTGCACATGCTCCAACATCACAGAGAGCTCCATGCGATTCCAAGTCATCTCAGGTTGGGATTCAGGAATCTGAACATCTCCTGTACCAACTGCTTGCTCAATCATCTCGTAGCCAACATGAAGGACTGAATGGAACGAACGAGCTAAAACACGACCACTAACAGCAGCAAGGAGAAATCTACCCTGTTGACCAAAAAAAGGAACAGAAGTAAGGTGTTGTAGCATCAGTACACACAAAATTTAATAGAAAAAATGACGTTGCAGATTTATCTTGCTTCTCGCCTCTTCACTTTATTCACCTCCCTCTCCACCCATACCCCCAACCCTATAAAGCAGCTAATATTTCGTAGTTATCGTATGATTTCAGGTTCTTCAGTAACCTGTTTGGCAGGGTTAGTAGCTGAGTTCCTGAGCCAGAGATATGTCATACTTCTACCAGGCACCAACATAATATGGGGAGGTCCTTGAGTCAATGGAGATCATATAAAGGACATAGTGCAATGAGTTAGCAGGAACTTTGTGACAGAAAGTGATGCTATATTCAGTATTACTGAAGCTATACTTATAAGTAAAGGATGAAAACATATGTTCCCACTGTTCCTGCAAGGAAATATTGATGAGTTTTCAAATGTGTAGCAATGGAGAGTATTGGATTGAGTGATAACGTTGAGATCTCACACCTGCAATCAGCTGATAATACCTTTTTGGAGAAATAAAGAATTTTATTAATCAGCCAACGATATTGTCCTCTTTATGAAAGAATATGTCTAATAAAATCGGTGTGCTAATTAGCAAGATGGATAGGACATTTTGAATATCTTTTAAGGGATTGAAAACTAGTAATTCAACTAATGCCATATTGCAAAAGGGCAGTAACGATTTATTTCCTTAATGACAACACCATTAAGATTGTATATGTTTACAAGAACAGTCACACGGACATGCAAATGAAAGGAATCAAGTCTCTCAAGGAGATATGGAAAGCAGAAGACAAAAGAAAACCATGGGATTATCTTGTTTCTTGGTTTACGAGATAGTTTGATTAGGAGAAAAATGAGGACAAAAAATTACGGGGCTATTTGTTTCTTGATCTACAAAATAGTTTGCAGACATATTCAGATTCTTATGGTGAAGTTCCCTGAGCACTTAAAATTGGCTTTACTCTCAATAAAAAGGACTTACGTTGGCTTCTTCTGAGTGAAGATTGAATTGAGGCTCGATCACATTCACCATGAAATGACGAGTTCCCTCCTCCTCAGAGTCCTCAAAATTGACATGCCTAGCTGGAAAAGCACAAAAAGACCACCATCACAAATGTGTGAATGAAATTTTGACGAGAATCAACGACTTCAGAAAAATTATGCCACAAAGCAATAGGAATATGAAAGTTTTAATGCATCTTTTCAAAAATTTTAGCAGGCGCCTTAAAGTTGAAGCAGACATGGTACATCATCCCACAAACAGATACCTCTACCAAGGAGTAAAACTATTATCAAATACACACAGGTGCAAGGCAAATGTCCATCAGAGGCAAAGAGAGCTCCAGAACGATATGGATGAAATCTATTTGACCACATAACCTTCAGGAAATGTTGTTTTTCCAATCAATCTTTTTCCATACTCGTGATCCTAATTCTTCCACTGCAGTCTGAACCATGTCCTCAAACCTCGAAGAAGGAAATATATATTTAAAATGGGTTCAGTACTTACTAATTGCACTGGGTGAAGAATTATCCACTTTAGCTGACTTTGGTGGAGATGATTGTGATGCAGAAGAATCACCAACTTGTGGCACAGAGGAATCTGCACCATCACTGGGAGAAGAGGACTTCTGACTATCATCTTGAAGCATCTGAGGTTCATCAAGTACTTTGTTTTCTTCAAGCAGCTTCCTTTGAGCATATTGCCGAGAAGGAGAAGGTTTTGAAGGCTGAAATGCCTTAGATAGGCCACCTACCCAGGACCAAACGGCATCTCTGTTCTCAATAGTCCACAAAAGCTTTAGACCATAAACAAAAATACGCTGACAATTGTCAGCAATTACTACATTATAACCATCATCATCACTTGGGTCAGATCTCGTATGCTCATCACTTTCACTCCCATTTTCAAACTCAGACCTGACATATGTCATCTCAAGATTTCTCCTACCAGCTTCTTGCCATGCTAATAACCTTTCTGGATCAGCTTTAGGGGCTTGCCTTCTAATAGTAAAGTAATCAGATGACAAAAGAAATCCATCATCACGATGCCTCTCACTGCCACTCACGGAGCTGCTCTTGTCACAAACAACCCCATCCGTTGATGCAGACTGTGAAGTCTTTCTATTTTGTACTACTCTTGCAATGCTTGTGCAGTCTTCTTTATTTATGAAAGCTTTGGGCATGTGTAGATCAAGACCCTGGTACACAACGTCAAGAATATCACGTTTGCACTCAAATGTATATTTCTGTTTACCCCGACTAGAACATAGCTCATATTTCAGCTTCATCATCTTAAAGGTTAGTCCTTTAGCCGGATCATCATCATCTAAAGGCATATGCCTGATACACATAGGGGCTGCATCAAGCCGGAACATGAACTCTGTCATTACCTTATCTAGTGACAGATTGCCTGATCTAGGAATTCTAGGGACTCCAAAGCGTGGCCACCTGGAAAAGGTCCGCAACTTATTAGGAGGAAGGTAGTTCAAGTTCCAGAATTTATTTATCCAAGCTAGATCATGAGGACCAACATTAACAGTTGGCGAATCTATTGAGACATTCTCTGATTTTAATGTCCCATACACAGCTCCCTTCAGGACAGTCTGATCACCCCCAGACAGGGTTTGAAATTGGCCATCAGAAGAAGGAGGTGAGGGCCTAAGTGACAAATTCCACCGCAGGGAGAGAGAAGTAGACCTAAAGGGATCAAAAACTTTTTCACGGGTTTTGCCTTCATTGGGAAGTGCAAACAAGTAATGATTTAGGGGATTGCCAGAATCACATTCCCATTCCATTGTTACTTCAAGAGTAAAGGTAGGGGCTTCCAAGAAAGGAATAGATAGTCCAGTAACAGGTTTCAAGCTAGAGTTTTTAAGCAGACTCTCCAAGCTGCTCAAAAAGATCTTGAAATCCTTAGCCGAAGCACAAACACGACCATCTGACTGTTGGATTTCCAACTGACCTGTAGCAACCTGAAGTTTATCACATTTTTCATAGGGATCAATAGTAGCAAGGACATTAATTCTAGTCTCGGAGAAACATAAAGTAGTGTTTCCATGAATATAGTTTCTCATTTCATCCCACCAAGGTAAACTCTTTTCCTTTTTCGGTGGCAGAACAAATGGACCTGGGTTCCTAACAGACAAATTTGCCCTACGAAGAGCAACAGTAAAAGCATAACTGATATCAGTAAAAACTGGTTCGAAACCAACTCCATAGGAAATTTCACCCTTCTGAAAATGTAAGGGTAAATCCAAAAATGTCTTCATTGGTGGTGTCGTCCCAGTAGCTGAACGAAGCATCTGCACCTTTCTCCATCTCCCAACAAACACATCCTGAGTAATTTGAGGCTGGAAAGATGTTGCCTGCAGTCAGTATAAAAAGAAACAAACAAAATGAGACCTCAAAAGCATAAAAGGAAGACAAATGCAAGAGGACTACAATAAGTAATAGGACCTCATATGATCAGCACCACTTCCTTGAAGTTATAGTGACTAGCTTCCATATAACTTAGAGGGCATTTGGTATAATATGAAATGTGATGGGAATGAAACGGCATTCCAGACTCCATTCTCATTCCCATACTTGGTATGCTATAAAAAACTTGGGAATTCGATTCCGTAGTTAATGCAATTCCCATGAATTTGGATTTAGTGGTTCTTGACTAAACACAGGGCATAAGACAATTCCTATGTACTCGGCAATGAACTTATTTGTTAAATTAACAAAATGTCTTTCCAAAACATAACTCATTAATATTGAGATCACTATTATTATGAATATTATTCAAGATATTTACTACCGTTACCATTATTGTTGTTATGTACATCTTAAGATAATCACATGTATATAGGTAAACAAATGGACAGTTCTGTCATTTTATAAAGTCACTGAAATCAGTATACCACTCCTATCTTCATACCAAAAAATATCAAGCACGGGATACTCTATCCAAGTGCATTCTGTTCCTAGTTCCGTTCATTCCTTAACTCATTCCATTCATCTCCAAATTAATTTCCGTATACCAATAGCCACCTAACAATTACCAAGATCAACCTTTCAGGCTTTCTCATCTCTTTCTATAATACTGTGGTACATTATGGAGGTCAGTGTTACCAAACTCACAAATACGCAAGTAGCATTTCTGTTAACTTGAAAGAAAAGAAAGATCTTTCATTATAAGAAAATGATTACAGTCCTTAGTATTTATAGACAACTACCACTACTAGACAGTTAGTAAAGACTGTCTTATATCTAGCTACTACTGAGCTGTCAAATGCTCTTCTAACTAACTAACAAAATTACAAATATAACCCTGTACTCTAACATCCCCTTCAAGCTGAACTCTGGCCAGAGGAAGGTTACTAAGAAGATATCCAAACTGCTGTGTGGGGAGAGCTTTAGTAAATAGATCTGCTGGCTGCTCTGTAGAAGGAAGATAGTTGACCTACAACTTTTTAGAAACCACCTGCTCTCTTATATAATGATAATCCAATTCTATATGTTTAGTTCTAGCTTAAAATACAGGATTTGAGGCTAGAGCTAAAGCAGATAGATTGTCATAGGCAAGAGTAGGCATAGAAAATAGAATATGCAGAGCAGATAACAGGTATCTAAGCCATGTAATTTCTGTAGCAGTTTGAGCCATAGATTTATACTCTGCTTCACTAGATGACTTGGCAACAGTTGGTTGTTTCTTAGAACACCAAGAATCAAATTTTGTCCCAAAAAGACACAGTAACCTGTGGTGGATTTCCTGTCGAAAGGATCACTGGCCCAATCACTATCAGAATGGGCATGACGATGAAGTGGTCCAGGAGTAAAAACAATGCCCTGAGTGATTGTACCCTTAACAAACCTAAGAATTCTTTTACTGCTGCAAAATCAGAATTTGTAGGAGCATGCATACTCTGACAAACTGTATTAACTGCATACTGAAGGTATGGTCTAGTTACTGTAAGATATTGTAAGGCACCAACCAAGCTCTTGATTATAGTAGGATTTGCAAAGGGTAAATGACTATCTGTAGAACCTTTTGTATACTTGGAAATGGTTGGAGTTGCAGCAGGTTTACAGTGCACCATACCTGCCTTTTGTAAAAGATCCCTTGCATATTTTGTTTGATGTAAGAGAATCCCTATAGGTAACTCGTGAACTTCTAGGCCAAGGAAATAGGAAAGATTTCCTAAATAGTTCATGGTAAATTGAGAACCCATAGCAGAAATCAGAGTAGAAATAGCATCAGGAGAAGGAGAAGAGCCAGTGATGATTATATCATCCACATACACAAGAAGAATGACAGCTGCTATAGGAGTCTTCTTAATGAACAATAAAGTATCTGCTGGAGTTGTAGTAAATCCCTAACTAAGTAGAAAACTAGAGGGCTTAGAATACCAAGCCCTTGGTGCTTGTTTTAGTCCATACAAGGACTTTTGAAGCTTGCAAACATGTCCAGGTTTTGTAGAATCTTGAAACCCTTGTGGTTGTTGCGTATATACCACTTCATCCAAATCTTCATGCAGAAAAGTATTTGAGATGTCCAATTGATGTAAGGACCACCCAAAATGTAAAGCAAGACTCAGAACTGTCCTAATAGTAGGTGGTTTCACTACTGGACTGAAGGTTTCTTCATAGTCCAAGCCTGCTTCTTGGTGAAAACCTTTGGCCACTAATCTGGCCTTGAACCTATTGATCCATCAGCTCTCCATTTTATCTTGTACACCCACTTGCAGCCAATTGGTTGCCTATCAGGTGGTGGAGGTACTAAGACCCAACTCTACTGCTTCATAAGAGCCTCAAATTCCTCCTTCATAGCCTGTTGCCAACAAGGCACTTTTGCAGCCTCTTTATAAGAGGTAGGCTCAGTATCAGTTACAGCGATGGTAGTGGAATGTAACTAGTATAATGAAGGTGGCAAAGAGCCTGTTTTAGACCTAGTTAACATAGGATGAGTGTTTGTGAGAGGAGGAGAAGAAAACTGAACATTAGATGATGTAGATGCTGCAGTTGACTGGGATATTGGAGAAGAAGAAGACTAAACATGAGATGATGAAGACTAAGCAGAGTACTGTGACTAACTATGTGATGTGGAAAATACCTGAGTAGGTAGAGAAACACTAGAGGAGAAAGAATCATGCTCTTCTAGTGGTGATAAAACACTAGATGTCAGTGGAACAACTCCTGGAAAATTTGATGATTCAGGAGAGGAAGTACTGCGAAAAATGGGAGGAAAAATACTGGCAGAGACAAGAGATTCTAAAGCAGTGCTAAATGGAAAAGTATTTTCAATGAATTTAACATGTCTAGACATGTACACCCTATTTGTGCTCATGTCCAAGCACTTGTACCCCTTTGTAGTAGATGAGTATCCTAGAAAAACACAAGGTTTAGACCTGTTTTCAAGTTTATGAGAGGTGTAAGGTCTTAACTAGGGGTAGCATAAGCAGCCAAATACCCTAAGAGAACTGTAATTAGGAATTGCATGATAACGAGCTTCATAAGGAGACTTATGATCAAGAATAGGAGTAGAAAGTCTGTTTATGAGAAAATTGGCAGTGGCCAAGGCATCTAGCCAATATT
This sequence comes from Cordia subcordata, assembly GCA_028554755.1. Classification (NCBI taxonomy): domain Eukaryota; kingdom Viridiplantae; phylum Streptophyta; class Magnoliopsida; order Boraginales; family Cordiaceae; genus Cordia; species Cordia subcordata. The sequence goes on along the minus strand of JAPTOF010000002.1, from coordinate 33,359,538 downwards.
TTACTGGCATTTTACTGTGATTTAGTAGAGCCAATATAGTTTCTATAAGATGTAAGTGTTTTCTCTCCACCTTTTCATTCTGCTGAGGTGAGTGAGGACAGGAAGTTTGGTGAAGAGTGCCAAGAGACTGCAAATATGTCCGGAATTTATGATTAACAAACTCACCTCCATTATCAGTTCTGAATATTTTAATATCTGATTGAAACTGAGTTTTAACCATTGCAGTAAAAGAAAGAAAAGCATGGTATGCATCACTTTTTAGCTTTAGAGGATAAATCCATGAAAACTTAGTAAAATCATCTAAAAAGATGATGTAATATTTGTATTGCATACAAGATTCCACAGGGAAAGGCCTCCATACATCAGAATGTATCAACTCAAAAGCTCTAGAAGTTTGTGTTATAGAATGAGAAAAAGACAATCTATGAGCTTTTGATACAGAGCAATCCTGATAGTTTTCTATAGAGTAGCCTAGCTGCTTATTGATATTAGTAGAAATTACAGCTGAAACATATTTATTGACATGGCCTAGTCTTAAATGCCATACCCTATCTTCAGTAGAAGTAGAGTCAGTACAAACACAATGAAAAACAGATGAAGGCTGAAAGGAGTGAGACTGGAGCTGGAAGGGAATAGGATAGAGTCCTTTATCACAGGGGCCCTTGAACAGCACCTTGTGGGAATTGTTGTCCAACAAAGTAACATCCTTACATGTAAAGACAGTAGTACAATCATTGTCAAGTGTCAATTGATGTATAGATAGAAGATTTGAAGAAATAGAAGGAACAAATAAAACATTAGAAACTAAAAGATTAGAGGAAGGTGTGTGAAGAATACCAGAACCAGTGTTAAGAATAGGTAAAGCAACTCCATTACCCACTGCAACTGAACCTGTTCCGTTGTAAGGCTGAGTGTTATGCATCTGTTGCATATCTGAAGTAACATGACTTATAGCACCAGTGTCTAAAAACCAAGGAATGGTTGCTACAAGAGTAGAAGGCCAAGTAGTAGACAATTGAGCAGGGAAAGCAGCAAGAGTAGATGTCTCAGGCTTGGTTTCAGAGGTCTGAGCAGTAAGTGCCGCTTGTTCAGGCTTGACATAGTAGTAATTATCAATGTCAAGCCTATGCCAACACTGCAGAGCATTGTGATTGGGCTTACCACAAATTTGACACACAAGACCAGTAGGTTGACTGTTAGAACTGTTTGATTTATGAGCCCTTTCTTGACCTCTTTGTCCCCTGCCTCTAAAGTTAAGAGTTAAAAGCTCTACCCCTTCCTATGCCTCTTTGAGCAGTAGAATTAGCAGACAGGGCAGTTTGAAGCTCTTGACTGTTTGGGGAAACAGTAGAATCAGATAAACTCAGTTTATAGTTAAAGGAAATATTCAGTTCTTCATTGATAAAAAGACTAATGAGCTCAGAGACAGTCACAGGTTCTGGTCTAACTCTAATGGATGTCCTGATAGTGTCATAGGAAGCAGGTAAACCTTGAAGAATATAATAGACAATATCTTCATCTTTGAGAGGTTCATTAGCCCCAGCCAAAGCATTTGCAATGGCTTTGACTTCATCAATGTAAACTTGAATAGTCTTAGCTCCTTTAGGGATGTTTTGCTATCTATACCTTAGCTTATACACTAAGGATCTACTACTAGATTGAAACCCCTGCTCTATAGCAAACCAAATCTTAGAAGGGGTATTGAGTTGATAGATGTGACTTAAAATAGAATTGGACACAGAAGCATAGAAGCAACTCTTCAAATATTGATCAATATCCTGCCAATTTGTGTATTCAGGATTAGGAGAAACTGAGCCATCAGGTTGTCTCAGCATAGGACTAGGACAAGGAACTCTGTTTGTGACATGATCAAACAGTTTACAAGCATTGAGAATAGACTAAAACTGAGTTTTCCAAAAAAGATGATTTTGAGTGTCCAATTTGATGTTCACATAAGCAGGAAAATACTGCAAAAGTAATTTTACAGCTGGTGAAAGTGCTTGATCAGAAGGCAAAGCCATGAATCTTCTTGTTAGGGTTAGGGTTTCAAGCTAAAAAGTGAGATTGAAGGAGATATTATGATTTTGTGATGCGATTTGAAAACTGATTCGATTGATGTGCTCCCAATGAAGAAACAAAGCTCTGAACAAAAAATTCAAGATTGGGCAACAAGATTTGAGTAGTTTTAAGAAGAATTTTGATGATGAAAACCCTAAATTCTGAACAAATTGATCAAAAAAGAAGATTCTGAAAGAGAACAAAAGAAAAAGGAGTGGAGATCTGTTTGCAAATAGTTAATCAAGCAGTTTGATAGATTAGAAACCTTGTTTGATAAGCTTGGAAGCCATTGAAGATGAGCTTCAAAGCTCAAGGAAGAACCAGGACCATGCCTGCTCTGGATACCATGTTAACTTGAGAGAAAAGAAAGATCTTTCATTATAAGAAAATGATTACAGTCCTTAGTATTTATAGACAACTACCACTACTAGACAGTTAGTAAAAACTATCTTATATCTAGCTAGTGCTTGAGCTGTCAAATGCTCTTCTAACTAACTCTTTATAACTAACTAACAATATTACAAATATAACCCTGTACTCTAACAATTTCAACCCTGAAAGTCCAAAAGAATTTTCTCTGCCAAATGTTAAATTATAGCTGCAACTCTCATGGAGGTCAGAATGACTGGCAGAAATGTTTGAGAACATTCATCAGTATGGACGTAACTACCTACTAACACACTTCTTACAAAACCCTAGTTTACCATAGGGTGGATCAATAGCAAAGGAAAGAAAAAAGAAAGTATAAAGGATTCCTTGAATATTGAAGGCCAAATTCTGAAACCATGGAGACAAAGAATCTAGTGATTACAACATTCAGAGACCTATGTTGCAAGTATATGCTGAGCTCTTATGCTTAACTTACTTTCAATCAAATATTTCCTATAAAAGAGCATGATAGTTGCCTGAAATATCAACATTGTGCAACAAGTTTATGAGAGATTCACAACAAACCTGCTGAGCTAGCACCAAACGGCCTTCACATGTACCAGAAGTCCCAGCAAATAGGGGATAAGTGTAATTTCTCAACCCAACAACTAGGGAGCCTGTGCTCAGTTTAATATTACCACCATATAAACGTGCAAATGGAATGTTATGGGCACGAGACACTGGATCAAGCTTTTGCAGAACCTCTATCATCCCAGCATCACCCCCTTCAATTCTTGTCAAGCTTACATCTAGTTCTCTAGCAGAGATAGAGAAAAGGGAAGTTCTATTAATAGTAGGTTTGAACCCAGCTTGAAACCCTTCTTTACAGGCCCCTGATCCTTCTGATGGCACGAGATTCTGACATGCCTGGTAATATGACATGAATGTCTGTCTGTAAATGTCTTCTCGCAATTTCTCAACAGCTGAAGTATCTTGCAGGTCAATATCAACTCCATTATAGTGAATCTTGGTGTCATGGGAGATGTCATTCTTCTCAGCACCTCCTGGACATTGGCCACCCTTGGAAATAAGTTCATCAAGAAAGTTCAACCTGACAGCTAACTCACAAGCCTCATTCTTTAACAGCTGGTAATGTTCATCAAGCCAACCCTGCAATGGTTCTTCCTCTAGATCAGCAGTTAGCTTACGTATACAGAACCTTAAGCATCCAAATTTTGATGAACTAGGGTTCTTGGGTTTTGTACTTTCTTTCTTGATTGGATATATAAGCTGAGTCTTAGCAGCAGTGATGAGTTTCAAAGCTCGCAGCATTTCCTCAACAGAATCATCAATTGCACGCAATTCCAACCTGTATGGCAGGCATACATGGACATCAAGGGCTTGAATTACCCAGTCCCATATTGTGGCTGTCTCAGCTTTTCCAGATGATGCACTGCTGGTAGTACTAGGCACACGAGAAATTTGCATCCTACTGCTTTTGAGTATTCTGGCTTCATTAAGATTGAGCAATAGCCCTTCAAGAAGCACACCTATTCGAGCATTCTCAGAAAAGATAGATTGTATCTGAGCTGTTGTCTCAACCCCATCTCCAACTTCAGCAGATATCCTTAGCATTTCCACATCAATAGCAAAAATTGATTCAACCTTCTTGTACTTCTTTTCAACGTGTCCTGATCCGGCAGGGGTCTCTTTCTTCTGCTCATCATCTCTAACACTAGACAAGTCTCCTCCATTATTTAGTCCCTGAAGCTTAAGGTTATGCACTAATGACTTCAAATGCAACCCAAGTTCAACTAAAGCAATATGCACATCAGGCTCCCACCTAAGTGATATATCAGTAGCACTGAAAAGGGAGCAGACAGCAATCTCTTTAACCCCTCCAGAGCGCCGTACAAATTTTGCATTCTGCATGTCAACCAGGGTAATTTTTTTGCCAGGATTACAGTCTTCCAAAGACTCCTGATAGATAGATCTGGCTCTTTGAAGCTCCATTTGTGTGGATTTTTTCTCCTTGTTCATGCAAAAACTGAGATGGAAGATGTCAAGAGATGCAGAGTACTTCAAGCTTTTACATTCATTAGGAACCGTTGACATTATATTCGCTGTACGAGGTGTACCATCAGCAGAGACAGTTATAAGAACTCGACCACCTTGTGATCCATAATTTACACGTTTGGGGTCAGCAACAGTTGTGTTTTCCAAGCCCACTTCTCCGCAGATATTTAACGAACATCTTTCAAGATTAAATTTCACAAGTTGAATCCCTTTCCCTGATGGCTTGGATGATTTCACTCCACGGTCTTGTGAAGGCTTCTTACCAGAAGAAGATAGATTCTTCAACAAACCCTTGAAGGACAGAGCAGTTGATATTAAAGACTCGAGGCGCTTAAAGGTCAAGTAGACACCCATACCAGTTACATCAACAGAAAGAACTTTTTTATGCCTAAGAGCATCATCCGATGAATCCATATCCTTTTTGCCCAAATCCAGGCCAACCTTTGCGATATGCAGTAATGAACCACTATTTGTTTCCACACCAAATGGGGTTTCTTTTAAGCATTCTTGATATTCATCAGACATATGCAAATTGAGTTCACCAAGCTCCATGTGTACAGCAGCAGCTGTACTTGATATATTGTTCGCAAAGATATGTGATGATTGTGAACAGCACTGCATTTGCAAAACATTAAGTGAGGTTTCATTATATATTCAATCAGCATGATGAGGAAATCACAGGTACAACATCCAGTTAAATCATTATCTTACTCTTCAGTTACTCAAACCTGTCATTGCTGAAATATATTCCGATAACCAGTTACAATAATTTTCATTTTTACAAAGCACCTTCCACTTGCTTCAGTTACAAATATTTCAAAGAACCTCTCATACATGACAGAAAAACTTGGGAGGCCAGTGGGCCACATGCAAGCAAACAATCATTAGTAAGAATTGTGCAGTTACCATGTTCAAAAATAAACAAAGAACTTATAAACAGAGTTTTGGGTTCTGGCCTGATTGGGAGTCTTGCATCTCTTATTTCGACACTTCTTAACAAAGAGAAATAGTAAGATTTTTTGTGACTGATTCACAAGCTAAAGTAAATTAGGGAGAAATATGTGTTTCTTTCTTCACTCCAGAGCAAAAGCAGCAAGAAAGTTCACAGATTCTCGGAAGAGTTTATCCACAGAATTTAAGAATTCTGGCCAGATTAAGAGTCAAAATCTTGTAGCCGTGTACTTATTTTGCCACTACTTAACAAAGCAAAATACAAAGATTTTTCATTATGTTCTCTTTCGTTTCCTAATTTACTATGTCTATGCCACCCACACAGTTTTCAGGGAGCCTATATCAACTGTCTCAGAGCAGTTATTTCTAGTGGCTAGCCCACCTAATTATATCTAATGTTCATACACATATGAAGTATATTAACAAGGACATGTGTAGCTTGTTAATACTCATACTGAAGTCCATAAGCTATTTTGTTTACTGGTCGAGTATAATCAATAAAAGACTAGTAGACAAAATGAAAGCCAATTCCACTTCCCTCTTCTACAGATTTTCATTAGTTATCAGACCTATGCTTGAGAGACATTTACATATATATTATTTGAACTTATTTTGCCCATTTTGTCTTTTCCTAATACATTCCATGAATTGATATAGTATCTGGGTTTGAACCCTAGTATCTATATTAGCCAACATAACCACACTTCTTCATGGCCCTAGTTAGCTCTCAGTTTTTCTCTGAGTCTCAGTTCTGGACAAGTAAATCTTCAGCAGAAGTGGGCCAGTAATGCAATCACTCTGACTTGGATTCCAGGTACGTGCCTCCCAACTAGTACATTGTCCTAAAGAGCCCTCGAACTTAACACCAATCAGAATTAAGTCATTTGATATTATTAAACAAAATCATTTAGAAGAAAACCACATCAAGGTCAGTTAAATTTCAATTCCACCTGAATGCATTAAATCAAAACCAAGAAGTAATAATCAGGCATACTAATCAACTTCGTCATGGTATTATTGTCTTAACATTCACATCCAACTTAATCTGTGTGCTACGCTAGGAAAAGGCCATTATTTGTTTAGAAAACAATAATATGGTAAGTCACTGCAGAAAAGTTTCCTCATTTTATGTGCAGTTGAAAGCTCCACGAAAAGCATTTACCTCGTGTATTTTCACCTCATCTATTCCATACCTTTGTACTTGCAGTTTAGATAACTCTTTGCTCAAAAATCCAATACTCCCATTTCCACAAAGAAATAATTTGATGTACCTTCAATATAATCTTAATTCAGCACAACTCTTAAATTCTAGACTTCATGTCCTCAGACAAATAAGGCACATTATATTTCTTACCAATCAATCATATAACTTATTACTGAAAATATGTAAAGCACTCATTATTAGTTCTGATAAATATCCAAGAATGATCTTAGGCACAACAAAGTTTTTTTTTCAGTCCTTCAATATGCAATTTGGAAGGTGGCAAAAAAGTAGGAACCAAAATTTAAAGCCTCAGGTCGCAGGTTTCTTACCAACATCCAGATATTTCTCCTCTCAATCATTTGTGCTATTTTGATAGAAAGAAATTGGAGAGCTTTTAAAGGGACGGAATTGTATCTTGCATCCTTAAAATATCTTTGATTGCAAGATATTTGTTTTTGGATTGGGAGTTCTTGTATGTATGATATAGATAGCAAACAAAGATGTGCAGATAGTTTACAAGGCTGCTGTAAAAGATTTTCTTTTTTTCGTTTAGCACCCCCTTAGTGCATATTGAAAGAAACTTCTCCCAAAAAAGGAAAAACACTACGCCACTATTTTAATTGAAGCTTACACCTTCAAAAAATGACATCTTTCTTTTTTCATTTGATTTTTTCCCCATAAGTGGCAAGGGCAACCCTATGGCTAACAAAGAATAAAAAGAATAGGCAAAAGCTTACTGATGATACATAAAGTCCAAACATATTCCAAAGGTCTATCAAGCCACTCATTTAAGGTCCCATGAGAGAAGAAATCTTAGAGTATACAGCAGAGATATATAGGGAAGTAGATACTAACATGATACAGGGGAGAACCGCTGAAGCTGTAGAGTATTACAGTCATCTCTGGAGCAGAAACAGTGCATGTCCACATGAAGGTCTTCTGTTCCGATGACCTTAACTTTTCCAGATTAGTATTGTTCTCCTGAACCACTACTTTCTTTTTCTTCAAAGAAGGCAACCTCATCAGTGGAAGAAATCTACTAATTATCAAGTTGCATTGTGTACCTCCAAGCTTAACATCAATTTCAGATCTGATAGGAGCAGAGAGCTGTAAAGCAACCCATCAAAACAAGTAAATGATATGACAGAGAAAAAGCGCATAAGCTTAAATAAAATTGGTTATGTAAAACACAGAGAGAGGGAAAAAGGAGAGAAGAAACGGAAAAGAGCGGGATGATGTACAAGGGATTAGATGGTAACCCAAGTGGTTGAGACTACTTCTCCCAGGGGTTATGACCTGGGTTTGAATCCTGTGGGGCCAGGGGATTTGGTTGGGGTTGGGGGTTTGTTAAAAAGAAAAAAGAGAAAAAAAGATAGAGAAAAGAGAGGGAGGACGTATAACAATTTGGGATATATTGAGTAAAAAGTGTGCCACATTAGTAAGTTCGATACAATGAGAATAAAATTTTCAATCCGAATAAAGTGGACGTAATTTCAGGTATCAGAAAGGGAAATGTCATACTCAATTTGGAAGAAAGGGCTTATATTTATTACGACTATGTTCCTTCCTTTTTCCTAATTTTCCTACAAAGAACCAGATGGGAATTAATCAAAAGTTCAGTGCTACATATTGCAGAAGAAGATAATCAATCCCTTTGCACCGGCTATCTATTGGAACACATGGCATATATAAAATATATAGCAACTTCATTAGAACATAACAAGCATCTGCAGCCTTTTTGTAACATACCTGTAAAGGAACATAAGCTGAGGAAATGACATCAAGTTTCATTATCTCGACAACAGATATGCCTGCTTCTCTGAGAAGCTACAATAAGATAGGGAAAGTGGCATCATAAGAAAGAACCAAGAACACCAGTGGAACTTATCTTATTAAAAAGAAACGACAGAGAAGGTTAACATGTGCATCCATACATGAATTTCTCTGAACTCCATCTGAATATCAAGCCTTGTACTTTCTCCCACATCTTCATTAACTCGAGATTTTGTACTTCTCAGCTCAATGCCCATGATGTTATTATCAACCACAAGTCCAAGTTCCCGATGCACAAACTTGACATCCAATTTGGGTAAAGTGAAGCTAAACTATCAAACATGTATAAATATATATATCTCAAGTCAAAGGATTGCATAGAATCAGCAAAATAAATACATTTTATGCTTATATGCATTCACATCAAGGATAGAAAGAGCAATATGTCAAATCATAATGTTCTCAAAGTTCAGAAGGCATGCTTTGTGGGATCTTTTGAACATCAACCCAAAAAACACGTAAAAGTTAGAAACAGTAGAACCACCCATATATCACGGTCAATAAACAAGAAAAGCCCTATTGCACATTGCTTATAATAGTTTTCGTTTTATAGTTAGTTGAACAGGCTGAAGAAAGACCATAAGTCTTGTCAATTTTATTAGATAGATTATGGTCAGTTCATCACAGGAGCACCAAGAAGGTGCAACCCACAAAGAAAAATATACCAGTGTATTTCCATTAAACACCAGTTAAACCAGAAAACAATGTCAAGGAACAGTTTAGAGAAACATAACTGAAGGTACAGGAGAAATTAAGTAGCAAAGAAGAAGAAATGCAGAGTTATTTGCAGCATATTATTCACCAACCTTTTCAGGGAACATTGAAGTATACTCGGCAATAGCTGGAAAAGCTCGACTTTTTTCTGTCTTTTTAGCAGTGCCAGACTCACCAGTTGCTTTTGCAGGCTCATCCACAGGAGAGGAGGAGTCTGTTGCATTTCTTTTTCTAGGAAAAAGCTCATCATTAAGGTTTATACTTACTTCACCATTTGTAATATCCAGATTCCTTACAACTAAACCTGCTTCCCTGCACATGTAAGAAGCCAGATAACAATGCTCACTTTTCCCATTTCCATTCTCACATCACCCTTTCTTCTTTGATAACAACAAATACAAGGTAGATGACGCGAAAAATCAATTGTGTTCAACTGTTATCCAGTCTTAAACAAGCTTGCTCAGATGCACGAATAAGATATGAAGTCAAAACCAAGAGAAATGAATATCTTAATACCTTTCCCATGTCAAACATAGAGCAAAACTATCCCATATACAGAACTTAGAAGATGCTTCGATCATTGAACTGAAGCAATTTCCTCCACCTTTTTAAACATGATTCTTTTAAGTCAAATCTATTCTTATTATAGGGCATTATCCATATATGGTTCCAAAGGGAAACTTCTTAAAAAGTAATATATCCAGCTGATATTTTCTTCAACAGGTAGAGTAAAATTTTATTCACAAACTGCACCAAGGAAGTCTCTAACAATAGAAAAACTATTCAGAATATTCAGCCAAAGAAGTATAATCCGCAGGCTAATTCAGAATATGTAGCCAAAGACGTATACTCAGCAGGAATTCCTAGGTCAGCCCAAAAATGGATAAAGAGATCAGAATGCTCCAGGTCTATCTAAAGTACAATACACCAAAAAACTGGAATGATCCCTTCAGATGAAAAAGGAAGCTTCCAATATTGATTTTCATCTTCTTCTCCAATCCATCATTCCCTTGGATGCTCTTATGATTCACTTGTAAGGGAAAGATGTCTTTGCTGTGGTCACAGGGAAAATTTGTTTCCACTTGAGGCCATTCAACCAAGCTGTAAAGAAAATGCTGGATCTTGAATTTCAATTATGGTCAAAGTAAAACTGGAACTATAAGTAAAGCTGGATGGATTATTCAGACTCCAAGTATAGTGGAACAACATTTTTGCTCCAAAGTTCATGTCCAATCTCCAGCTTGTAAGCATTTCATTTCTATGTTACTACTTTTAAAAAAAAAAAAAGGGGCATATAAAATACTAAAAATCCTCATCTATTTCTAGCAAACTCCAAGCTTCAATAAACTTTCCAACTCTTCACAAGCTCAAACCCATCAAACTTAGTGCGAGACCATGCTAGATCCAGGCAAGGCAAGATCGACCTCAAAGTCCAACCCCTGACCTACTCTAATCTGAACACGAAACATCTTCAGGTTCAGCTCAATGAGGATCAATTGAAGCCCTACTTCCAGTGGAAAATGCTAAATATTTTCTTTCATATATCACTACAGCAACACAAACCCATCAAACTTACTTAAGACCTTGTTAGAGTGCAAAATACACCCCATCTGAATATAAGACATCTTCAGGCTCAGCTCAATGAGAATCAATTGTAGCCCTACTCCTAGTGGAAGATGATAAATATTTTCTTTAATAGATCACTACAATAAGACAATTTAACATCAGACGCCAAAAATTTAAATTAAATAATACAAGAAGCCATCCATAAAAAACCATATATATATGCAATAATATTATAGTACAGAGGTAGGATGCCTTGGCTATTAAATGAAGATCTATAAAAAGCACAGAATGAGAGAATCCATGACTTTCCAATGAGAATGCAAAAGACAATTTGCAAAAACTGCAGCAAATGCAACATAAAGGATGATACTACAAAAGACAAAGACAATTTATATAAGTTACAGCAAATGCTACACAAGAGATGATACTTAAAAGGCCTTCCTTATATCTTTCAATGGCTTGGAGGTTAATATATCCACAGGAAATGTTCCACACATATAACATGTTATTGTCATTCAAGTTTTTCCATGATTATTGACGCCAATTATACAAGTAAGAGCAAAGACATTAAAGGTCTCCTTTGACAAGAATTATTTTTCTTTTTTTGTTCTTCTTTTGTTGAGAAGTAAAAGAGATGATGAATAAACTAGTGGTCTTCTAAACACTAAACCAATATCATTTCTTTTCTCCTTTCACAAGAAATAGTAGTAAGCAGAACCCACCTATCATGACCAATTTCGCACAAGATCGAGAATTCTTCCCAGATGAAAGGGGCAGAAGTTCTCTCTGACATAGTCAAGGTCTGTGATGCTTGTTCAGAACTGAGTCTTGATTCATCCGTGTGAACCAAAATAGGAATAAGACGCAACTTAACAAACAGGGATGCCCTGGATCCACCATCTTTTGATATATCCACTGTCAATTCTTTAACCTCTAAAGTAGCCTTTGGGGTCTGCAAGGTTTCATAGAAACATATAAGAAACCTCAAGACATAAGATACAATGGAAAATATGACAGAGAACCTAAAAAAAATTTAGAAAGCATTGAAAATTCTATCTCTTGGACTAATATAGGATGCTTAAAGGAAGCTTGCTGCAGCCAGTTTTTCTCCATTCCAATATGGTATAGCAATTTATAAATGGTCAAATTTATAGAATCAACTATACATCTGATACAAACAAAATTATGTACTATTACAATCAGTCCTGAAAAACCCAATCCTGACCGTACCAAGGAGAATACTTTTCATCCACTATAAGAGGAATCATTCTTCTGTGGTTTATAGAACTGCGGTCTCAGTGGACAGGATGGAGCCAGAATTTTTATCAAGGGGGTCAAAAATATTCAAACAAATTAAAAATGAATATATAAAATATAAATTTTATTAATTTATAATAAAATTACAAAAGTGCACTACAAGTTTTCATATTCTGAAACGCTACATAACTATTTACTAATACCATCAAATACATCTCCCTATATGTATCTACCTCGAGCATAGCAGAGGGTTCTTCTTGGTCACATGATTAAAGAGAGGAGGACAAGGTTTTGCAAGAGTAGAAGAGTCTAGAAGAGTCAAGATGATTGGTATTTTAATTATTACGAAAGTGCCTACATATTTTATTGTTTGTAAAGTTGGTTCATGAGTTATTTCATTGATTTTGAAAGGCTAATATTGTCAAACAAGTATAAGAATATATTTATTTTGTCTAATTAAAACCAAACTTTCTCATTTATCCTTATTAGAATATGAAATTTGTTATGATAAGGGGTCATTTGTAAATTTAAGGTGGGCCACTATACATATATTAATTTCAAGAAAATCTTAAATTATACATAATAATGATTATTTGTCACATGCTTGTCCCTCCTTAAGTTCAGTGAAATCTTAAATTACGTATAGTAATGATTATTTTCCTTTCCCATATTTTTTTTTCTGTTTTCTGGGGCAAGAGTGAAGGAAGTTTGGGCTCCCAATTCTACTCTTAATACATAAAAAATCTATATATGCACACTTGTACATATATATACACATATAAGCAGACATGATGTGACATGTTTCACCTTCATCATTTCTCAGGGTAAGGCAAATAGGGAGGGACTGGAGAAAAATTTAGAAATTCCCCATCCCCACAGGCTGGCTGCCATTGACTGTTATCTAACTAGCCCCACTCTCATATTGAGACTGAGTGAGAAAATAATGAGACAGCAAAACTTAGCAAAAGAAACATATTGGCAAGCTTGTTGAGACAGTTCGAGAAAAAACATACTGATTCAAAATAAGTACCTTAACAATCAATTCTGCTATAGACACAGACAAAAATCTAGCCATATTTGCCACCACCATCCACTTCCCTTTACCAGAAGCTTTGGATCTCCGAGTTTTGGATTTCTGCGTACTTTTCTTTGAAGCTCTCATGACAATTTCTAGGTCACATATCAACACCTGTAACTTTGGATCTTTAGAGACAAAACCAAATCCCAGCTTGGCCAAGGATTGCCGCAAACTCAGTCTGATTTCACCAATGGATATGGATTCAATAGCACCCTGTATATTAGAGCAACAACAACATGAAATACATGATTTAAAATGTAAAAAGTATTATTTTTATAAGAAAACTGCTAATAAATGTTATCCACTGCAAACTGTATAGAGAAATAAACTTGTGAGGTAATATTTTGAATGCAAAAAGGAGCTTATGGCTTTGAACAATGGGTACAATAACTAAAACATATGTTTATATCTAGGATTGCAGAACAACAATTGCTTTGAGCGCTATCAGGAACCAACTAGGCAGAAACTTCAGGTAATAGAAACCATATGTGCATGTTACTGCACAGAGCACATACTCCGCATTAGATGTGAAGAGTTTGAAAACAAACCCCCCCCCCAAAAAAAAAAAAGAACTTTACCAACATATTGAGTGAAAACCTACACAGATGAAAGAGTAAGATGAAGATATTAAATATTAAATACTACATAGTTCTCTAGTACCGTGAAAGCAGAACCAGGAGACCGCCAGAGAAGATCCTTTCAGTTTCCTCTTTTATTTATAGATACAAAAAGCAGCACAGATTAGATCACAAACTATATTTTCTTTTTCTGCTAATTTAGATGATGAACTATGTATTCAACAGTCACTGCATGTACAACATTCATGAGTAAGCAGAATTTACCAATTGGTTTTCTTCCAAATAAGCAGCATGTGAAGCTTCTTGCCATATTGTAAGACAGAAACCAGGCGAATATGTTCTTACATAATCAGTTTATTGGATCATTGAAGTATTTTTCAGTCAGTTGATTGGTATCACACCTTAAGTGGTTTGTTACATTGCTGCAACATAAGAACATTTAAGCAAAAACAAGTAATTGCAGAGCTGAAGGGGGAAAGAGTGAAGTGCTCAATTTACTGCTAAAGGAAATATCGACCGACACAAATTTGTTTGCTCTCTTCTAAATGCTGTCTTTAAAACTTGACGACCAATGCTAAAACATTTTAATCCTATTCTATTATAATGCACAGCATTATCCAGCACCCATATATGTCAATTGAATGACACTTTGCTTTTGGCTCATTCCAAGTGGAATTTATAACATCACTAAATTCATCATATTTCCATAATGCTTCCACCGGTGTGAGAATAGTGTCCAAGTCAAAGAGAGAGAAGTATCCAATCCACTATTAAGGAAGTGAATCTAAGGAAGAACCACATCAAGGGAAAACAGATAGTCAACCACATCAAGGGAAAACAGATGGTCTTTTTTGTTCTTATTGCTTCCTTAAAAGATAGACAATTGGCACAAGAACCTTTTATCCTATTTTTTTAATAATGTAAGTGACCTTATGCAGTAGGTTGCAGAAGGTCCTATTTTTTGTGTGCAGGTTGAACAATGAGTTCTGCCTTTGTTTATCCCAAGTGAAATGTATAAGACCAGGAAATTCATCAGATTGGTGAGATGGCTCCAGTGTAGCCATATTGCAATCAACCAAATTGAAAACCAGTCATTCCTTTGACAGGTTTCTTGATAATAATACAACAATAAGACGTTGAGTATCAATATAGGTGGAGAATGTCAGAGGATACAGAACTGGAAAATATAGTGAAGTCACTGTAAATGCTGCAAAGGTCCAGCACTAACACTCTTTTCCATATTGTATAAAAAGTCAGCAATATTCATTCCATCAGCTTTTTGTGATATGACCAGCTGGCTGACATACAAGTTCCTTCTGGAGAAATCAGTTATGAAATATTGAACATATCCAGCTTGGCTTGAAAGTGGAATTTCCAAATGAAACTGATCAGCAAAGGTGCAAAATGGATGTCTCAAGTAGAACAAATATACGAAAATTCTCCCTTTGGCAAAATGAAAAGGGAAGAGATATGCTTGATTTTGAGACATTTAAGAAATCATCAGATAGCATCAAAAGGTAGCAAACCCAATATCAAATGCAGAAATATATGTCACTAAGATGAAACCTTTTTGAACTTCACAACTACATCTCTCAAGCATTTCCATCCACCAACTCGGAATCCAACCGATGCTCCCATGACTCGGCTTAAAATCCAAGCCAAAAGCCTTGATGCAAATCTGAAAAAAGGTGAATAATACACTTTCTTAAATCAAGAAGAAACTCAATTGAACAGAACTTGCCACACTGATTATATCAAAAATTTCCATGCTAAAGGTGTGAGAGAAAAATGGTAACCTTCGTCGATCTAGAATTTTTTCACACTTTCAGAACCAATAAATAGCAAAGTGATGTCAAAACATGAAAGTACTTAAGCACTGGATAGAGTTGGCTCCGCAGTTTCAACACAATACACAAATCTCAGAAGTGAAGGAAAAATTATAATTCATCCTATTTATCAAAACAACTTTTTTGTGACTGCAAACATAAAATATGGCTTTAAAGGGAAGATTAACAGGAAAATAGCCATCAAGTAAATTCACAAAATACAATTAAAACTATGTAGTAAGGCAAAACCATCATCGTATACATGGTTACCTATGCAATTACCTTAGTTAATAGCCCAACTTTATATATTCTATAATTTAGTAAAAGACCCATTAGGCCTAACTAATAGATATCATTCTACCAAAGAAGGAAAAGGGTCCAAATTTGCATATTCTAGGAAACAAAGAGAAGAGAAGACGCCTGAACGAATTAAGCAAGCTAAAGGGGGCATTTAACATTCCAGAAAACATAGAAACCCATTAAATTTTGCAAGGAAAGGATTCGTATAGAAGTATTCCAGGAAACAAAGAAAAAAGAAGGCATCTAAACAAAATAAGAAAGCTGAAGGAGACATTTGGTTTTGGTAACTAACATCACTTCTGTTTCACATTTGCTTTCAGAAGAACTCCAGAACATCAAATGTGAAAACTGGTCGGTTATATCAAACCGACCAAACTCAATTAAACCACCTGAGAAGGGTTCCACCCACTGCAAGCCACATTCCAGGCATCACTTGTCAATTCCAACCAATCCATTTGCTACAGAAAGAGACTGACAGATAGGAGCCTGATCTGTGGTTAATTCTTCTCTTTTCCTTGAGAATTTAATTATGAGAGAGAAAAGACTGGAGGGTGTGTACTGACACCCAAAGAACCGAATTTGACATGTGGCCTTGACAGGAATTGGTTGTCCTGCACGTCTTCTGTGTTTGGTACCTGACTCCTAGTCCAATCAAGGGATTTGCATCCTGCTCAGGACATTTTTACCGTACAATACATATTCTGATAGGTCAATTATTTCCTGTTAGCTAGATACTATCAACATAGCCACTCAAGTCCCTCTAATCATTAGGTCCAATGATATTTACCGATCAAGGTTCTATTCCCACAGTTAGTTAGAAATATTGAGGGGATTAAAGGAAAGGATTTTATCCCTTAAAGATCATTGAGTGTAGACATCACTTTTGACTTCTCAAAGGCATTTCTGAGGCAAGGTAAATAAATGGAAATGAGACACCTCAATTAACCTTCAGCAAGTAGAACAAACAAGACTATTAAAGACACTAATCTATATAGGCTTGATTTTGAAATTGATCTTGAGAATGCTTCGAGCCATGTGAATTAGGTTGGTGTGGGAACCAAATTTTCTATCCCCGTGAACCGGGAAAACAAAACAAAACAAAAACAAAAACAAAAATAAAAAAAAGGAAAAAGAAAAGACATGAGCAGCACGGAGACTCTCGCCATTTCTCTCTTGAGTACAAAAGTCAAACCTCATCCGTTGTGATAATGTGTGGTTAACTTGGAAGCCTTAATCAAAAATTCTGCAGACCCAATGCGTGACATACTGATGATCATATCCAATTCGAACATGAATACATATGAAACTTCACAATTTAGTGGCGTATAGGTGGGCTCAGTTGTGCCAATCGTGGAAAACTAATGAGACTGAGGTTAATGCAACCGCATAACACCTTTTATCTTCTAAGACAAAATCCAAAATTAAAAAAAAAAAAAAATCCAACGACTTAACTATCGAACACAGTGATTTGAATGTGATCAAACACAAAATTTTGGCGCAAGGCTAAAGAAATAGGGAAAAGAAAGAAAGAAGAATATAGATATTAAGATAAGAGAAAATAAATAAATAAATAAAGAGAAGTAGGGAAAAATTAAGACTTACGTGAAGAGAAGCCATAGTAAGATGGAGATAAAGAGGAAACCGAATAAAAATTTGGCTGGCGAAGCCGCCATTTCGCAGTGAAGAATAAGAAGAAGAAGACGACGGAGAAGAAACGCAAGGCAGCAAGTAAATGTATTGTTGGTTCTAAGGAAAATGAAGCATTATTATGATTATTAATAAATACGAGAAAAGAGAGAAGGTAGTGATGAATAAAGAAAAGTGTGAAAATTAGTGAGTGAGAGTAGAGCATATCAGGTTCATGTGAGGAGAGAGTTGAAGAAATGGTCAAGAGATCATCAAGGAGAGGAATTGTAGGGAATTGCAAAACAAAACGAGAGGGGGGCTGACTGACGGACGGACGGACGGACGGACGGGCTAAGCCAGGGTTATGACTTTCTTTTCTTATGATCCGGGATGTATGCGTTTTTGGGATCAAAGACACATTACACATCGAGAGAGAGAGAGAGAGAGAGAGAGAGAGAGAGAGATGGAGAGTCGTATGTGCGCGTGTTTGGGATCTAGTGCGGGTGGATGTACGGTAACGTCGTGCCTGCTGCGTGCGTGATGGATTATTTTTCCCTTGTTTTTCTCTTTTCTTTTCTTTTTTCTTTTTTGGTTTTGGTTTTTGGGGCGACGTGCATAGAAATGTTTCTGTTGATGTTTGTTGGTTGCTTTGCGGATTTGAGTTTGCTTTTGTTTTCCATTCCGTTGGCGTTGACATTTTTTTTCATTTTTCCACTACTACTTGTTATAAAATAACTTAAATATAATATATTATAAAATAACTTGAATAATAAAATCTCTTTTTAATATAATATTACTTTTTCTTTCTCTCTAATTCTCTCTACTACTAATACTTCTCTACTTCTTCTTGTATGGATCAAAATACTCATTCCAAGCCATGCTATTTATAAGAAAAATTTGGAGACAAATCAATAAATAATCATTAAATGCAAGATGACTAAAGAGTTAAATTTTCTTCATCATCATGTGATGGCTTGTAATTTTTCAACAAATTTTCCTTTCCCAATATAATAACTTCATTTTCTTCAAAATTTGCATGCTACACACCATTTAATGCTTTGAAAATAGCCTTCAATCTTGATTCTTGAATGTCCACTACATACAACACTCCTCCTTGGACATTCATCAACAAGAATATGCCTCGTTAAAACCTTACTCGGAAAAACCCAGTGGGAAAAAAACCTAGTGAAGGAAAAAAGTACAATATCCTTGTTATACGCTTCATGTTGCCTCATTAAAAACCTTGTCAGGAAAACCTAGTGGGACAAAACCTAGACTAAGGGAAAAAGAGTACAACGCGTATAATACTTCCCCTCGTGAAGACAATCAAGAGCAATCTCTAAGTCGTTGCATGCCGATCTTATGTACCAATTTCTCCAATGTTGTTACGGGTAACGCTTTTGTAAACAAGTCTGTTAAATTCTCACTTGAGCAAATTTGACAAACATCAATCTCACCTTTTTTTTGGAGTTCATGTGTAAAGAAGAACTTTGATGAGATATGCTTGGTTCTATCACCTTTGATATTGCCTCCTTTGACTTGAGCAATACATGCAGTATTATCTTCATATAGTATAGTAGGTCCTATTTTGCTATCTGAAATGTTGCATTCTCCTTCACTATGTTGAGTTAAATACCTCAACCATGCACATTCTCTGCTCGCCTCATGTAGTGCAAGTATTTCAGCATGATTTGAGGAAGTGGCGGCAATAGTTTGTTTTGTTAAGCGCCAAGAAATAGTTGTACCACCATATGTGAAGAGATATCCAGTTTGAGATCGTCCTTTATGCGGGTCAGATAAATACCCAACATCTGCATACCCTATTAATGCATGATGTGTATGCTTTGAATACATTAAGCCCATATCAATTGTTCCACGAAGATAACGAAATACATGTTTAATACCGGCTCAATGTCTTCATGTTGGTGTAGCACTAAATCTTGCTAATAAATTAACAGAAAATGCAATATCTGGACGTGTATTGTTAGCAAGATACAACAGCGCACCAATTGCACTAAGATACGGTACTTCAGAGCCAAGTATTTTTTCGTTATCTTCTCGAGGACGAAAAGGGTCCCTTTTGATATTAAGAGATCGGACAACCATTGGGGTACTCAATGAATGAGCTTTGTCCATATTAAATCTCTTCAAAACTTTTTCAGTATAAGTCTTTTAGTGGACTAAAATTCCAATTGACAGATGTTCAATCTGTAGACCGAGACAAAATTTAGTTTTTCCTAGATCTTTCATCTCAAATTCTTCACACAAATATGCAACTGCTGCTTTAAGCTCTTCAACAGTCCCTATGATGATTAGATCATCAACATATACGGCAGTAATAACAAACCCATTTTTTGATTTCTTGATAAAAACACATGGGCTTATGGAACTATTAACATATCCTTCCTTTAGAAGATATATACTTAGATGATTGTATCACATTCGTCCAAATTGTTTCAATCTATACAAGGATCTTTGCAATTTAATGGAATACATTTCCCGAATATTTGACTTATATGCTTTCAGCATATTCAATCCTTCAGGGACTTTCATATAGATATCACTATCAAGTGACCCATATAAATATGCTGTCACTACATCCATAAGATGCATATGAAGTCCATCACAAATTGCTAGGTTGATTAAATATCTCAATGTAATTGCGTCCACCACAGGAGAGTATGTTTCCTCGTAATCAATTCAAGGCCTTTGTGAAAAACCTTGTGCTATAAGTCGTGCTTTATATCTTACAATCTTATTGTTTTCATTTTGTTTTCGCACGAATACCCACTTGTAGTCTACAGGCCTTACATTTTTAGGTGTTTGGACTATAGGTCCAAAAACTTTACACTTTGCAAGAGAATTTAATTCAGCCTCCATTGCATCTTTCTATTTAGGCCAATCATTTCTATGTCGACATTCTTGAACGGACTTTGGTTCATAATCCTCGCTTTTTATCATCAATTCAGTAGCTACTGCATATGAAAATTTTTCATCAATAACAATTTTATTTCAGTTCCATCTTTTTCCTGTGGAGACATAATTAATTGAGATCTCTTCATTTTCAATATTGTCGCTATTTTTCTCATACTCGAGTACCTGATTCTCTATTGGTGTTGCCTTTTCCAGCAATTTCTCATATAGAATCATTAAGAACCTCAAAAATGCCAACTTGCTTATTCAGCTCCCTCCTTTTTCAAGGATTTTTATCTTTGGAACCAATTGGTCTACCACATTTTTGACGTGCCATAGACTCATTTGCTAGAGTATTAGATTGCTCTTTTGAAATATCAATTCTAGCGAGAGCATTTCGAGCTGAAACATGTGACTTAGTCACTCTCTTTGTATCAATGAATGCATCAGGCAATTGGTGAGCAATCCTTTGTAAATGAATAATTTTCTGAACTTCTTGTTCAGATATATTTGTGCGAAGATCAAAATAAGCCATAGATGATGCATTCCATGTAATTTCTTGCTTTTTCAGTTAAGGGTACAAGATATTTAATGATTGATGGAGATTCAAAACCAACATATATTCCCAGTCTTTTTTGTGGTCCCATTTTTGTGCACTGTGGTGGAGCAATTGGAACATATACTGTACAACCAAATATTTTAAATGGGATATATTTGGTTCTTGACCAAAAACCAATTGTAAAGGGGAATATTTATGATAAGCAATTGGTCTTATTCGAACCAGTGCTGCAGCATGCAATATGGCATGTCCCCAAGCAAAACTAGGCAACTTAGTTCTCATAAGCAATGGTCTAGCGATTAACTGTAGATGTTTAATGAAAGATTCTGCTAAACCATTTTGAGTATTCGTGTGAGCCACAGGATGCTCAATTATAATCCCAATTGATGTACAATAATTATTAAAATATTGGGATGTAAAATCTCCTGCATTATCAAAACAAATTTTTTTCTTAATAGTATAATCTGAAAATTGTGCACGTAGGCGGATTATTTGTGCAATGAGTCTTGCAAATGCCACATTTCGAGTGGATAATAAGAAGACATGTGACCAACGTGTAGAGGCATCTATCAATATCATAAAGTATCAAAATGGTCCACATGCTGGAAAAATAGGCCCACATATGTCCCCTTGAATTGGTTCTAGGAATACAGGATTTTCAGCATCAATTTTAGTGGGGGATGGCCTTATAATCAATTTTCCTTGGGCACAAGTAGCACATGAAAATTCATTTGATGAGAGTACTTTTTGACTCTTTAATGAGTGCCCTTGTGAATTTTCAATAATTCGTCTCATCATTATTGCGCCTGGATGTCCAAGGCGATCATGCCAAAGAGTAAAAATCTTTGGATCAATTATCTTCTGGTTTATCACAGCATGTGATTTCACAGGGTTTATATAAGTACAATATAGTCTAGAAGATAATGCTGGTAATTTTTCTAATATATGTTTTTTGCCAGACATAAGCGATGTGATATAGAGATATTTTTTATTGTCTTCCTTCATGGTTTCAATATGATAACCATTCTCTCTTATATCTTTAAAACTGAGCAGATTTCTTTGTGATCTACTTGAGTATAAAGCATCGTTTATTATCATCTTTGTTCCTTCAGGAAACAAAACACAAGCTCTACCAGAGCCTTCAATTAATTTTGTAGAACCAGCTATTGTATTGACATTTGCATCAGCTAATTTCAGCAAGGAGAAATACTTCTTATTCTTGAGAATAGTACGTATTGTAGCACTATCAGCCAAACATATTTCTCCATCATTGATATGATGCAAATCCATATTTCTTCACAATAATAATAAAGGAAATAGAAAAATATTAGCAAAAATATGACATTCATTTTATAAAAGATAGATATTACATTCAAGCTAAAATTAAGCATTAAAATGACAAACAATCCGACATAATAGAAACGTTCTACTTTTATATAAAGATTAATTCAGATGGATATTTTCATCACCAATCAATTGCTCAATATTTGTAGTAGCATCTTTAAAGAAGTCATATCAATCAAGCTGCGTGTAGTTCATTTGAGTATTATGTTCAACAAGATTTGTCTCTACACCTTTTCCTTTTTCTTTTAACGAAGCTTGATAAAGATCCACGAGATGTTTGGAAGTACGATATGTTTAATGCCAATGCCCTTTCATGCCACATCTATAACAAGTACTTTCAGTACGTTGGAAAGATTTATTTCGTAGATGATTTCATTTGTCATGGTTTTCTTATCTTTTGAAATTTGGTCTATTTGGCTTGTGAAAATTATAACAATTATCATGTCTATAACACGGCCACGACCACGACCACGACCACGACCACGTCCATGACCATAATTATTTGATGATGCAGCATTCACCTCAGGAGATGCAATTTCACTCATTTTAGGGAATGGTTCTGAGCCAATTGGTCGTGTTTGATGGTTTTTTATCAAAAGCTCATTATTTTGCTCAGTAACAAGAAGACATGAGATTAGCTCAGAATACTTTTTGAAACCACACTCTTTATATTGTTATTGTAAGAGCATATTAGTTACGTGAAAAGTAGAGAATGTCTTCTCTAACATGTCTTCATCAGTGATATTTTCTCCGCATAATTTCAATTGTGAAGTAATTCTAAATACAACGGAGTTATACTCGCTTACAGTTTTAAAATCCTGCAATCGCAGGTGAATCCACTCGTAGCGAGCTTTAGGAAGGATTACTATTTTATGATGATCGAATCTTTCCTTTAAATTTTGCCAAAGGATTTGTGGATCTTTTACTGTAAGATATTCAGCTTTAAGCCCTTCATGGAGATGATGTCGAAGAAATATCAATGCTTTAGCGCGATCTTATAAAGATGCGCTATTTCCTTATTTAATTGTTTCTCCAAGATCCTTGGCATTGAGATGTATTTCCGCATCTAGGATCCATGATAAATAATTGTTTTTAGAAATATCAAAGGCCACAAATTCAAGCTTCGTGAGATTTGACATTATAAATCTAGCATATTTCAAAATAAATTAGTAAGTAAAATAATAATATATTTACTTGATGTAACTTGTAAATCAATAAATATAAGCATGTAAGAATAAATTACAAATATGGCATATGAAACTTATAAGCATGACATAATATAATATAAGATGTCAATTTTAAATAACATGTTGTATAATTATTACAATTAATCGTTATATAACTATATTAGTGTTTATGTCCTTAGAAGTCATTATTATTTTTAATTAAGTCATCATAATCACATATCCAAAAGTCAAAGTGATCGCGTCCTCAAAGCCACGGTAATTAGGTCTTCCAAAAAATTATGGTATTTGTTATTATTTCATTTATCATTATTATTTTAAGGACGAAATATTGCAATAATCTATTTTAAAAGAAATAATAAACAAAAATTGTATTTCTAGAATAAATGCAATGTAAAGTAAATAGGATAGTAAAAACTTTATGCTATAGATATGATGTAATGCCAAAAATAAAATAAGAACCGTTACCAAAATTTTTGTACGATCGTGCTCCTTTTAATAATTTGCAGAACTCCTCGTCGGTAGAGACTCGTGCTGGTGACGTATTATAAAATAACTTAAATATAATATGTTATAAAATAACTTGAATAATAAAATTTCTTTCTAATACAATATAATATCACTTCTTTTTTCTCTCTAATTTTCTCTACTACTAATCCTTCTCTACTTCTTCTTGTATGGATCAAAATACTCATCCCAAGCCAAGCTATTTATAGGAAAAATTTGGAGACAAATCAATAAATGATCATTAAATGCAAGATGACTATAGTATTGAATTTTCTTCATCATCATGTGATGGCTTGTAATTTTCAACAAATTTTCCTTTCCCAAGATGATAACTTCCTTTTCTTCAAAATTTGCATGCTACACACCATTTAATGCTTTGAAAATAGCCTTCAATCTTGATTCTTGAATGTCCACTACATACAACACTACTACTACTATTACTACTACTACTATTATTATTATTATATTTAATACTAAGCGGCACCGGAGCACGTCTTTCTCTATCTTGTTCTTATTTTATAAGTAAATTGCATATTACTTTCCTATACTTTAACTTATGTATATTACATCCCCTTATATTATCAAAACTAGCTAATTACCCCTTGAACTTTCTAAAAGTTTGCAAATTATCCCTTAAAGTTTCTAAAAACATACAAAATGCCCCTCTGAAATATATGACAGTAGGAGAGTATTTTGCACATTTTTAAAAACTTCAGGGGGTAATTAATTAATTTTGATACTAATAGGGGGTATGGTGCACATAGGTCAAAATACAAGGGGATAATTAACTAATTTTGATACTTTAAGGAGTATGATATAAATAGGTCAGAGTACAAGGGGTAACATACAATTCACTCTATTCTATGCAACAAAATCAACAATAGGCATGCCAATCTAAAACAAATTCAATTGTTACTAGTTGCGAAATTTTCATAATTAGTCTCCTTATTTTTTTACTTTTTTTCAATTAGCTTTTTTTTTTAAATATTCAAATTAATTGTTAGTATTTTAAACAAATATGTAATTAGTCTTCAATATTTCATAAATAAGGTCATACTAATCCCTATTATTCAGAAATATTCATATTAATCCTTAATATTTTACAAAAATAGTCAAATTAGTCCTTATTATTTTAAAAAACAAAATCATATTAGTCTTCAATATTTTATAAATTTATTCAAATTATTTGAATCTTTATTATTCATTTTTTCTTGAGACAAGAAGTAACTTAAGTAAGTTTGTAAAATATTAAAAACTAATATGAAGTTTTTTCTTTTTAACAATAGAAATTAATTTGACTATCTTTGTAAAATATTGAGGACTATATGAATATTTTTAAATAAAAGGGACTAATCTAACAATATTCAGAGACAATAAGGACCAAAATGAAAACACAATAGTGACTTGTTTTGGAATTAACCGTTACTAATTGGGTTCCACAATTTCTTAAACTAATGCTTTCATACCTTGTACTTTACATAGACTTATTTAGGTTTTGTGTATTTTTTTATTTTTTTAAATATTTATAGATGTGAGTTTTTATTATTTTTAGGTTTTCTATATTTTTTTATTTCTAAATATCTATAAAAATTAATTCTAGTGCTTTTTTTATTCTTATTTTATCTTTTAAATTAGGATACGATGCATAAATTAATTAAATTAAGGAGTTCTTTTGGACTTTATTACTTTAAACTCGTTAAAAAGAAATATATATGTGGTGCATGAATATAATTAAATATCTCGTAATTTATTGTAACGATGAGGTTAGTAAGTAATGCATAAATGTAATTAAACACTATAATGTATAGACTTATAATAATGTAATAATGGCAACCTTCTTTGAGCTCATTTGGACTTAATTTTTATATATATATATATATTATATATATATATATATATATATATATATATATATAGAGAGAGAGAGAGAGAGAGAGAGAGAGAGAGAGATATAGATAGATTACTCCTCTTGTTCCAACCCCAAAATATTTGATATGTCAAATTGTTGGAAGAGCTATTACTTTTATATAATGGATCAGACCAAACCAAATAACAAAATCATATCAATTTACACCAATTATATCTTAATCATTCATGTATATATACACACGTCACACATAGTGAGTATCCTCAGTAACTTGTACACTAGATGATAAAATTTAAAAACAAAATTAACAAAAATATTGTATAACTATTATTTCAAAAGTTATTTAATAAGGTAGGTGGTAAAGGTAGCTCATATCTTATGTAACTATATTGACGTATGCATCCCTTAAACAGGGGTGTCGGGACAAAGAGATGGGAGAAGAAGAAGAGGAGGATGATAAATAAGGGAGTAGTTCAAGAGGTTGAGACTACCTCTCTCATATGTAAAGTTTTGGGTTTAAATGATAGAGGGTTTGGAGGAAAAAAAAAAAAGAAAAGAGTGAAAGAGAAAAAGAAATAACTTTGTCATGAGCTCTACACAATAATGACATATACATTTGAAAATATTCCAAAATATAAACTAAGACATAAAGATAGAATATCAGTTAAAATACAATATAAACATAACTGTTTAATTATTTATTAAAAATGTATGATTAAAATATTATGATTTGCTATTTTAGGAATATTAAATGTTATATTTAAGCATTTTAAGAACATTAAAGTATTAAAGACATTATAACAAGACAGGGGAAAAAAAGATGAGATACAAGTAAGTTTCTTTTTAAAGATAGTTAGGAATAAAGATAAAGGACAAGGATAAAACAATAAATGCAGGAATAAAGATAAAGGACAAGGATAAAACAATAAATGCAGGAATAAAGATAAAGGACAAGGATAAAACAATAAATGCTTTCTATTATTTATTTTTTAGACAACTAAAAGCCATAAAAAGTAATTAAACAACTAAATAACCAAGTATAAAATATTAAATATTTTGATTATATTGGGGGTGTGACTTTTATTTTTTTTATGCTTAAAAGTAATTTAAATAAACACGTTTGCTAATTTAAATTGGAGTTTAAGGTAGCTTGACAAGTTATTTTAAAAATAATAGAATAGAGGGTAACTTTATCACCTAACTTATAAGTTAAGAAGAAAAGTATAATTAATTCATAAATAAATACAACACGTGAATAACTATCAAGTCATAAATAAATATAACATAAATAACAATAATAAAGTTGACTTAGAAAATGAACAAAAAAAACTACAAACATTAGCATACAAAGTGAATTTGAATATATAATCTTGGCACGATGAATATACATACATACGTACATACCTATATACATATACATATGCAGTCTTACGAGTACTGATGGATAAAGTAGACAAGTTATTGTAGGTTTAATTTTATAATTAATTTCATCTTACATTGCTATTGATCTCACGTACTCTCAATTTAGTCATCGTTATTTCAAAATATTAATCTTAATATTTTACAAATCCCTATGATTTAAAAACATTCATATTACTCTTTATATTTCACAAAATCATTTAAGTTAGGCTGTATCTTAAGGAAAATAATAGTAAAATTAAGAGTCATTTAAATACTAAGATATAAGCTGAATGTTACATGAATTTCTATAATTTAAAAATATTGATATTACTAAGAAAAATAATTTAAAATTAGAATGATTTGAATAACTTTATAAAATATTAGGACTAACGTGAATAATTTTAAACGATAAGGACTAATTTAACTATATATGCAACACATTGGAGATTAATTTTAACATTGCAAAGTAATAGGGCTTAATTAAAAAAAATTGTGGCAGCACGAGAACTTTTTGTATAAGTAATCATTCAATTTTTTTTTTGTACATAAAATAAAACACAATATATCAACTTTCCAACTATTTAACCTTAACAAAACATATTAAAGCAATTAGTAAACAATTATCAGTTCATACTTTAATTAAACTGTGAGGCTCTTTGAAGAAGTGACAAGGATTTTTAAAGAACTATAAAGACTAATCAATATAGATGTTTGTATAACTTAAATATTTGAACTTTATATCTACAAATGGCTTCAAAACATGTATTGTTGAAGCCCACCAATGATTTTGATTTCCAATTATTTTTTGCATCAATAGGTATATAGTTAAGGTATTGACATTAGGTTTGTCCAATTTTAAATCGAGAAGTATGGATCAAGCAATCACCACCTAATCTTCTCGAACAAGCTTTGTCACTTTTTTTTTTTTTTCGTTTTGGAGTCATAAATCTTTTGTCGATACTTTTTATTCAAGTAAACTAGTGGTTAAAATTATAGGAATTACTAAATATCAGTTAGTATGGTATAAATATCTCAAATCTAATAAAAAACAAATGATTTTGAAAATTTTTTGCTGGATTATACGTGACAATACTCTTTTTCGAATATGTGAAATTAAAATTATAATAATTTAAGACAATTTATTGCATCCAATTATATTTATTTATTTTTTATTTTAATTATTATAATATTTTTATTTATGTATTTTATTATAACAAAATTTATATGACGCTCTCAAACACTACATTACAACAGTCCCCGTGTTCACGGGCCACATACTATTTCTGCAAATTCGTGAGCCCACAAGAGGCGTGTCGGGTCTCGCGATTCAGGGGTTGACTGCAAAAGGCCGTTACAGACAATATTCTAGCCTAGGGTTTAATATATTACATAATTGAAAGAAATAAGGAAATTGAGTTTGAAGCCTTTCCTTTAACAAAGTTGTAATCTTCCACCTGAAGCTGATTTTTTGCGTTTCTCATAAAAATTTCACCGAAACTCTACTTTGAATGGAGGAGGCAGACACACCCCCGGCCTACAGTGATAAATTACGCAAGTAATTGCTTTACTTTTTTTCTTATTGATGTTTTATATTCTATTTCGTTTCTTCTTTCTTATTTATAATCTCTGTTTTATTGGTGGTTTAGGGAAACGCCCCAATTGGTTGCTGTGCTGAAAGAAATGAAAGAGGGGTTAGATAGAGTGACGGCCAAAGTCCAAGCTTTAACTGCAAAGGTAATAATATTTTTTTCTATATTTCTCTCTTGTTCAATATCTTATGTTTTTTTTTTTTTTTTTAGTTTTGTTTTTGTTTTTGTTTTTTTTCCCACTTAAGCTACCAAGTTAGGGAAGCGTTTCTTAGCTAATTTCTTTTCGTCAAGGAGTGCATGATGAGCAAAGTTGAGCTTAGAGAATGTAAACTGTATATGTTTATTCACTCATTTAAGGTGTTATCAAGCATAGGGAGATGATTTGCGGCATCCATAGTAGTTTCTAGTAGAAGATCCCAATTTTGTGAATACTTTGCAAAATATTTGCGAGGGATGTTGGACTATTAGATTTTTTAAAACCTGATAATACAATTGGTCGCACTAACATTATTGAATTTACAAATTGTTACTTGGTCTGTCCAATCAGTAATAGTAAGTAAAATCTGGAGGGTAAGTTTGCCTTCAGGCATCAGTAGCATTTAATTGTTTGATGAACACATTGAAGAGGGAAATGACTGACAGCCTGTTTGGCTAAGCTTATTTGGGCCTTATAAGCTGCAAAATAGTAAAAAGCATGTGAGGGGGTGCTTTTTTTTTTTTCCCCTCCTTCCTTCTAGGAGCTTATAAGCTGCAAAATAAGCAGAGCCAAACAGGCTCTGAAGCTTTGCTTGTTGTTTAGATATATTTGTTTCAATTAGTCTTGAAAATTTTAATCTTCTTCGTCGTTCTCTTTAATTGGCTTTTACTTTCAAAAAGAAAAATCATTCCCTTTGATCTGTTCTTATCGTAGACCCTGGTTTTTCTGTCTGCTAGGTGAAAGCTGATCATTTCCCTACAGCAGATGGGATAAGCTATCTTGAGGCGAAAAATTTACTGCTTTTGAACTATTGTCAGTCACTTGTATATTATTTGCTCCGCAAGGCAAAAGGCTTCTCAATTGAAGGACATCCTGTTGTATGCAGTCTTGTGGAGCTACGTTTGTTTCTAGAGAAGGTAAATAAGGAGTGATTTCCTTTCTTTCTCGCCCCTGTCGCAAGGTCTCCGTTTGCTTTCTCTATGTATTTTGAATATTAATGTATGACTTACTATACTTATACACGTCGAGTAGAGTGGTACCATGGTTCCAGATCGTTGTATTCACTATGTTGTTGATCTGTTCAGATTCGGCCAATAGACAAGAAGCTTCACTACCAAATTCAGAAGCTTACAAGGGTTACAGAAAGTGCAGATGGGAAACCAGCTCCAACTGAGAAGGAAGCAGACGCAAACCAGAAGAGTGAAGACTTGTTAAAATATCGCCCGAACCCAGACATGCTTAATAGCAAACCTAGTACAGTTTCTGAGGTACGTTGATGATATCTATATGTGGAAAACTATAACTTCTACTGCATTCTGGATTGTAAATTTTCTTTTGAGCAAGCAGAGAGGCAGAGTCAATGAAAAAATTGAATTGACTACAATCAACCATATTGGATTCTGAGATTCTTGCTGTGAGTTACAGGATGGTGGTATCTACCGGCCTCCCAAATTTGCACCTGCTTCTATGGAGGAAGATATGATGTCAAAACAGGAGAGAAATGCTTTGAGAAAGGATAAAGAGACGCTGCGGCAAGCAAGGCAAAATGAGTACTTGAAAAATTTGATGAATGATCTAGAGGGAAGACCAGAAGAGGTGAGTACTGCTGTTCTTTATTCTATCATTTCACTTAATATATATTTTTCTGACTTACTGGTTATGCAGGTGAGAGAATACGTAGGAGCTGAAAGTAGAGAACTTACAAGATACATGGCAAAGATGGAAGAACGTGCACGGCAAGAAGAGGAACTATTCATACGTGCTCCACTTACAAAATCTGATAAAAAGAAGATGAAACATTTGAAGAAATCGAGAAATGGGTAAGCAGTGAATGAGTGACCATTCTTTCGCTGATATTTGAAAGTCAAATTAGTGGCATAACACTATATTCTTGGTCCGCTATCTGATACATTTGTTTTTCAAGGCTAGTTTCAATCTGAAAAGCTGTTGTGGATTTTTCAGGTTGCTTGGGTTGACAGATAGTTTCTATGATGAAATAAAATCTATGCCTTTAGAGGGTGGTGCACCTGAGCAATCTGGAGGCTTTGAAAATACTGGCCCTCTAAATAGAGCAGCCAAGAAACGCAAGGTAATTTAGAAAAAGGGGCATTCTGTTTCGTTGTTGATTCTAGAGAGTCTGTGCGCTAGAAATACTTTCTGGGTGTAATTTTTTGACTATGGTGAAATATAAAGAAAGTGAAATAACTCTTCTAGAGCCTTTTCTTTTGTCACAAATCTGGTCTTAAGTTTCTCTTGTGCATTTCTATAGCAGGATAAGAATATTTTTCTAGATGAACACTTGCTGTTGTTCCCAAGGGATGCATCACATTCTGGATAATCTTATATCCTGATACTTGATATGGCATATTCTTGTTCATATATACTGTTGGGAAATTAGGACGCATAACACACACTTACGCAGCGGAATTAAAGCACGAGTAACGAGAAAAGAAAATGCGCTATTAAACGTGGATCGGCCTTCTGCTTACGTCCATGATCCCCTCTGGGATAATTTTCACTATTCAATAATAATGGGATTACAACTCGTGTGATGACTTTTTGCACGGACAGAAAAGTCTAAACCCTTCCCACAGAGTTCTTATAATGGTTCTATCCTCAACAGGACTAGAACGAATATAAGACACTCTCGATACTCTCAGGCTCTCTCTGACCCCCACACCCCATGGGGTGTGACCCTAAGGCACACCTTATACAACTAATGCAAGAGTCCTATTTATAGAGGAGATTTCCTTGTCCTCCAAGACAAAGGATTTCCTCATCTATCAATCCTACCATAATTAAGACTCTTATCATAACTAGAATTTTAATTCTCATTAAAATTCTTTCCTAATTTGTATGGGCTTGGACTTTGAGCCATAACCCAACAAATTCCTCCCTTGGCGAAAAGTCCGAAGCTTCTTTGCCGTAACTGGAACCTCTTCACTGTCTTCATGCTGAAGCCCTCGCTCAACAACACTCTTCACGGCAACAACTACCAACACATCCTAGTAGGTTTTCGGAGTCATCTCCAGCATCCTTCTTCATGCCGTCTAACCTCGACCTCTTGAGGTTGTTTGCGACCTCCCTCGACACAAGGCATCTCGGACGTGGTTTTCTCTTCCAGCAGTAGCATTCCTTATCAGTCGTCTGGTCAGGACTCAGATTGTTCAACTACGTAGACTCTCTGCGCGTGACTCCTCCCTCGAATCGAACCTTCTTCAACTAGTCTACTCATCCAAACTTCTCTCCTCTAGAAGTTTGTTCACTAGTCGGCTAAATGTGTTTGCTCGCACAATGCTTCAAAGACTTTCGCAGAATTTCATCACCACTTCATTGTTTTACCCAATTTCAAGGCTCACCCACGATACATCAAGAAATTTGGCAAAATGGAACTAAAAAACGAACTCAGGACGTCGGAAAACGATAGGGAGACCCTCAGTCAATGCAGTCAAACCCCTGCAGCCCGCTGGTCAAACCTCCTGTTTGACTGTTTGACCATAAACCCACAAAACTTGATCTGCTTGTATCTCACAATCCGACCGTCGGATTGTCACGAAATTTTAGCAGCTTACTCTCCTCTCTGAGACGAAAACACAGCAACAAACGGATCGTCGATCGGACTCCGGGAAGGCTGCCAAACGTGACCAGCAGATCAGCGAATTTTTTTACTCCTCTTCGGCATTTCTTATTTTGTGCAAACCAGCGTCCTCCCTCCAACCAGGCTCTGATACCACTTGTTGGGAAATTAGGACGCATAACACACTCACGTAGCGAAATTAAAGCACGAGTAACGAGAAAAGAATACGCGCTATTAAACGTGGTTCGGCCCTCTGCCTACGTCTACGATCCCCTCTGGGATAATTTTCATTATTCAATAATAATGTGATTACAACTCGGGTGATGACTTTTGCACGGACAGAAAAGTCTAAACCTTCCCCACAGAGTTCTTATAATTGTTCTATCCTCAACAGGACTAGAACGAATATAAGACACTCTCGATGTTTTCAGGCTCTCTCTCACCCTCACACCCCATGGGGTGTGACCCTAAGGTACATCTTATACAACTAATGCAAGAGTCCTATTTATAGAGGAGATTTCCTTGTCCTCCAAGGCAAAGGATTTCCTCATCTATCAATCCTACCATAATTAAGATTCTTACCATAACTAGAATTTTAATTCTCATTAAAATTCTTTCCTAATCTGTATGGGCTTAGACTTTGAGCCATAACCCAACATATACTTCCTAGAACGAACTTATTCTTTGTTGATGGACTTGGGGTGTGTTTGGCCTCTAAAACCATATCCTTGTCTTCCGAAGGTTAGGTATTCCCTGTTTAAACGTGAATTTTCTAACATGATTCTCAAAGCATTGGTTTAGAAAAAGTTGGCCAAACAGGCTCTAGGCCTCGCCCTTGTACTGAGTATTGACCTTTGAAGAAGGGGCCTACATAGAAGATTTTTATCTTGGTTGTGATATCAGGAGTGGATGATATACATTAGGACATGATGTTGGGATTTCTTGTAATTGGGACAAATTAGAAGGCACAAAGCATTAATGCTCTTAGTTGGTAATTAATGAACCAATGCTTGTTTAGGTCATCTCCAGACAACCACCGCAAACAACCCGTACCTCTCACCCCCACGGGATAAAAAACAAGGCAAAGAAAGCAGCAAGAGAACAGAAAAGCGTTTCCCTTTTGACATTTCCACTTCATAGAGTATGTTCCATTGACATAGTTGCTGGCCATAATAAGTTGCCATTGCACTTGACAGTAACTGCTACTTCTACAATTGATTAAACAAACTAAGCCTTATTGTACTAGGTAGGGTGGTTATATGGATCCGAAAACATTACTCACTGGTATAGAGAGTGTCTTTGTAAGATCCATGTATATCTTCCTCTGCTCCTCTTACATTTGTACCAAATCCATAGTTTTGCCACCTTTTAACAATAATATTATGTAGTTTGATGAACACAATGCTGTGAAAAAAGTGACCTTGATATCTTTCTTTTGGAATGGGTGGCTCCGCACACTTTTCCCTTGCTAGGTTAGCGTGGGGGCAAAGACCAAATTGTTCTGATAGCAAGGCCATAGCGGAAGCTCTTTTTGCACAAAAGTTGTTTAAAATGAGAGGTTTTTTTAAAATCTAATTTAAGCAGTGTAATTTTTCCAGATGCTGAACCTGAAATAAGAGGAAAAAGGAAAAAAGATTGTGTGTTTATTTTGCCTTTCTGCATATAGACTGACATTTTTGGCTCATCACAGAGGAAGCATTGAGTATCTGCAAATTCCGATAGTTAAATTCCATGCAACTGAACCAATGGAAAGCAGAGCTCAATGGGACATCTGAGCCGTCACGTGAGAGAAGTGTCTGGAGGTCGCAAGTTCATGTTATGACGCGAGGCTGCGGTCAGCTAGATCCTGTTTGCTAAGCTTTGTTTCAATTGTCTCGGGACCATGTTGTGACATGGTGGACTGCAGTCAATAGAATTTTGTTTGCCAAGCTTTGTTTTGATGCACTTCTAGTAGCAGGATATAAACATTTCAAAGCAATTGTGTCCTCTTCTAGTTTCTACCGACAGGATTCAGCAAGAATTAATTGGTGATTTTGGTTCTAAATTAGTGCTGTGTTTGGGATGAGCTTATTACAAGGTGCTTATCTCATTGACTTAATGAGATAATGTTTATTGTTTCTTTTTATTTTATAAGATATCTTGTCACGATCTTATGAAAATTGAAGAACAAATTATATTTTTTATTTTATTATATGATATAAGTAATTCATTCTTATTTTATTTTTTATAATTTATCACAAGAATCTTATAAAACTTCAAACAAAATCATAGTTTTCTATATAAAAAAAGCATTTTACGATAAGTTTATGCCAGACAGAGTATATATTTAACTGAAAATGTGTCTAGACTTTGGAAACTAGAGAAAGACTGGAGTATCAACGCCTCAGATTGTTTCTGGCAGCATTTTTCTGAGTTCGAAAACACCATTCAGGCCTCCAAATGTTATTTTAAAGATTATTTTAATTCGTCATGTACGAATTTGCCCTTGGGAAATCAAAAGGTAGGAACTCCAGCTTCAGCAAGATGAGCTTTTGAGGGTGTTCGGCTTTACTTTTTTTGAGATGTTTACAAGTGGCAAATTAGTAGACAAGTATTTGGATACAAGCTTGATATATTTGACAAATATGTGCTTATATCTCATAAGTAGTAATATTTGTTAAAATAATTTAAAAGGCCTTTCAGGTAAAAAAGAAAGTGTTGTTTTCTTTGTTTTTTTTGAAAATGTAGACCTTGTTTTATAAGCAAGTAAAAAGAATAGAGGTGTTGCTTTTTCTTTACCTGCTTATAAGCAGGTCAAAATTATTTATAAATAAATTTTACCAAACATGGCATTTTTCTTATTCTGCTTATAAATATGTTTGACGCGTTTATAAACCAAAAAGCTAAACACCCTCTTTCCCGATATGATTTAAAATGGGCGTTTGCCAGTCACTGGGGATGGCCTAATCCTCTACAAAGGCAAGCACGCCAGCTTGCTTAGAAATGCTGTCACCATGAGATTACCCTACTATTGTTCATAATCCTACTCTGCTTCACAAGGAGAAAAAACAAGTAGGCATTTCTGCTGAATAAATTGCCTTTGCGGCATCAGAAAATAGAGAACTCTATTTGAAGCACCAAATTAATTAGTGATGTCGATAAATGGAGAATAGTAATCATATTTTTGTCAAGTTCACAAACGCAATATAACCTGCATCCTACAATGTCAGAACAACAGAAGTTAACAAAACCTCATTTGGACACATGACCTACGAATGAAGGAATTTCGGCCATCAGGTTGTCACCACGGCACTCAAGTCAGGATGGAACTGCAATGCTCCATGGCAGTGACCCAGTTAACGTTGACAATCATTCATTCTGCTGCAAATTCTGCCATTGCCTTCAAAATGCACAAGGCATGTCCTCCAGACCAAATAATGACTGGAACCGGATACAGTGGCAAAA
Organism: Cordia subcordata; assembly: GCA_028554755.1. Taxonomy (NCBI): domain Eukaryota; kingdom Viridiplantae; phylum Streptophyta; class Magnoliopsida; order Boraginales; family Cordiaceae; genus Cordia; species Cordia subcordata. Next base: position 33,323,521 of record JAPTOF010000002.1, on the reverse strand, counting down.
TATTTTAGGAGGTGATATAAATTGGTGTCAAATGATATCCGTGTCCTCCTTGCTAGGCTGTGGTATGTTGTATAGAACAAGACCTGTTACTAGAATCATAGTGCCTAGAAGGAAGAAGGGGCTCAAACTTACACCTTCAGGTAGATATGGCAATGGACGTGAAAGTATATAGATCGAGATTGGTACTACCACAAAAAAAGGAAAAGAAACTAGTATCAGTACCATGAACACGCTCATAGTCATTGGTAAAGGTAGAGTCAGAAGTCAAAGAAATAGAACCTGATGACATTATGATAAGGGATGAAAGAACTGCTGAGGAGATTCTAACGAGATTTAAAGCCGATATATTGAAGCCTATATTGGCAGCCACATACAGTAGGGGCAACAAGGGGGCTCCATCACAGCCTGCCAACAAGAATGTGATGAGTGGATGTATTTGAAAGACTATCTTGAAGCGCCACATTCTACATAATAAATGAAGTCATCTTCAATGGTTTGGAAATGAGATAACAAGTTTCCACCAAATGATATAAGTTCGCTCGTCCACTTCAAGAAGAAATATCAATGATATTTCATTTTCTGACTGACAATATAGTTGGAGATGCTGAAGCATTAACTAGGCAGAAGTGCTATAATAGTTAACAAGAAGAATTTTCTGGACATGGAAAGGCGTCAACGCTTCAATTTTGTATCTTTTCAAACTTATTGCAAAAAAAGAATACAGAAAGTGATTAAGTGAAAGACATGAAGAGAACAACACATCTGCAGGATTGTAGTAAACCTTCTTTCTTAAGGCTTTGTCTAAACTCATTATCTTATCTGTGGATATGCCCCGTATTTCGGTTTAAGCATCAAGAAACTGAGTGAAATAAATTTCCAGATTGAATCATAAAAAAATCCCTTGTATAAATAGATAATAAACTCACAAACAGATATTTCTAAGACATGAAAGCTCTTACCTGATGCATCAGCTCCAGCATTAAACAAGCAACCAGCACCATTTTTAAGGAAAACAGGGAGCTCAGAAAATGGTATACCCTTCAAGTTCGATAACACAGGCAGAAAGAGAAGCACAAAAAGTGCCTATACATCAAAGGACAAAAGATTTCAGCATTCACAAGTATTTTATATAATCATTTTTCGAGAGTAACATCCTCTAGCATATGTACACTGCATGATTATTTTTTGGACAGGTAATAATTATTTTTCGAAGAAATGACTTTTAGCTCAGCATTTAATGAGAATATATAACAACTAAAGTAACATTAACAATAACTAAGAATAAACACGTTTCTTTGAAGGAAAATTCACATAATCTAGAGACTGCAGCATTTCAAGTCCACAAGAAAAAAAAAAAGCGTTGTTATACCGTCTAGCAAAGAGTTCTGATATATGAGCCATCATCTGTCACCTCTTTGAAATTTTCATTTCATAATGGACTTTGCAAGCTGTCATGCACCTCTGTCTATGTATGCTTAGCAAAAGACAGTCCCAATCCAACACAATCCAGATCATCTAAACACGAATTAAGGTATACAGATGCAACAAACACTTTTTTTTTATTTTTTATTTTTCAAAATTAGGCTCTTGGTGGGATATAACAAGAATAGAAAGAATTTGCTGTGTGTGACTAGCTGGTCACATCTGTGACAGGGAAGTCATCCAACAAGTTAAAATAACAGAAGTACCTATAGTAAGAGACAATGATCACGAAAAAAATGCAAACTATGTTCCAAAAATTAAGTAAGCTCCCAGCGAACTGTTGGATTAAGAAAATAAGAATATCCATGGAGAAGACATACATGTGAAGCAGCTTCAAGAAATTACCTGGAATCCAGATCCAAAAGAATTGACAACAAAAATATCAAGCAGCTTTCCCTGTGTGATAGGGTAACTTTCATGAGACTCATAACACAAAAACCAAGACAATGCAGCAATGAAGCTTAAAATAGTAAATTTGTCGAAGGAAGAAAAGTTGCACACACCTTAAGGCGAGTTGCAGCATCAATGAAGATAGATTCCTGTATAAACAAATATATTAATTGGTTATTAACTTGCCAGGATTATTTTAAAGAAATGGTTTAATCTTATCTTTACCTTGAGGATAGATGCACCGGCTTGAAAAGCATTTGATATAATCATCATAACTGGCCAGAAAAACCCAAGTCCAGATAGCATTTGATCATTGTCAGATCCACTGTGGTCCAAAAACATACTGCCTCAAAGGAAATAGCGAGGGAAAGTAAAATTGCACAGAGAGAAGACATCTAAGCATCAAACTGTTTACTGAAGGTGTATGGTTCGGGAATCGCCATCAGGCAATTACATCTCAAATTTTAATGGTTTCACTGCTATCACCATAAGAGGGAAGAAGTTATCATTCATAATAAACACACATTTCAAAAGTACATCAGATATTACTCCGTATCTGAGTATCCTCTATCCAAAAGGACTTCCTCCATTCAGCACCTCCTTTAGGCACTCAATCAGCAATCATTCACCAATTAATCAGACATACCGCAGAGAAATTTTTAGAATAGAATTGGATGATAGACCATAAAATAGAACATAGTTTTGAAGGGCTCCTATTTTTTGCAAGCTCTAATTGTCTTCTTCTCTTTGCTTCCTATGTGAAACACTCTATACACCAGATTTCATTTAACATACTTCTCAAGTCGCTTTATGAAATAAAGTGGTACTTTGAGTTTAGAGTAAATGAGAATGTTAAGTAACTAAAAGGAGTGAAGAATGAAATGAGTGACAGTGATGCAAATGATGTGGCAAAGAGCAAGAGAAATGCCTGGTATACCTATATCCAAGTGTTCCTTTTTTTCTTCTCTTTTCTTTTTGAGAAGTAAAGGTTTTTATCAATACGCACCAAGGGAATGCAACCCCAAAAAATTTACATCACCTCCACGAGCTACCCATAAAATCTGGTATGATATCCAAGTGTTATTTCTGAAACAAGCATACTCCCAGAGAAAGTGGAAGCGTCCTGTTAAATGATGAAATTTTGAGGACTAGCATCATTATTGACACAAGTACATACCAGTTGGCCTCTTTAAACAGGCTTGCTTACCTGCCTGACAGCCAAGTCTCCAGCATCATTATGGAAGAATATTGAAGTAGAATGCACACTTTCGGGGAAACAAAAGAAAACTATGATTCATGTCATTGCATGTATATAATCCCGAGTTGTATGGAAACCTATAGATTTGAAAGTTAACTATGGAGAAATTATAGTTTTTGATTTAGAAGCACCTTGTTTAGCCTATTTTTCATCTTTCAACGAATTAAGGAATGCATGTACAAGGCTCCTGTGAGTATTTACAAAATTTACAATCCTAGTCTATCAGAAGAATAACAAACTTTGGATAAGCAAATTGAAACAACACTACTTTTGATTTTCCTTGTATTTGGGATGAACCTCCTCTTTACTACAGTCTTCCAATTTGATTGGTGCAAATCCCATCACCCCCGCGTAAAGAATACAAGTAAGGGTTAAGCTGATAAAATTCTGACCTTTTAGTCCAATTTAATAGTTTGTGGCACCTTAACTCTTACATATTAATTTGGCCCTTCAAGATTGTCAGCCAGACATGTAATTCAACTAAGTTGCTAGCTACCAAGATAGATAATCCTAAGACTGTCGGGGAAGAGGTAGTAAAACCTTGTAACAGCAAATATGACACCAGCAGCTACAAGTAAACATCCAACAATTCGATTCCATGAGTATTTTCTCCCAAGAAGGAGGACTGAAAGTGCAAGCTGCCACACCAAAAATGTCTGCGAGAAAAGGGCAACAGGAAGCAGTTGTCAGGAGACCAACCACATACATTTGTTTCTGCTTATGAGAGGAAATATATTGTTAATGACTAAGCTCATATCCGTCTTTTAATCAAATCAGACACTCTAGAATTCATAGTATGTTTAGTTAATCAAGATAATAAGAAATTAACTAGGCTCACCTTGCACCCTAGAATGAAATTATATCACGAACATGACCACAGAATATAATTTGTGGTGTATTAGTAATGACTAGGCTATTTTGTGAATCCACAAAATTTCTGGTTCAAAAGCCCGCATGTAGTACCATATGATTCTAGTAGTTCATGGGATTAATCTTTCTAGCAAGAAACTCATCTAAACATGTTGCGTCTTGAATATCTCTGAGCAGTTTCACTAGTTATCCACTTCAAACTGTCATTCCGGTGAGATGTTTCTATATTAATTAAAAGTTGCAAACCAGTGTAACTGAGAATGATTTGCTTTGAATATGAGTATCAGGAATACCCATTGATAATTGAAATATTCATACTCAAGTAGGATGCACATGCGTAAAATAACTATGCATGCTGCAGACACAAACAATATCTCCAGCACTAGGAAGACAATCAAATTCTAAGAAGCCTCAGTTTAATTTTTTAGTGTAAACACTTCAATAGGAATCTACCAACTGCAAGTGTGATCATCATAAAAATTATGTCCTGTCTGGAGGCTATTCATAGCTAGGGTTGCACTCAATTCAAACCAATAGGAGTTCCCATAAACCAATAAAATCTTAATGGAGCTTAGCAGTTCTCAGTCATATGCACACAGGAAAAAACTCGAAACGTAGTAGAGATATAATTGCTAATGCTGTAAAGGAAAGAGTGAGCAAGTGACACTCTGCAGAAAGATAAAAAGATGACCGCAAATAATTTACAGGGAAAAGTAACTTCTGTGTGCATGTATTGCTCAAAATAAGCCATCTTTTCCACTTTTCTTGGAAAAAGAAGGGGAAGGAGAAAAGAGAAAAGAAAAAAAGAAAAAGAGAAGAAAAGAGGAGGAAAAAACTCACAAAAACCTCTGATTTAAAGTTCTCTATATAATTGACATTACCTGACTTAATATAGGTATAGCAGGTCCAGGAAGCTTGGCTGTAGAAACAAACGTAACATGCAGTTAAAAGGCCATTAGCAAACACCCTAATTTGTCAAATTCTGATCTCGGGTTTTCTCTGCTACTGTGCATAAGAATTTGGATTCGCTTTTCCTCTTTCCTTTTTCCTTTTCAAAGTAGTTTTGCATTTAGTGGTGTTCCTTCTGAGCCAATGTTAAGATTTAGAAAACACTAGCAACCCAGTTAAGGGAAAACAAGTGAGAGAAAGCATAACAATGCGTGCAAAAGACAGGCAGCAACTTTCTTGCATCTAAAATATAGATTTTGCAGAATATGAGAACTCCAACTTTATTGATTGGCCTTAAATTTCAAAAATAAGTGGTATTTCATACCTCCTGCATACATCCCAGAAACAACTCCGAGAGCTTCTAGAAGACCAATGATCACAAATCGAAATTTGGGAAGTTTCATCATCTCATCAGTTACAATGCCAGCTCTGCGCCTCATGTACAATATAGAGAAATAGATAACCACATACCTGTTCGCAAAGAGCAATCATCTCTGAGATACATCATAAAATGTCATAATACGAAATTACAATAATTTTTTGTACATAAACATTTTTAATCAGCTCTGTTATGAAAATTGAGCTTTCAATTTCTTACTTGTCATAGTTTTTGAATTTATTCAGTCTAGCATGACATATCAATAATGATTCAATGAATCCATGCTTCAACACTCGTTGAATTTTTTCAGTCCAGCACGACATATCAATAATGATTCAATGAACCCATGCTTCAACACTCGTTGAATTTATTCAGTCCAGCACGACATATCAATAATGATTCAATGAACCCATGCTTCAACACTCTTTTGCCTGTTATACAAATCTTGTTTACTGACCCACAAGCAATGCTAGTTCGTCGATAACAAAGGGTATGCTGTAGTATTGTATTTAGGCAATTTATTGAAGGGTTCAATGTCATTTCACAAGTTAAAACAACCAGATCGTATATGGAACAATAAATGATTTCCACTGTATATGGATCAACCACTTAAAAATACTTAGCTATATGGCCTATGGGTGCTAATTTATCACAGAAGAAGATAGTTTTCATCAGAAAGTATGCACAAAAATGTACATCACTTGTGCGTTATAGAGAGTGGTTGCCAAACCACCCCCATTCAGATGCAAACGAATTCTTTTTGATTGAACACTGAACGGCAACACGATACGTTCTTCAGCTTCAGCTTCATCTTCATCTTCTTCTTTTCTTTTTCTTTTTTTTTATTATAAATAAATAAATGGGAGGTGGTTAGACTTGAAAGAGAGAACCTTTTGATTGAAAACTGCGCTTATCTTGCATAAGTGTTAGACGAGGCGGTAAATTTACACAAGTATCATGAAAAACTGAAATTGGAAGCTCAGACTTGCTAAGCAAACATAACAGTGATGTCACCAATTCAGCATCCAAATATTGGAAAAAGAATGTTTACCCGAAAGTGGTGATTTGAGCGAGGAAAAAGGGATAGTCCTTCATAGGAACAAGGGCGAGCTTGTAAAGAACACGATTAGCAACAGCTAACACCACAGTTGCAGCAGAACAGCCAATGACCAAGTTTCTGTTGGGTGAAGAAAAAGCATCACTATCTGAACTTGTTGTTAGTTTAGCTTTAGCTTTAGCTTTAGTGGTGAATTGGGGGGTTTGAGCTGAAAAATGGTGAAAATGAGAAGGTTTGGTGGGGTAAAGGTTGAATCTTTGAGGTGAGAGCTTATATGTTGTTGGGAAATATTGAAGAAAAGATGGCCTTTTGGGGTGAGAGGCAAAGGATGATGATGGAGGCCCAGTAGCAGAGAGGGAGGTGAAAATGCGGAGACTGGTGGTTGACGATGATGATGATGTTGTTGTTGTTGGAGCAAAGAGATACTGAATTTCCATGGTGGAAAAAAGGAGGAGGAGGAGGAGATCTTAAAAACTCTCCAGGCAGTGAAAAAATGAGATTCAACTTCTTCAACTCAACTGGTGATGTTATGTGGTGTTGTTGTAGTTTGCTCTTAAATTTGCTATGTTTTTGGCAGTTGCTTTTGGGGCCGCATTTTACATGTTGCATTTAAGAAATACCTACCTCTCCATTATATAGCTTTGACTTCTTGTTTCCCCCTTCTTTCTTTGACTTCCCCCTTCTTTGGGGGCGTTGCAAGTAGGTGGGTAGGGCTGCATGGGTGTGCCGTGGTCTCGATAGTAGGTGAAGGATAAATTTGACCCACTCACTTAAAAATATTAAATTATTTATGTAAATAAAGAGATGTATTAATATATAAATAACTATACTAATATCTAACATTAAAATTATTCATATGTAGGAGAATATGTTAATACAATATATAAATACAGAAACACCCTACATTGAAGTTGTTCATATATAAGATTCAAAAATAAACCCTATCTACATGAAGTGTATGTTAATATAACAAATAAATATACTAATACTTTCTCTACACACTTTATCTTTTAAATCAAATGGTAACTCAACACATCCCCTACAAGTGAAGAGATGCTTTAATACAATAAATAATTAACATCCTCTCTACAAACTTAACATTTTAGATAAGTTGTTAACTCAACACATATGAAGAAGACACTCAATTAAAACCAACCAAAATAAATATCATATACCACTAGAGCTTGTTTGGCCAAGCAACCAACTTGTGGGCCAAAAAAATAGAATTTACATGTTTGACAACACAATTTAATGGTAATTTTTGATGGCTTATAAGCCCAAAAAAAAAAAAAGCACCAATCTACCAATTTTTTTTTTTAGAAGCTTATAAACTCATTGGTTAAACCACTAAAAGACTTATTTATTCTCAAAAAAGTACCATATTAATTAATAACATGTTCTTTTTAGTCATTTTAACTACCATTGCTATTTATAAGCACTTATTTACCAAACATGTCAACAACTTATAAGCACATATTATCTAAACACGGCATGACTTGCCTATAAGCAGCTTCTAACTTATAAGCACTAAAAATGAACCTAGCCAAACAGGCTCTATATGTGCTAACTCCTGCACTGACAAAATTCTCACAAGTCAAAAGGCAATTTGTACAGAGTTGACATTTTCTTTGACCAATGACCACACTCGGAACTAAAATTCATCAAATCATATTAGAAAGTGAATGTTTGGGCTTCTAAAAGAAAAACAAAGAAATATTCATCAATCGAAGAAAAGAAGATAAAGAAATATTCTGTTAGGTACATATCTCAGTTAATAAACAAGCACTGGAAGGATATATATGTATATAGTTACTACAAAAGTCCGGCAGAACTACAAAGAAAGTCAGTCTGCAACTATTGCTTTCAAAATACAACTCAATGGATGAATTTCCAGTTGTGTCCCACAGTTTCTCCTTCTCTTGTATCATCAATCTCTGTCATAGCAAGAAAGACAGCAGGCATTTTCACTGGGTTAGCAGCTTCGAGTCACATGCCACTATCTTAACCTGACCAACAGTCTCTTGGGATTCCTCATTCTTGAAAGTAGCATCTTGTAGGATGAAAGTCCAGACATTGTCACAGAATCTGTATGTATGAAGATGGCCCTGAACCAGAAAGGGCATACTAAGAAAATCAAACACTATGATACCCAACTTCCACAGTAACAGGACCCAAGCACCAATGCAACAACTTGCCTGATGGCTTCCCAAAATAGGCTAGAAAGAACTTCCGAAAAAAGAAATGCGCATTAGTAGAACCAGCTAGCTATTGAAGGATTATCAACACATGGCTCAACTGCCACGCAGTACAATTTTAGATATCTCTGACACATCTTAACGAAAATGCACCAGGTTTAGCCTAAATGTTGATCTTGTTGGGTTCTTATTCAAAACTATAGAAAATAGCCTTTACCAGTTTGCCCAACACTGCAAGTTGAAACGATGCTCTGTAATCTTTGAGGCGTTTTAACCTCCATCAAATCTAGATTTGATGCTTAGAATTGCAGAATAGTACATTAATGTCTAAGTTTTATCACAGCCGTCTTATATAATTCTAATACCAGAGGTAAAAAGACAGAACTTCCAACTTAAAAATTAATAATGATGTCAATGCACGAGTGGCAAACAAGGGTTGCTCAAGAACAAGGATTTTGGTCAAAATTAAGAAGATTCATTGATTGAATTGTCATTGCTTGCTGAAAATGCATGGCCCAAAACGTGCCCCACTTAACAACAGTTGGCTTTAACTGATAATGATGTCACTCCCCATCCGTGAAACGGGGAGAAAGCTAAAAACTTGTCATTATTGTCTGTCTAATAGCAGTGACGCATAACAGGGATCTTCACATCTCACAAAGGACTTCCACCTTTTCCGAATAAATAACGAAAATCCTCCCAGATATCTCAGACCAAAACTAGGTTAATATGTTAGGAAAAAGGGCTAAAGTTACAGAGAGGCACTCCAATATTCACCTGTAGTTGTGGCATCATTCTCCACATTGAATTTCTTGAGAAGTGAAAAGTATTTTACTAATATGCAGCAAGGGGGTGCTAAATTAAAAAAGAAAAAAAAAAAGATGAATTCACATCAAACTTGAATTTCACATTATTACACTGTGTTTCAATAGCTATCATGTCATTCAGGTATATATTCACAAAATATCTGTAAGTTGTTATTCATAAACAAGAGCTGCCAATAGAAATACCAGAGGGCAACTTATAATAGGTGTGCATGCAAGTGCAACAAAATCAGGAAAACATCTTTTGTATCCCTTTCTTTTGCTTCTAGGAAGGGGATGGGGAAATAGTCAGGCTTAAATACACAAACAAGAACCTGGGAATAATCACGTGAGTTTCACAGAAGGACAGAGGATAAGGTATATCAGAAGCAATATCATTTACAAGTAGATGCTAACAAACAAGTAAAATAAACTTCCAATACAAATAGAAAACCAAAAGCAAGTGATTCTCCGAGAGAATCTTTTCAGGCATTTATTTTCGTTTACATATTATTTTCCAAGTTGTCGAAATTGACCAATAACTACAAAAATCATCAGCTTCATCTTAAAAGTGAGAAAGGAAGGATCGTAATAATTTTTACCTTAATTGAGACCTTGCTTTTGACTTGAGTTTCCAGAGCTTCAGTCATGGACTAGAGTTCCAACAAAAAGATAAAATAACTTAAAATAGATTTTTTTTTTTTTTAAAAAAAAAAAAACCAATACACCAAATAAAAATAACTTACAATAGAACTTGAATTAGCAAGCGAGACTAATGGTAAAGAAGATGAAAACCTTATCAAACTGAACAAGAACTTGAATAGCAAGCTCAGGGCTGAGAATTCCGTTGGAGACCATCTCGTCTAGCGTTTCCGTTAAGCACATCCCTATCGTTGATCTACGATACAGCTCAAACGTTGCCATCTGTTCTATTTAAGATCTGCACAAACAAATAAAAACAATAATAGTTTTAGAAAATTATATATTTATTCTGTAATAAAATGCATATGCGGAAGATTCAATTCCCTGGGAGTTACAATTGGAGGAGTAGAAAGCGAGGGAGAACAATTGAGGGCTTTTTATACCCTAATTTTGGAGCTGCCCCCTTATATAGTCGCCCTTCAAATTCCAAAATTATCGCTCGGACAGATTTGACCCCCCCCCCCCCTTTTCCTCCTCCTTTTCCTGGTTAATCCAAAGTATAATCTCGTGTCTTGATGTCATTTACAAATATGAATTTTTAAAATAAATATTCGGGTTCCAAAGACATTTTAAAAAGTCCATATATATTTAACATTTTAAAAATATAAATGAATTGTACAATTTAAATATTACAAATAAAATAAATAAATAAATATATGCTCATTTTAGAAATTAGAAATAACATGCTCATTTTCGAAACTACAAATAGCAAAATGTTATTTTATGATTTATTGTGATTTATTTAAATTTGTTATCTTTTGATACCTGATATGCACATTCGTTTTACATTTTTAAATTTTAAATATAAACAAACTTTTTATATTTAGTAACAGAAAAGTATGTAAATTAATTTATATTCTCAAAGCTCACAGAAAAATCCAAAATTTATATATGTATACATGTACATGAGAGCTTATAATTTATAAGCCTGGTTGTGTATATCAGATAGATTTAGAATGTCATGTATGAAAATTCACCTAAATTATGAACGATAAAATGCCACCTAATATTTGAAGGGAAAAAAATGTCGCGTAAGTAAAGAATAACACTATTACTTAACACTGTAAAATATCACTCGTTCATGAGTTCAAGCCTATCTATTAAAAGTTTTGAAATTCAGGCCTTATTTTTACATTTTACAAAGTTTAACCCATAAAACTATTATTTTTTCATTTCATCACCAGAAACTTTTAGTATGTGATTCTTACCATTGAGTCAATTGCATAAAATTGTCCAATTAACAGAAACTAAAAATGTTTAACCCATATCATACTTGACATAAGCTCATATTACTTATATCGCTTAATTGACCCAAATCAACTTGATATATAATAATAAGCGATATATCAAATTTGAAATATTAAATGGTTAGCATAGGTACAGTTGATACGGGTTCAAGTTCTCTACTCTATAAAGTTTTCAAGTGTAGCTATACTGTTAATTAAGAGAATTTGATATCGTTCAAACCATATGAAATCTGATGTCAATTCATAGCAATATTAAATATCAAATCATGTGTTTGGCTCTAGGTGATGATCATGCCAATGTGAATTATTTGCTGTAAATGAAAGTTTTTGGTATTGAAATTAATGATGAGTCAAGAATTAAAGTTGGAAGAAAAATAAGTTTGATCTAATGGTTGATTTAAGTTAAACGAAAAGAAAAGAATCATCTTAAAAATTAATTAAAGAGAGAAAAATATTAGGAAAAATAAATTAGGAAGAGAGAGAAAATTTAAAAAAGATAAAAGTAAAATAAAAAAAATTTTAGTTGGCATGACAACTAAGATGCCACATAAGAGGGTAATAAAAGGGTAAAAAAGGGAGTAACATATAGTAACATGCTATATTAATTAAATTTATACGTTAATGTTATTGCTAACTGCAAGTAACAAGAGTAATTAATTAAAAGTGCGATGTCATAAAATTTGAATATTTAGTGCAAGCAAGTAATTTGGTAAGAATAGTTAAAAGTCAATGTGTGATTTGGACTATGAATTTTAACTGTGATTATGTTAGAACTCATAGTGGTGCACCTATTGATTAGTTAGAGAGTGAAGAAGAAATTGTGAAAGAGGTTTGTACATAATAATTACGAATGATTACAAGGGATCATCATCATCATCATCAGATCAGGCCTGCAAATATAGGAGGCAGGCTGCAATTAAATTAGGAAGCGGGGCGGGGGGGAGCTTCGAGACGAATATAATCATACATAAGGCCTTGGAGAGGAGTGGTGGTGGTGGCTTGGGTGAGATAAATGGTGTTTTCTTCCCCCAGTAGCAGCAGAGAGCTTGGTATGTCCACATTCAACAACCAATACAGCCCATGTATCCCATGCCTTGCTATTGCATTGTCGCTCCCTATTCTTCCGCTTGAAAATAGTACTGGATCATCATCATCATCGTCATCATCTGGATCACTATTGATTCGTACCTGCAACTCAGCAGAATTGGCCGAGGCCAGAGCTATCCTCAGTTTGTAGGTTCCAGTCGTCGTGGTCGTGGTCGTAGTCGTGGTGGTTTGATCATCATCATCAAGCTTAAATTTGATCTTCCATGTTGTTGCTTTATATGCCACATTATTTTCATCGCCTATCTTTCTGCAGCAGCGTGCATGCATGCGTAATTAGATTCTAGATTATTATTGTTAAGACTACCAGCAATATATATGTATGTATTCACGTCGTACGTACCTGTTGACATGGGCGTAAAACCAATCCATTCGATAGTCATCAACACCAACTACATATACTAAATCTTCGTGTGGATATATTTCTGCATATCTTTCCCATAATCCATATTGCCTGAACCTGGATTATCATACATATAATTAATATATATGATCTATCATATTATATTGAAGAATATAATAATATATATGAACTTTGAGAATTTATATTTGTATAGCAAAAGAGAATTAATTATAGGAGATGGAACAAACAATTAATGAAGTAATTAATTGCCTGTGTGCTGGCTGATTGATGTAAAGTTTATTGATATAGAGTGGGTTAGGATCAGGAACGTAGAATTCTGCAGCTGAACGATCAGGTATTCCGATTTCCCAGAGTGTTGGTCCATCGCGTGGAGGCTCATACACAACATCACCTAGCTCTACACTACTTCCTGCATGGGACACACCAAAGCATACATGACACATGCATGCATCAAGTAAATGTTAATTGATATTATTTTATATATAGAGGATTGTATTAATAATTTCACTAAATAATTAAAGGTAGGTCTTCAAATGAAATCGTGCCTGGAGTGATGGAGATGAGGTGTTGGAATCGAAAATCGCCAATGAATCCGGGGACCCATGCATAAAGATTATAGTTACCAGGTCGTATATTGTTTATTGACAAGTAACCTTGGCTGTCTACTTTTGTCCAGAACTGATATCCCTGACGATTGATCGCGAGTAATAAAATATTAAGTTACAATATATATGATTCCCTCGCTAATATATAGTTAATATAAAATACATATATTTTAATTTGTTATATATATATATATGTGTGTGTGTGTGTGTATGTATATATTAATTGCGCGCTGGTAGTAGCTAGCTAGAACGCATGCATGCACGCAGTAGCCTTGAATCTTAATTGTGCATCAAGTTAAATAAAAGTAGGTAAATTAATTAAGCACAATAATGCATGATTGATAATGATCACCTTGTTTTCTGTCTGAAAAGATCCAATGTCTCCTGGTGGAGCCAATCCTGCGTAAGCGCCATTTGCTGGTATGAGTTCCTTGCTAATGTACCTAGCTTGGACGGGATCGGATAATTAAATAGTGTTACATACGTTCATCAATTTTATAATGATCATTAAAAAAAAAAAAGAATTAATGCTGCCAACATATAAAGTGATGAATTTAATTAATTCATGGAGTTTAATCATATATACGTGAAACGTACATATATGTATACGTACCTCTCTTGGACAAATAATCTAGCACGAAGGTTACCCCTTTGGTCAGCATGAGGAAAATCTTCTGAAGCTGGAAAACTATATGGCCAGCTTTGGACTTCATTATTCATCTGAATATATTATTTATTAATAATTATTGCATACACCAAAAAATTGAGTAGTTAATTAGAAGTAAATGAAAAAGTCATTAATTATTGTGCACGATTAATTAATGAAACAAAATAATACCAACCTGTTTCTTGGCATCCTCCCAAAGGGATAGAGCAATATTATTATTAGTAGTAATAGTAGTATAATTTTGATGAGGAGGTGGACGACGTGGTGGGAGAGAGTTGAGATAGATAAAAACGGGTCCAAACACCTTGTTCCATGGTTCTCCAGCCCCAAATTTGATCACCAAATCCTCACCACCATAATGAGTACTTACAAACATCTAATATAATTAACATTCATAATTGATTAATATAATTGATGAAAAGATATGAGTAATATATATAGCAACAATATTCATAAATAAAATATGACGTACGGCGAGGGTGGTAGGGTTGACATGAGAAGTGAGATCCTGTTTAAGAGGACCACCAGTCCTGAACTCATTGCTTGGTGTGATTTGCCAGAATCCAATGCCGCCGCCGCTGCCTGCATTCTTCTCATCATCATTATCTTCATCCAAGAAGCATATAAAACCATGGACTTGGTTGTCTTTATTCTCCCACGAGTATTGGTACTTGTCATCCACCTGCATTCACGCGTGCCCCCCAACCTTTTCATCAGAAAAACCCACCACCGCCCGCGACCAATTTTTATAAAATATACAAAAAACAATATTATATATATCATAAGTTCGAATCTTGAGAAGCGCATTAGTTGGGAGGCTCTCTGTAATGATCCAGACCCAACTATTGACCTGCCACCACACTTGAACCTAACCAACTGACTCAAAATACTTGAACCGCTTGAACCGATAATAACAGTAGTAGTGAACTCAAATCATTATAAAGTGTACACACATTTCACAATGAGCCTAACCAACTGGCTCAAAATACTTAAACAGATAATAACAATAGTAGTGAACCCAAATCATTATAAAGTGCACACACATTTCACAATAAACCGATATGGGATGGAGTTTTACAGACTCCCCCTCTTAAAGACAAAACGTCCTCGTCACGACCCAAACACAAATAGAGCCATAGCCTAGAACCTCAGGTAGCGTGAAACCCGCTTAGAGCCTACTCTGATACCACCTGTAACAACCCAGGCCCAACTACTGGCCTGTCACCATACTTCTTGAGCCTAATCAACTAACCCAAAATGCTTAAACTAGTAATGACAGTAGTAGTGAATCCAAGTCATTATGAAGTGCACACAAATTATTATAAAGTGCACACACATTTTACAATGAACCGATGTGGGATAGAGCTTTACAGACTCCCCCTCTTAAAGACAAAATGTCCTCATCGTGACCCAAACACAAATAGAACCACAGCCTAGAACCTCAGGTAGCGTGGAACCCGCTTAAAGCCTGCTCTGATACCACCTGTAATAACCCATGCCCAACTACTGGCTTGTCACCATACTTGAGCCTAATCAACTGGCCTAAAATGCTTAAATTGGTAATGACAGTAGTAGTGAATCCAAGTCATTATGAAGTGCACACAAGTTTTACAATGAACCGATGTGAGATGGAGCGTTGCAGACTCCTATCACGCCCCCAAACCAAGCCCACAAGCCCGCGAGCAAGACTGGTGTTGTAAGAATAACTAATAACTATTTGGGCATCTAATCAATTGGCCTAAAATGGTTAAACCAAGTTATTAGTTATATCAACTCCACCCACTTATAAACAAGTCACAAGTCACCTCACAAACCGATATGGGATATCACATTCACCCCCTGTTGAGGACCTGATGTCTTCGTCAGGGACACACAATCACACATAAGACTAGGTGGTGCGGGATTCTAGAGGTGGTTCCTATAGGCTCAAAAGGCGGCTCCCATCGCATACTTAGCGTAGCAATTTGCCCTGTGTAGCATTTAGATCCTGCAACTAACTGGCAACTGGCTTTGATACCATTTTGTCACGCCCTTGAGCCTAGACCCCCAGGCCCGTGAGTGAGACTGGTGTTGTATGCACAACTAATAACAACTTTGGTTAATCATTTTGGGCCAGTTGATTAGAGGCCCAATTAGTTATTAGTTATGTTTACAACACCAGTTTTGCTCGTGGGCCTGGAGGTCTAGGCTCGGGAGCTTGATACTCTCAACTCAATAAGGATTAGTCTTAAGTCCAATGTAGTTAGAACTACCCTAACTCAAAGCCAAAAATATATATAACAATGAACATAAAGATGAGTAGCTAGTATAAATAATTACTTCTCCTTTAAATTCAGGTTCCAAAGGATCAACTAGTAGTACTGCTTCTGGGTAGGCCAACTCTTTGCCTCTTGGAGGCAGCCTATCGTCTGGGAGGGGCATCTTTCTCTGTCTATCGTCTGCCATTGCCATGTACCGGAATCTGCACTTATCCATTTAATTATATTATTAAAACAAAAAACGGATGGATATATATATGCATTAATATATTGTTCATTCTCACTAATTAAATTATATATTCATCTCCAAAAGAATATTATAAATTATTAGCAATAATATATCACAAGCCATTATTAACTAATTCATATCAGTGTGTTATTTACTTTTGTATGTTGAGCATGAAAGCAATCCTCGTTTCGTTGAGATTGAAGGCAGGCATGTTCTCGTCGCGTTCGTAGATCCCATAAGAATAGAACCCCGAGTAGCCACCGAGCACTATGAACCTAGAAGCACCATGCATATATATATATATATATATATATGTATATGTATATGATATGATAATTCATCTATCCATCCTTTCTAAAATATATACTCATTAACATATACTTTGTAATTTTTAATTAATAATTTTACATGTATATGCTAAAATTGGGAACCTTTTATCAATGGTTAATGGAGCATGCTGGCCTTGATCAAGTGAGGGATTCCATGTCCTCTTGAAAGAAAGCTCTACTTGTTCCTCATTTTCAACTATCACTTTGAGTTCACTTCCCTCGATCCTACGTAGACAAGAGAAGATCAATTATTAATAAGCAATTAATTGTATTCTCTACAAGTATATTAAACAAAAGCAAAGTACACCACGTTGTGTCAGGTCATGTATGATTAATTATATTGCAATATATACATACGTATCAAATTTTCCTCTTGTTCCCGAACTTCCAGCTTCACTCCAATTAAGGTCCCAAAAACTGCATCATCAACTAATTACATTTATTGCGAAAGCTGAAAGAAAGAAGAAAAGAAGCAGGGAAGATGGAGAAGCCAATTAAGCAGGGCACTGTTATGTTTGACATACACACACATATTTTATATATATATATATATATATATATATGTATATATTATATACATTAATTGTACGGTGATGATGTACGTACCCTCCATTCAAACTGGGATTGTTAAGCTCCAGCAAATTTTCAAGTCCATTGTATTGAATTCCGATGATAGTTCCCCCTGGATTTGTCAATGTGAGTTGAAGTATGCCATTATCAACCAACACCTGCAGTGCAGCAGCAGTAAATTTTCAAGTCCTCTAGTGTTATATATATATATATATTATATATATATACACATATATATATATATAAGTAAAATTAAAATTCGTTCTCTAAAATAATGAATAGATAGAGTAAATCACATATACACACCCTGTAATTATACTCAAAGTGATGACTATATATATTCTCCTAACATATATATTTAAATTAAGAAACTCACGCGCAGAAAGAAAAGATGTATAGTAGCATTAAACCATGCATTTCTGCATCAAGTAACAATGGACTAGTATGGATGATCATCATCAGCATAAAAGAAATAGAAAACTAATATGATAAATATGTATACATTTAATTACTTGGTCTTGTTGAATGAGGAGCCGCACAGCTGGAGTTGACATAGTCACGCCCCTTCCCTAATTAATCAATCGTCTATGCTTTTGCCGCAATGATATTCTTACGAGTAGGTTGATATGTGTATACATATGTGTGTGTAGAGAGAGAGAGTACACACACACATATATATATAACTGCGGTTGAAAGGTTGCTTAGCTTGTATATATAAAGTTTCGTGGGGTTGACACATATGGAAAGCTTTCTTGGCTTTGATGATTCCTGCAAATCATCAATATCTCTCTCTTTACGCTCAAGGAAGCTGCGGTTGCTTCAACATCTGGATATATCCCGTGATGAGTAGTGCGATATCGTGTGAATTTATTTGAACGTAAGATTCCCATTTTTTTCTCTCTTCCCTTATTTGTGTATTGTTTTTCTGGGATTTGTAAATCATAAACACATTACATGCTGCGGGTATAAACGCTAATAATAAATCCCTTTCTTTCTTTCTTCTTCTTCTTTCCTTTTTTTTTTTTTCCCTCCAGTTTGGCCAAATTCTATCTTCGCTTTCCAATTGCTTAATTTGTGATATGCGACTTGGTATCCCGTCTATTTACATTTTTCTTTTGGGTTTTTGGCATTTTATGGGTTACGTTTATCAAATTCGTGTAAAACTACAGCGTTTTTAAAAAAAAAAAAAAGGAAAAAGAAATCACTTTGCAAACGTGTTTATACCAATATAGATCACATATAGAAGAGAATCAACAATCAAATTTGTCCAGGGATACCAATTCACAGTCCAACTCTTTCACCTAACTCCATTCAATTTCTTTTGATCATGCAACTCAACAATCACTTGTTATTTCACTCAAAATAACCTCTATTGTGCGTGTGCGTTTACTAGCTTTGCCTCTACCTCTGCAATTATGCAACCTAAAAGGTGAGAAGGAAAAAAACAAAAAAAGAGAAACCAATATTATATTTTTATACGGATTGTACTACTCAAAATGAAGCATGAATAATACTTGAGACCAGAGCCATAAATACAACATCATAATAGAAAACAATATTAATGCTCATCATGACTTTATTAAGTTGTTGAATTTATAACCTTGGACAAAAAGAAATGAAAAATCCCAAGAGGGCATCATATAGATTTATTAAAGTTCAGCACAAAAATTAATTAATGCTTGTAAAAGACTCTGCTGAATTTCTTCAAGAGTGAGCACATGGAGATGGAGCGGCTGTTCTTTTGGGTGAAAGATGAAGAAGGGGGGCCTTCCAGACGGATATAGTCATACATTATCCCTTGAAAGGGGCTGCTGCTCTTTGCTTGTGTCAAGTATATGGTATTCTCTCCTTGCACAAGCTGAGAACCGGGAATGTCTATGTTGAACAACCAATATAGACCATGAATAGCATGCCTAGCGATAGCATTATCTCCTCCGATCACTCCACTTGAAAATATAGGTGGATTTGCTGTCGGATCATTAATTCGGACCTTTGATTGATAAATTTAAACATTACATCAGTGAAGAGAGTCCATATATCTAGTTCCAGAGGGCTCAGATTAATTTAATTTTCTGTTGAAAATGTTGCATTTGATTTGGTACCTGCAAGTCGGATTTGTGTGCGGATGCAAGAGCTATTCTCAACTTATAGGTTCCAGCTTGATCAACATTATTGGCTTGGAACTTGATTTGCCATGTAGTGCCTTTATATTCCTTCTCTCCAATTTTTCTACACCACATCATAAAGTGATCATGGAGTCCAATTCCAAAAGCCAATTGAAATGGTTCCAGGTCAGATATATATATATATATATATATATATATATATTTTGTGCAGGAAACGATACTCAAGAATCAAGGTGCATGATTCACCGGATCAGTACACATCAAAGGTCAACAGCAGTCATATGAGCATATATAAGTGATCAGTGAGACTAAACAACTCTTTTCTGGAAGGAAACTTTGCTTGATCTTGAAAAAAGTATACAAGTAAACATTGCCCTTGATCGTTTATGATTCTAATTAAAATTGACATCCATTTATATCTTCTCACTAATGCTCACTCGCACCTTTTTTATCTTGACATATAACATTGATAAAGTCCATGTAGAACACTGCATCAATTCTAGAAGAAAATCCAAAATGCTAGTGCCTTGTAGGTGAAAGTAACGGCAGAAAAAGTTATGGCTTTCGCTTAGAAACTAGCTGATTGAGGTGGCTTTTCCGTATTGTAGATACTAATTCTGCTTAGGTGGCAATTACTCGCCAAAAAATTAGAAGATGTCTGATTCCCTTGTGTTTGTTTCTTGAAATTGTACTATTTTATGTTTTAGTACAGCTCTATATCTACAATAAACTGTTTTAGCCCTAGAAAGATTTTTTAATTCACAAAACTATGGATCAAATTACTACTGTACTGAAGTTTACCATCCTGAGAAAGATCAAGAGTATTTGTCAGAAAGGTTGCATTTCTAGTCTATCTACAGAAATTATGCCATACAGATGATAGAACTTGATAATGTAAAATCAAAGTAATAGTCACCTGGTAACCTGAGCAAAGAACCAATCTTTTTGATAGTCGTTGATGCCAATTCTGTAAACTAGATCTTTGTCCGGATACAAATCTGTGTACCTTTCCCACAATCCATATTGTCTAAATCTGGGAAACAGAAAATTATAAATAAGTGGTCAT
This sequence comes from Cordia subcordata, assembly GCA_028554755.1. NCBI lineage: Eukaryota > Viridiplantae > Streptophyta > Magnoliopsida > Boraginales > Cordiaceae > Cordia > Cordia subcordata. The sequence continues at coordinate 33,302,872 of JAPTOF010000002.1, read as the reverse complement.
GCAAAATTATTCATTCATGTGACTAGGCAGCATTCTATATGATCCCTCATTGTGATTTGTATCGCACGCTTGTTATATTTGTTTATATAGACATCGAAACCCTAAGGTGTCCATATGTCTTAAACAGAATACAGTAAAACCTAGTACATGTATCTAAACACTTCTGCTTTGTATGGTATATGTTTATTATAAGAAGTTTTTTTTTTTAATATATAGAAAAGTATAGTTTGTTTTGAGTTTTTATGGAATGCATGTGATAAGATATCTCTTCATTTCAATAAGATAGACATCTTAAAAAGTTCATTCCAAACACACTATTCCTTAGAAACAAAGACAATTGTATCTTTGGCCCTAGCCCCCGGTGGAAAGGTAGCTGCACTAGAAAGTTACTGATCATACAGTAGGAGAGCAAAAGGAAGTTCAATTTGCTAGGAGAGTTCACCTGTCTGGATGGTTGACATAAAGTCTGTTGATGTATTTTGGGTTTGGATCAGGAACGTAGAACTCTGCAGCAGAGCGATCAGGGACACCAATCTCCCACAATGTTGGGCCATCTCTCGGAGGCTTATACACAAGCTCACCCACCTTGGAAACAAAACCTGATATGAAAAGTTGTGGTAGATGTTACTATGGCCAGACAAATTGGCATTGTCATCCAATAGTTTCAACTTCAAAAGTTTTCGCTCCTATGACCTGCCGAAATAGTGATGGCAGTTTCATACTTGTACTCTCCAATAAATCCAGGGACCGACGCGTAAAGATTATAAGAGCCAGCACGTATATTCTTAATGTCGAAGTAGCCGTTTTCATCTGCTGTCGTCCAAAACTGGTAACTCTGTAATGTGTTGCACATTACAAGGCACAAGAAAATAACCCAAGCACTGACGTCACATCTGCTGAGAAGAATTGTGCTAGAACTGATTCTTGAATTCAAATAGTTCAAGAAAGTACTGAGATTACCTTATGTTCTCTTTGCCATGATCCAGCATCCCCAGGTGGTGCCAAACCCACGTATGCAGCTTTAGCTGGTATATTTTCTTTGCTAATATACCTAATCAAATCCGTACATGAACTTCAAGAGCAAATAAACATACAATTTCTAGATACAGAAGACTGCAAATTGAAAGAATGATCTGAGGATTGTGCTATGAAGATCAGAGAGGCTTGGACCTGTCATCTATGAGCAATCTACCCGTAACATTGCCCCTTTCATCAAACTTAGGGAAGTCCTCTGAGGCGGGAAAACTGTAGGGCCAGGATTCAATTTCTTTCATCATCTGAAATAAAAAATGCTAAACGGTTGTAGCCGCAAATGTTACGTCTACTTATTTTACAACAACATGCAATTTCCTGTTGTTTTCTAAGACCATTTAGCGTCATCGCATTGCAATTTCATATAGTTCATATTTGAAATCTTCCTTTGATCACTCACCTGTTTCTTAGCATCATTCCAAAGAAAAAGTGCATCAGCTTTATCTGGAACCGAATTAAGATAGATGAAAACAGGGCCATAAACTTTCTTCCATAACTCTCCAGGTTCAAATTTTATAAGAAGATCCTCCCCAGCATAATGAGAGGTGGCAAAAATCTGACGAATAGTTATGGAAACAATTAGGATATAATTAACATACTGCCATATATATGTCCACACACACTTAAATTATACAAAGGGCACACCTCTCCCAAACTATGCTCCAAACTCAGGAAACTAACTAACTGACAAATGTTACTACTTGACTATGCTGTTTGGATGTAAATTATGTTGATAATCATGAAAAATAATTTAGTGAACTCCAGACTTTCAGCTACTTACGGCTATGGTTGTGGGGTTGACATGGGAGGTCAGATCTTGCTTGAAAGGTCCTCCAGTTCGAAATTCATTGCTAGGCGTAATTTGCCAGAAACCCACAGGTGGATCAAAACATATCCATCCATGAACTTTGTTATCTTTGTTCTCCAATGAGTATTGGTACTTGTCATCCACCTATCAACCAACATGGAGAACTTAGTACAGGATACACTTGATTGATAACCTTACAGCAACATGTGCAAATTCTAATACCATAGTACCACATATAAATTTTTTGGAAAGAGTACACAGCTGTAAGTACCTCTCCTTTAAACTCTGGCTCTATTGGATCGACAAGAAGGACTGCCTCTGGATAAGCCAGTTGTTGGCCTCTTCCTGGTAGTCGGTCTTCTGCAGAAGGCATAAATCTCTGTGTGTTATCAGCTACAGCCATGTAGTGAAACCTGTTCCATCAGACAGAACCATTATGAATTAGCCCCTCCATTTGCCCTCTTCAGCATGCCCAATTTACTACTGGAGCTTGTTTCATTTTGCCAAATTGTTTTGTTCTAACGAGGTAGTATTTTCAAGGAATCATCTAAAAAACTGCTTGAGAACATCTCGTGTGTTCATTAAATTGCTATTAAAGTAGTGATTTATACCACGGCAGTGATGCTTTCCTTTTCCTTGTACAACAAGAATCAGCTCTTGCCTCATCAGAATTTCATGTGTTAAAAATAGCAGATAGAGGAAGATTCTTACTTGTCTTTATTGAGCATGAATGCAATCCGGGTGGTGTTAAGGTTGAAAGCGGGAAAATCTTCCAAGTGCTGAAATATGGCATAGGAGTAGAACCCTGATGAGTCACGAAGCATTACAAACCTAAACATTCATAATCCTTATTATCAATAACCAAATTATGAATAACTGGTAGATTAAGTGAAGGAACCTAAACAAGAGTGAAGAGAGGACCTCCTATCTATGTACAAGGGGGACTGTTCACCCTGGACAGAAGGATCCCAGGACCTTGTAAATGATAACTCCATCTGCTCCTCATTATGCACTACAACCCTTAAACTTGTTCCTTTAATCCTGCATTATGGTGAAATCTTCATTTTGAATACCAGCTTAAGTAGCTCAACAGAGTAAATTATGATCTTTGCTACAATATAGTCTTTTCAGTTCTAACTTCTTTTATTAAAAAGAGAACAAATAAGGTTTACGACCATGTATCACCTGTACCACCAGAGTACTAAGATTAGAATTTTTGCACAGTTTTCTATCAAGAGGCCAGACTTTCGGCAGACATGCCAAATCCTCTTATTGTATGATCATGGGTGCATAAGTTTATATTAGTAATATTTTAATAAAGATACAAATTTACCTCAAAGATGAAATTCTACAATATAGTTCATGAATCATTCATTAATGAGAAAAGGTAGTAAAATTGAAACCAGGTTAGCTGAAAGAGATATGTACTTGAGGATCATTACGTAACTGTGGCAAACATCAGCAAGAGATGCCAAATTGTTGCATGTATGATTCAGTAAATCACGGCATGTGCATATGTACTTATACAAGATATAGATGGGCATAAGGATCATACGTATCAAATTTGCCCCTTGTCCCTGCACTTCCTGCTTCACTCCAATTGAGGTCCCAAAACCTGCTTATTAGTTGCATCAATACAACCACCAATCTTAGTCATTTGTAGCAATCACAGAACTCTATAATTAATTCATAATGAGGCAAGAAATGTTGAAATTTTATCTAGCGACTTCGCCTTCATTTACGCACATCAGCAGAAGTTTAATAATCCAATCTAAATACTACTGCATCAGCAGAAGTCACTAGCAGTATCATCAAACCTTCAAAAGCAGCCCACATGAGAGTTTGTTACCAGTCAACTTCTCTAAAACAGTGAAAAGGTATATCTAAGATGATGATGATGATGCTTTGAATCTGCTTTATATAATATAAGTCCATGTAGGATAGCTAATAATAAGCCAAATCAAACCAAGGCTCATCCCATCAGATCAAGTGGGTAAGGTAATACCCCTGATATGCTCATAAGTGGATGTCGAGGGCATGACAGGTCAGGCTAAAACAGTCTGGGGGCATGAGATAAAGAAAAAGAAGAGGAGCAGTAACAGGAGGAATATTTACTAACCCTCCATTCAGACTTTGGTTGTGAAGCTCAAGCAAATTCTCAATTCCATTGTATCGAATCCCCATGATAATTCCCTCGGGATTTGATAATGTGAGTTGGACGATTCCATTATCCATCACCACCTGTTCGTATGGTATTGTAGCTTGTTGATATATACAATACAATTGGAACATCATTCAGGCAAAATTCAGGGGCACTCACGCATGGGGTATGTCTACTAATAAAAACAATTAATTCCTTTGAAAGAATTCCAGAACTTGTCAAACATTTTTCTGTTAGATGTGCGAATTGCAGAGATTAACAACAAAGTAAAATATGGGAATTCTTGTATTGTCACTTTATCATGACCTTTAGACGCAACAAGAAACAGTCACATGGACGAAGTTCTTATTGCGTTGAACATTAATTCTTTACATGAAATTTACTTAGCTTTGTTCACACCCCTAATAATCACTCTGTTATTTAACAAGACTTATTAGTGACTGATAACAGACACAGACACAGACACACACACACACACATATATATATATATATATATATATATATAAATCTTTTCTTAGCCTTCCCAGCAAAGAAAACTATTACATAGACAATTAATTAAGGATGGTTCAATGGAGATGGTTTCTTACATAATTATCGTTCTTATGAAGCTGCAGCTTAGTGGTAGCAGACATCTCTTTTAGGCTCTACAGTCTCTTCAACACCAGCAAAATTAAGTACGATAGCAGTGACTGCATGGAGTAACACCAGCACCACCATATTAGATATATGTAGTGTTGGTAATACATATCGGTTACATAAAAACCAAAATCAAGAATATGACAAAAGAAGCACATATCCTCTGTTACCTTAATAAGGTAGCCAAATGGTGTAAAAATATATGTATATATTCTCAAACCTTCAACACAGACATCACAAGTTGGTATCCTGTCGTGTCTTTGTGTGTTGGTTTAGACAAATCATATCATCATATGACTTCGTGTCTTACCTAACTCTCTCTCTCTCCCTCTCTCTCTATGTGTGTGTATATATATAACTTTCCCGTGAATGAGGAGGAGCCTGCAGCCACTACTATTTGTTGTTATATTGTGTCTTTTGAGGTAAAAAGGAATGTGCGGTAACTTACCACTAAAGACAAAAATATCAAGTTGATAATTGGCTTTTGTTGTGGATTATATATATAGTTTAAATTTCTGCCAATTGCGGATCAATTAAAATTTGGTATTAATATTATAAATTTAATTAATAACAATTTTAACATTATTCATTTAGAAGATTTTTTATCTTCCCACTATGTTGGTTATGAATATCAATATATATATATATATATATGAGTACAAAACTTTTGAAATGTCATATTTAAAGTGACTTTTAAGGCATAAGATTAATGTAAAGGGGTTTTGAGACTCTTAGAATATTTTATTTATGGTAGACTTTTTGCTATGCCAATTTTTTCATATATAAATAGTTATATTGTCAAAACTTCAAGACAAACAAAAGAAAACAAGGTTCTTTTTTGCATATAGTTCTTCTCATAGTTTATTGGCACTGGTTTTATCATTGGTTTCTATAATTTTAGTGATACGTTCACATTAGACAAACTATTATACCTTAGTAGGTTTGCTTGAAAAACTGTCAACACTATAGCATCGTATTAAAATCTTAAGAAGATCTAATCTAACTCAAGCCTCAATTCTAATTTACATTTGATATTTTCTCACTTTTTTTCTTATAAATATATTTTTTTAATTTTTTATAATTCATTTTATTTTGTTTAAGTAATCTATATTACTCGTGGATTCTATCAATATTATGGAAACCCATGCTGAAATTTTCTGTCTTCAACATATGCTAATACTGTATTATAGTCTTTACTCATTGCTTATGTCCTACCATGTACGCCTTTCCCCTCGGGATTTGTATCATCATGTGTGTATGGCGTATTTTATGAGGTTTCTTTATTTTTCCTCCCAAAAAATGCGTCCTTACGTTTATGCTAGTTGTCACCGATTATAAGTTCTCTTTATGTTTCCCCTAATTATCACCCGCTATAAGCTTTCCTTATTCCCCTCCCCGCCCGCACCAACACACACCCCAAAAGAAACGCATTTGTAGTAGCACATATACCATTAAGTTGCCAATTTAAGACAAAATCATATCAAGTTAATCTGGCTTTGGTTCTGGACTATTAATTATATTTATACTCATTCTATCTTTGTTATCGAAACGCATGTGATAATTAATTTTGCACCCCACATAAACGTATATAGGTTTAGCTTAAAAAGCTATATGTATACACACATGCATATCCTTCTCTCTTGCACACGCATCTACACAACCTTCTCTCGCGCATGCATCTAGACAGCCTTTTTTCGCACGCGCAAGAAATTTTGGTCTCGTAATGAAACCAAGTTTTGATTAAATAAATCATTTAAAATAGATTTATTTTAAGCTAAAGCTTAACTGAGCTACCAAAGTGTTTGCTTTGAGAGCTTGACTAGTATCGAGAATTGAATAACAATAACATAGTTGTACCGTGTCTGTATAGACAAATACATTAAAAGTTATAATTATATGTTATGATATAAAATATTTGTGCATTTATAATATTTATTACGTATGAGCTGTTTATTTTATGTTAAATAAGATGTGCAAATACAAATTAAATGTTACCCTTTGTTTTCTTCGTATTTGATCTCTTTGAGAATCGTTGTTTTTGAACCCTACATTTGTCTAATTTGCCTTTTGGTAGCTACTAGCTACAGGACATTCATAGGCATGAATAGCATAGGACTATAAAGGTGAGTAGAGCAGATGTTTGTATGCCCTACATGAGTTATCTAAGTGACTAAGTCTAATAGCATCTCACATATTTCTAGCAAGTCCCGATGATCATGGCACAAACATAGATTAAACTTGAAGTGAATGCATGTTTTGTGCCATGATATTTCAATTAAACTTGATAAGATTGAGATTACTTTTTCCAAAATAATGACACTACTTAAAAATCCACTAGAGAGAGTTGGATAAAGGTTGGGGGTTTAAAATAAAATTTGCACTTCTTACTGATAAGAATAAGCAGGTCACAGCAGCTACAAGCTTGGTAGTCAAGTCAAGACTGTGTAGCAGTTGTAATTAGTCAAGCTCAGTTATGCAGTTAGCTTATGTGGTGCTTAGTCTGTTAGTTATGTACATGCTGAGCTAGCAGTAGAGTTGAGTTAGTAACTAACTCTTGTTATAAATGGTTCAGTTGTGCATTTGTGTATTTGTGTATTGTAATCATTTGAGTTGAAATCAATGATAATGAAAGATATTTTCTCTCTCAACTTTTTTTCATGGCATCAGAGGCAAGTGAAAGGATTATTCTCACAGTTTGTTTTTTAACGACAGGGCCAAAGGTCTGATAATAATCCACACCATATTCCTAATGAAACCTTTAGCAACAAGTCTAGCCTTGTACCTTACCACTGTCCCGAGTGGGTTGAGCTTGCAATGCCTAAAACTCTTCAGTCATTTCCTTTTGCCAACACAGATACTTGGATGCTTCTTTATAACTTGCAGGTTCACTGGTTGTAGGTGTGAGGATTAAAGAGTTGATTGAAAGTCCTTGGTATAAGAGAACCTGTTTTTGACCTTGTTATCAATGGATGAGAAGGTTGAATGGGAGGAGGAGGTGCAACTTGATCAGGAATGGATGAAGATGAAGCAGCCTGAGCAGTATCAATCAAATGTCCATGTCTTATCTCTGCCCTACCATTTTGCTGGGCATATAGATGCAAGAGGTTTGGTGTACAATGCCAAGTGTTCGAAGAATAAAACCAGGATGATGCCTTAAATTTTGAATTTGTGCGTGAAATTGATTATGAATCATCATGTGAATGCTTGAAATATAAAAGGCACGTCAAATTTAGATTTTCATGGATATATCTAATTATATCTTGTTCAATCATCGCAAGAAGCAAGTAGGATCTATCTCCTTGAAATGATGGAACCTTAGTGGGTTCCCATACATCAGCATGAAAAAGGCAAAGGGACAAGAAACACTAGAATCAGAAATTGGAAAAGAAGATTTATGAGCTTCTGCTACATTACAGGCTTCACAAAGAAGCTGACTAAAGGAAGTAAAGAACGAAGACAACTCAGAGGAGATGCTCTTTAAGACTGGAAGAGATGGATGGCCAAGTCGTTGATGCCAAAGTGGAGAGGAAGACAACTTAGATGGAATTGTGATGCAGGACTTAACTTGAGTGCAGCAATTGATAGAAAATGAGAGAACTGTGTATAGGCCATCTTTACAGGACCCCATGAGTAGTGGTTAATGTGTGAGAGAGTCTAGAACATTGCCCCACTTAGAATCGAACAACAAAATAAAGTTATCATCTCTGGTTAATCGTGAGACAGAAACCAGATTATGAGATATATAGGGCACATGAAGAACATTGTGTAAAGGTATATCATGAAAAAAAAGAGAGGTGATACTCCCTGTACCAGCTATAGAGAGTGATGAGCCACTACCAACAGAGAGTATCATCCCCTTCATAGGCAGAATGACAGTGCCTAATTTACGCAGCAGTCAACAACTAGATGATTTCTTTTTCACAAATCTGACACACAAGGTTGAGGGGCAAAAGGTGTAGGAGAATGACTCACAGACTAAGAGGGAGATGAAGTAACTGCAGGCCTGACTCCTTGAGGAGAGTTGTAAGCTAGTGAGCAACGAGAAAGTCGTGTTGAGAAAGAATAAATAACATGACATTTGTTACATAAGAAGTAAAAGGTGAATTGCGACATATGGCAATTAATAATGCAAATGCTTAAGATGCAAGTTACAGAATATGTTATAGCTGCCTAGCTAGCTAGCCAGAATTTGCTGAAATGCTATCAACTAGCTTTATTAGTTCATTTCTAGACAATATCAAACATTAATAACTTTGAAGTTATTTATTTAAGCTATGAACAAGAATGCAAGTAAAGGATCTATCTAGACATCTAGCAAGGGGGACCCTCAAGCCGAATGTAGTCATACAAAATCCCCTGGAAAGGGCCAGCACACCTTGGTTGCGTCAGATAAATGGTATTATCTCCATGCACAAGTTGGCCGCCCTGTATGTCCACACTATATAGCCAATATAATCCATGAATCCCATGTCTAGCAATTGAGTTATCCCTCCCAATCAATCCACTGGAAAATAGCGGCCATCTGGTGTCTGGATTATTAACCCGAACCTGCAAAATTATTTTGAACAATGATATCAGCAAATGGTTGCTTATCATGTAGCATAGCTTCAAGGTTATTGTTCAGCAAATACCTGTAATTCAGCAAGAGTTGCAGATGCTATTGCTATTCGTAACTTATAGGTTTCGTGTTGATGGACATGGTGGAGTTTGAACTTGATCTGCCAAGTCGTTCCTTGATACGAGTTGTCATCTTTTCTCCTGAAATTAGGAAAGCTTTGGTTGAGTACTTGGAGATGGCAATGGTGATTTCCGTCTCAACAGTGATTTGGTCTGACCAAAAAGAGGAAAAAACACTCTGCATTGTATTTAAATTTTCCGTATTTCTGAATTATTTAACATCTTCAGTTTGGCATTTGATTTTCAAGTCATACAACCTGACCTTGTAACCTGAGCAAAAAACCAGTCGTTCCTGTAGTCACTGTGGCCGATAGTGTATACTAAGTCTTCCTCTGGATATAACTCTGCATACCTCTCCCACAGTCCATATTGCCGAAACCTGTTGACAGAATAGAGTTACACAATCAATTCCATTGAGAATGCATCAAGGATATCAATGTTCTCTTTCCATAACCAGAACACAAAATTTCGAACCGTTCAAACTAGTCTTCATTTATATGATACCTCTACATCCCAAAACTATGGAAATCGATGTAAGAATGTCATTTGAACTTAACCTGTCAGGATGATTGATAAAGAGTCTGTTGATATATTTCGGGTCAGGATCAGGAACATGAAACTCAGCAGCAGAACGATCAGGGATGCCTATTTCCCATAGTGTTGGCCCATGTCTTGGAGGCTCATGCACAATATCTCCCATATGAATAGTGCAACCTTTTTTGGCATATTAAGTGAATTTCAGTGCAGACGAAGCATATAAAAGGGAAATACAGAAAAGGTTGAAGTCTCAAAATGGACCTGGGGTTATGGAAATGACAGTTTCATTTCTGTAGTCTCCAATAAATCCAGGGACCCATGCATAAAGATTGTAGTCACCACAGCGCACATTGTGGATGCAAAAATAACCATTCTTGTCTGTTCTAGTCCAAAACTGATAATGCTGGTAATATAGCAAGTTAGTTGGTGGCCAAAAATGCTTTAGATGCAACCTATAATTTAATAGAGATTTTCTAAACATCAGTATAAAAATTTTAAAGGCCTTCCGAACTTCACAACCTTTTCTGAAATATTATGCAAAATAAATTTCTCAAGGGGCTGGATGAAAAAGAAAAGTGAAGAAAAAGATTAAGTAAGATCATGGTAGTTTATCTAAAATACCTTGCATTCTCGTTGCCAAGATCCAACATCTCCAGGTGGAGCTAACCCAACATATGCACGTTTTGCGGGTGTACAATGATAGTGGTGATTATACCTAGGCAGGTTAGTTGAAAATAATTAGTAGTGCATACGTATTGATCATGAACAATTTGATAAGTTCTCCCAAACTTACATAAACTTTCCCTTTTTTTTGGGAAAAAAAAAAGAAAAAGTTCTAATCAGTTGTTACCTGTCTTGGACCAACAATCTCCCACTGACAATTCCCCGTTGATGTGATGATGGAAAATCCTCTGATGCTGGAAAACTGTACGGCCAGCTTTGAACTTCAACCATCATCTGCACATTGAAATTAAGTGTATTACCACTTTCTCACTCTTATGTTACTTAATGCTCAGTAAATAGGGGTAATTTTTAAAATTCCATTGCCATTTTTGCACTGTAGTAAACCTGTCTATTAGCATCATCCCATAAATTAAGCGGATCCTCTCCCTTCATTGCAGAGTTAAGATAAATGAAAACAGGGCCAAAAACTTTCTTCCACGGTTCACCCTGCCCAAATTTTGGTGTAAGATCTTCCCCAGCATAATGAGAGCTTAGAAACATCTGCACCATCAGAAATATGCTCGTCATACTGGGTTGCATGACTACATCTTCAGAAGTAGCAAAGATACAAGCAACTCACAGCCAGCGTAGTAGGGCCGACATGGGAGGAAAGATTCTGCTTGAGGGGCCCACCAGATCGAAATTCATCACTAGGTGTAATTTGCCAGAACCCCACAGGGGGATCCATAGATATCCATCCATGGACCCTTAGATCTTTGTTATCACATGAATACTGGTATTTGTCATCAACCTGTAAAGCATGAAACTATCAGCAAAGAGATTATTGTGGGTAACACCCTGAAAGGTCAGAGGTTAAAGAATATACATCAAAACATTCTGGGAAGTGTTTCAATGTATCTACAGTTCTCAGCATTTCCCAGAAGGGAGACTAATTATTTAAAGTAATAATCTACTGGTCAATGCAAAATAAATGCTCAGTTCTAGAGTTTCCACAATTATTGATAAAGGAAGCAAGTGGAAGGATTTATGTCACCTCTCCTCTGAGCGCAGGCTCGACAGGATTGACAAGTAGGACTGCTTCTGGATAGGCAAGAGGTTGGCCTCGCCCAGGCAATCTGTCATCTGGTAAAGGCATGAATCTCTGTCTATTGTCTGCCACAGCCATATAGTGAAACCTGTTCATCCCAGTAGCCATATTGCCATTTTAAATTTCAAATTTAATTATTTAACACAATGAAGTAGAGCACTGAATAAGATGATATTTCTAACTTTCTAGTTCCATTGATTGAAGCAACAGAGATGGATCTTTCAGGAGTTCTAATTTCACTAAGTTAAGCAAATAGACAGCATCACTCAAGATACTTGTATGAATTGCAAGTCTAATTAGTCATTAGAGTTGAGCAACACTTTGCTTGCTCACAACTTTGGCTTTATAAACTACTAAGGTAAATGGTCAGGTTCCATCATTATGTTACAAATGGGTCATAAATTAGAGTTTGGTACCTAACATCAAATGCATGGCCAGTAATAACCAGATTTAGAAAACATGGATGAGCAAAACGAGTTACTTGTCTTTCCGGAGCTTGAATGCTATCCTGGTCTCACCAAGGCTAAAAGCAGGCCACTCCTCCGAACCGACATGTTCATAGATAGCATAAGAATAAAATCCAGAGCAACCTCCAAGCAAAACAAACCTACAGAAACATCACTCCCTTTTTTGGATACTAGTTTATGACCGGCATTCTCATAAAAAATTATTGTTACGAAATGATTATGAGAGAACCTTTTGTCTATATTCAACGGAATGACCTTGCCTCGTAGAGAAGGATCCCATGGTCTAGAGAATGAGACCTCTACTTGATCCTCAGTTTCCTTTATAACTTCAAATTTTGTCGAGTGGATCCTACACAGTTGAACAAATTGTTCATACAACAAAAACATATTAATTTGATAACAAGTTACAAAAAGTCACATGTACGACAAGCATACACTTCAAATATCCCTGCTTTCCCACCTCCATCGAGTGCATTCCAGACGACATCCCAGTACCTACATGTAACAGACAAGGTATAATTGTCACTAAGCATTTTGTCTACCTATGGCTTTGAGTTAATTGATCGAAATAACTACAATATTTATACGTCAACATATCTCCATATGTTACCCTAATCAGGTCACTTGGAAAGATATCTAAGAAAGCATACTATAATGATGGAGATTACCCTCTGTTAGACTCTTTATTACGAACTTCCAGCAAATTGTCAACGCCATTATATCGCACTCCAGTAATAATTCCTTGCGGTTTCGACAATGTCACTTGGAGAATGCCATTATCCATCACCACCTGCAACATGATGATTTATTGACTTGCAAACAAGAATTAGAAGCACACCAGTTCAGGGGCCTAAAATTTTTAAATTTCTTTTATTTCTTAGACGATTTAATGAGATGTTTTGTTTTATTCTTCCTGTTTCTTTACCAATGAAAAGGAGGAGAAAGGAGGATAGAGAGAAAAGAAAATGAATAGGATATGAAGAGGAAACAAAAGGCTTTCCAGCAGAAATAGCATAAGTTAACAGAATTCGCCAAATTGGAACAATACGCTAAATTTGAAATGAAAATTTTAACTGCTGAATTTAATAGAGAAATTTACATAGCGATCTTGAATATGCAATCGCACTCCTGCAGGAGCCATTGAACCAAGGCCTTGGCTATGCCTAGCAAAGTCTGCAGAACAATAAAAGGAGGCTGCATTATATAACAAAAAAATAAATAAATAACAACATTGTATAGGGGATGATGATTAGTGAGACAGTGATTTTAACAAGTAAAGTTATGTTCATGTGTTGCTTGCCTCTATAGAAAGCGAAAGTATGAAATGGATGTATTAGCAAATGCTTGGTGTGTGTGTGTGAAGTTTGCTTTGCCTAAGGACGGCTTAAACTACGGAGAAAGCCTTGTTTTCTTATAATGTGTTCGCTGAAGCGCAACCAACATTTGGTGGTGAGTAACATGTGACCTGCAAGAATCCTAATGATGATAAGTAGAGAAGATCATGAACGTAGGAGACAAATAGTTTAATGTAGTTTGGCACATTATATTATGTTACCACTTTGAAAAATTAAAGCTATATAGTAGGTAAATGCTTAAGATTAAGGTTGTGTTTGGATTGGAGGGGAAAAATTTAATAAAGGAAAAGAAAGGAAAGGAAAAGAATATAAAGGAAAGGAGAGGAAATAGTTAATTTATATTTGAATTAGAATTTTTTTTTTTAAGGAAAAAGGAAGGATTATGAAAATTTTATATTTGAATTGGAAGAAAAATAAGAGGAAAGGCTAATTTTTTTTTATAAATTTATTTATGTGCCTTTTTTTATTTTGTATCCAAATTGTAATATTTTAATAAGATAAAATTTTAAGATTAAAATTATCCTTATACAAAATTAAGGAATCCTCCCCCTCCAAATCATCCCAATTTGAAGGGATTAAAAATGAAAAAATTGGGAAATTTTGCTTTTCTTTTTAAAACTCTTCCCTTCTAATACCTTCAAAACAAACAAGGAATAAAATACCAAAATCCCTCCCTTCCTTTTCCTTTCCCCCATTCCCCTCAATCCAAACAGTCCCTAATTCTTTTTTTTTTAAAAAAAAAAAAAAAGAACCCCACAATGCCAATAGGATTTTGAATAAAATCAGATTTCAAATTAACAATATAAACACAGTAATTAAATAAAAGAATAAACAAAAGAGAGAGAGAGAGTAGATTTACCAGTGGTGTTGGCGCAAGTGCAGGTGAATATGCTTTTTATGATATTCTTCATTTCATTTTTATGTGTTTTGAAGCTGCAAAACGATGACAATGTCATCTTATGTATCCTCTCTCATCACCAAAAAAAAAAGGCTTTAAAAGTTCAAAAGTATGATGAAGATTAAACAGCCACTGTAATTGACTTTGGAGTAGTAGTGTACATGTGGGCATCATCATGAGTAAGTTGATGGGAGGCTTCTTCTCATAAGCTGCCAACAACCTTTTTAATTCAAGTGTTTGTTGTCGCGTAAGGTGTAGTGGGAAACGGGTATATAGGATCTCACTGCACCCAGGCGGGCTGCGTGGGTTGGTGTTGGTTGGGCCTTTTGATGGATGCACATCCACCCCTTTTCTTTCTTTCATTCTTTCTTTCTTTTTTTCCTTTTTTTTTTCTCTTTAATTTCAGATATATATATATATATATACATTTTTTAAAAAAAATACTTCAACATGTAAACTTACACTTATTTGTGCTTTCTCCTTTTTCTTTTCCTCTCTTTTTATTATTATTTGTTAAGACATTCCCTTTTTTTTTTTGGAAAAAAAGAAAAGAATTTATTAAACATATATATATTTGAAAGATGGTATGGTGGCCATATATATATATATATATATATATATATATATATATATATATATATAATTGAATAGTTATGACAAGCAGACAGCCAATACGGGGGCACAAAAGTGAAAGGTACTCCCAAAAGGCAACTGCAGATGCTAATAAAATACGTCTCAACTTAACAATTGGTTACTACACTTGACACTTTCCCTTTCTGATGATGCAGAAGAAGAGAAATAGAGAGCATTTGACAATTTATCTCCATGTTTATGATTTGCTTCCCCTAAAGCCGTCATCGAATTACATCAATTTGCAGCAACTCGCAATACTCAGAGAGAGAGAGAGAGGCACGAGAGCTTCTTGATAAAGAAAGAATTGAGTCATCTTCATGATTAAGCAGACTCATAATCAATATATGATGACTTAACAATTACAACCCGACATCAGAGCTAGCTAGCATTCTCCAGTCTCCACAACAAAGGACTTTGTTATCTCTCCGACTACATTAACCTTCACTCTCGACTTCAACTTTTACATTTATAAGTATATGATTTATCCATCCATATTTACTGATATAAATTGGTGAAACTCATACAGGGTATCAATACGCATTAGACTTAGTCTACATACTTTTTGTCCGTTATGAACTCCATACAAAACCAATGTCGTATGAACACACTTTGACATACTGATGCACTTTATGCAACCCAGCTGCTAGTTTGCCGAGGAAAGTTATCTTCAGTATCACTGCACGTCATTGCTCTCCGCTTTCCTCTGCAAAATCAGAGATCCCAACACAACTGCAATGCCTGTGATTGCTACGGTAAATAGCAAGCGCTTCCGCGACAACTCATGTGGCTGTCTTCTTGGAGCAGCAGGCTCTCGTTGAGGCACCCGTGTGTCCCTTAAAGACATATCAAACCAAACCCCATTAACAAACAAAGACCACATTGCCAATCAAAAATTCAACACATCCAAGCATTATAGAGCAATACTATGTAAATCACACTCAAAATACCTTCTACCTTCATCTAATACCCATACAGATACATATTACCTAGATACAAGGATGTCTACTCATGGATCAAATAGCCTAGCGATATAGTTTCTGCACAAGTAGGGAACATGTTCATTCAGACTAATGGAATTGGGAGGCCAAGTTCACAGATTTCGCAACCACCGTGTAAATTTGACATGATACATTTTGATGTACTCCTATTTGTCTATAGCTTGTCCAAGCATCTCTGCTTAATTAATCTATCATGCATGTGTCATGATTAACTGAAAAGCATAAGCTGCTCAAGTGAGGTCGTAGATAAAATCCTGATGCCATTTTGCTCTGTAAATATTCAGAACAAATAGTAATTGTATGGTCAAGACTTCGGAAATTATGAAGTTGTGTTGTGTTGCACAGATAACACTCTAACTAGGCATTTATTTGTAATGCTAATAGGTCAGATCTGTGTGCATGAGACAATAAATATGCAGTCTGTGTCTGAACTTGAAGGCAAAAGGGTATAAAGTTATATAAGATACATGAATTACAAGCAACGAATAGGAAAGATAATTGTTAGTTCAAAAAACGTGTTAGTAACAGGAACAGAACGAAAAGTTCAGCCCAGAATGAAGCACATTCATATGCATAAATTTCTATAATTTACTAAGGATGAAATACTATAATCAATTCAGTTGATGACTTGATATTGAATCCAAGACATTTTCATATACTCTAGCTATTGATTTGCTAGCAGGCTTCATCTCTTATATCATTCAGCTACTCATTTTCTCCAGAGAAGCATTCAGTATCAAAAATGTGGTTGACTTACTTTCCTCTTCACCTCCAATCAAACCTTAATATTGTTTCTTCATTTTGTGTGTGTCTCTTTGACTATGGACAAACTAACTTTGTTTAGGGGGAGACAGACAGAGAGACAGAGAGACTAGAAGGTGAACAGAACAATTACTAACATTCCTCGTTTTACCTGGAAGATTCTGCAGTACTTTCTCTGACACCATTGCATCTAGTTTCATGGCCATCTCTTTCACGTAGCCTTATATATCTGTTGCACAAATGGCATAATTCGGTTCGATTCCCGCATACCTCCTGAAATTATAGTTGAGAAACAAATTACATTGAAAATCATGCCGCACTTCCATTCATCAAGGAGAGTTATTACCTGATGCTTAAATAAGTCTATAGCCGGCAATGGAAACTCGCAGTATTCACATGTCACTATCCTTTGAGGGCAACTTTCACCTTCATGAACAGCCAAAATTTCCCGTTCCATCGTCTCGCTGCACAGAGAGCAAGAAACCTGCTTGAAGAAATGAAAGTTACTACCAGAGCAATAACACCCAGAAGCATCATAGCACTCGGCAAAGGTAAAAAGAGAGCAGAATTAACAGGAACAAAAATACATATTTGTTACGCCAGAAACAATGAGCTACAAAAAGCAAAGATCAACTCTCCTCCCAAGAAAACTATTTACACATCAAATACAAGTCCATAGACAAGGTAAACAACTTACTGGAGCATGAGTATTTAAGTAATGTTCCTCCGCTTGCTTTTTTGGGACCATATCACCACAGACTTTACATTTTTCGAGATTCCGGGAGCAGTGTGCAAAATGTAGATCAATGTTTGCAGAAGGAATAGCTCTGTCACTGGAAAATAGGCTATATCAAATTAACCAACTTCCTAAACCTTAGTTTAATTTGGTTTGGCTACAATTCGAATATACAACTAGTAGAAATAGCTTAAAACTACATAACAATTGCTTGCTGGTGTTAGCACTCAAACAAAAAATTAAGCAATTAAAACTACTTTGGGCATCAACTCGCTACGTATTTTATCAATAACCTTTTTTCGGTAAGTAAGTTTTACTCAAAGCACAAAAACACCAGTTCCGCACCCCTCAATCCCACTAACAATGAGCCTACAAAAGGGATTTCGGGACAGAAGATACGAAAAACAGATGGGCAAAAATAATCATATGCAATTATTCTAAAAAAAATGCAAAGAAACAAAAATATCTCCAAGCACAGAGTTTGTAATACTAATTCGCACAAAAAGAAAAAGTATTTTAACTACAAAAAAGAAAAGAAATCATGAAAATTATAAATGGTAAACAAAATGATTCTGAAAAAAAAGGGCCCTCTTACCAGTGATTGCAAATGCTCGTGATTTGATCAGATGAAGCTCCAGCCATTTTTTCCCACTTCACAAAAATATCTGCGATATGATAAAGCCAACTCAGGAAAAGATCAATGATAAATAATAAATACTTTTAACTATATCTTTTACGGTATTATTGTAATAAAATTGAAAAAATAATGAGAAAACCTTAGCGTGAGAAGGAGCTAAAATTGATCAATACTGAGACCACATTGACGATGTTAGTTTGGGGTGGTCAATATATAATTTTTTAATCATAATAAGGTGGGGGTTTCGTTTGTTGAGCTAGAGCTCTATTGCAGCGTATGGTGACACCCCCTACAATGGGCCGAGTGCTGTGTATTTTGGGCTTGTGTAAAGCTGCAGCGCGGTGAAAGCCCAAAAATCCGACGCTTTTTTACCTTGTTGGATCTCCAATACGCCTGGGGGGGCAGCCCTTTGTTGGGTCGTGAAAAAACAAGCTTAGGAGCAACTCTTTTATCTTTTGATTCGGTCTCCAATAGCCCTTATTCCTTATTGTATTTTTTGAACGACAAGCCCTCTATTCTCTCCATTTTTATTTAATACAATGTGATCCTTACCACACCAAAAATTAAAAAAAAAAAAAAAGAAGAAAAGACTTTTTGGTTTGAATGTATTTATGTAAATATAAAAATGCATGATGGTTCTCGGTCGTGCCATTTTATGTTGTTATCTACAAGCAATTGAATAGGTTTTATAGTTAAGAGATTTTTTTTTGTCACAATATATAGACTATATTCAGTACAATTAACTATTTAGATAGTTAATAATTGTTTAGCAGCTAATAGTTATCTAAGTAACTCACAACTATTGTAACTGTTTAACTAACTGGTTGAAAAACATGTGTTTGGTAAAAGTAGCTATCTATTGGATTAGTTGAAAAAATTTAAAATGACATAAAAAGACATCAATATGACCTTAGTGTTATTGTTGTCATTTATATTATTATTGCTGTTGTTGTTGAATAAGATAATATATTTTATTATTATTATTATCATACTATTGGAGCAAGACATATTTTATTTACTAATAAGTGATCATTGAAGTACAATAAAAAGATTTTCTTTATTAAACTTTTTTTATTACTATAAAAATACATTTTTTCTTCAATAGAGAAATATGATAGAAAAAAAAAAAGATACGTTGAGAAAATCAAGGACACATGCACACACACTAATGTACAATAGAAACACACACAAAGAACACACAATATTTTTAACATGATTCAGTTCTCTACCTACATCCATAATTTCAGTCTGGGATAAATTCTACTATTCAACAATAATGGATTTACATACGGTGATGACTTTGTGGATGACTAGAGAAGTCTAAACCTCCCTTATAAAGTTTTTACAACGGCTCTATCCTTGACAAGACTATAACAAATCTAAGGCACTCCTGATACTCTCAAGCTCTCTCTCCCACACTGTGGCCTTGAGGCATACTCTTAAGGCACACCAAGCAAGACTATAACAAATGTAAGACACTCCTGATACTTTCAAGCTCTCTCTCTCCCACACCTCCCATGGGGTGTGGCTTTAAGGCACACAAATACAAGCTACAACAATCTCTATTTATAGAAGAAAAATCCTTACCCTCCAAGATTTCTCTTATACTATTTTAGGTAGCTCATAAATTGGTAACAAAATTAATTGCCTTCCACAAGTTTCATGATTTCTATAGGCTTGGAGTTTGAGTCATATCCCAACAGAATAAGATAAAGAAAAAAAAAAAGACATAATGATATTATAGGAAAAAATTAAGACATAAAAATAAGATAGAGAATAAGGGTTGGATGAAAAATTAAAAAGAAATAAGACAAGGGTAGAATAATAAACAAAAAAGGCTAAACACTACTTGAAATGTTAATAATTTTAACATTTTACAAATGTTATTTGAAATACTAAAAGCTATCCCAAACACTGTATGAGAAATTGTTTTATCTAATAGCTATAATTAGAAGAAATAGCGTTTTGATTGGTTAAAATACTAAAAGTTACTCCATACACTATTCCCATAAGAGATCATAAAATACATATGAAGCTTCAAAGTAAACTGTTTGCAGTCATATAAATGTACAGTACACTTATACGGTTGAATTAAAGTGCATGGTTAATTACATTGTTTCCTATATATTTGGAGTTTGTGGTTGAACTAATTTTGTATAATTAATCCATCATAATTAAACGGTAAAATAACTAAGAGAGATTTTTCATTGATTAGTAGAGACTAGAATATTATTTTAGCGTAAGAATAATTTAAAAATACACCTTACTTTTCAAGAGATGCAACCCAAATACACACTTTAATGACTCTTGCTTTAGAATTAACGAGAAATGTAGTGTTGGGTGAGTCAAATTAATAGTGTGTTTGGAATGATCTTATTTTAAAATACTTATCCTATTTAAATTTGAAAATATTCTATAAAATTTAAAATATCTTATTACATGTACTATGTATTTTATAATTGTTAAAAATAAAATAGGATAAATTGTTTATTTCTTATAAGAGAAAAAGTATAATTTGTTTTGAGTTTTCATAAAATGCATGTCTTACCTCTTATAAGATGTACTCTTATTTTAATAAAATAAGTATTTTAAAATAAGATTATAACAACTAAAGAATAAACGTGTGGAACTGATCTCCCCAGCCTGATCATAAAGACCAGTTAGAAGAATTAAGAAGGCGTGTCTCCTGGGAAGAAAATTTGCTGGGTTCTCGTTGTACATGCAATGCATGCATGTGATTGGATAATGAAGAATCTATATATATGTGCCTGTGTCGTCCTTTGTAGCTTTCTGCTTAGTGTTTGTGTTTCCACTTTGTACATATATAGATCTACTAGTCAGCACGCACATCTACTTAAATGTTTCATCTTCCAATACATATTATTACATGCACGCATGCTAAGAAATGTATGTATGTGTATGTCCACTAATTTTCTAATTGATATTATTTGATAATGCTAGCTAAGCTTCGTACATGCATCTCATTCTCTAACATATATATACATATATATATATATATGTATATATATGAATAAATTACATATTATCTCCTTATATTCTGATTTATTTATACCATATTTCTTGAAATTTTAAAACTAGCTAATTATATTTATATGCATCATCTCCCTTATAATATCAAAACTAGCTAATTATTTCTCTGAAATTTTTAAAAATGTACAAAATACCCTCTGTCGTCATATATTTCAAGGGGTATTTGCAAGCTTTTAGAAATTTCAGGGGGTATTGTGTATACTTTTAAGAAGTTTAGATAGTAATTAGCTAGTTTTAATATTATAAGAGAACATGGTGCATATAGGTTAGAGTATAGGAATAATTAATTAGTTTTGATATTATAAAATATATGATGCATATAAATTAAAGTATAAAAGAATAATTACTATATATACATATATAATAGATTTTTAATCTGTACTAGTCTTTAATTGGCCTACCATGCATGTCCCATAAGTCACGGCAACGCGACCAACACGATACTCCAGCTCCCCCCAAAAAATGCAAAATCTCCTTCTACGAAAGTGAATTTTTTCCCCCCAAAATAATAAAGAAAAAAGAAAGAGAAAAGGGAAAAGCTTATCTTGCAATTGTATATTATGGGCTTGTTTGGATTGTCTTTTTTAAAGAAAAAAAAACACTTTTTTTTAAAAAAATTACATTAAATTTACAATAACTATTTGATTTGATTTTAAAAAAAAACTAAAACTCTAAAAAACACTCAAATATAACTTTTTTTAAAAACTAAAATTTTTAACTTTTTTAAAAAAATATTTTTTAAAAATTGTTAAAAAAATATTTTTTAAAACAGCTATTTCAAACGGGTCCTATATACGGTGTAAACATGGATCATGCATTAAGCACAGAGAAGTGGGTAATTATAAGCTAGATTATAATTAATTAATGTGGTAATGGAAAATATGATAATGCCTGTTTAATTATCAATTATTATTATATATATTTGTTACGATCTCCTTTGGTTTTGTGCCGATATGATTTGGCTGATGATTGACACTTGTCCCCTTCCTTGAATCTTTTCTCTTGGAAGCCAGAAAAAGCCTACTTAGTTCAACGCAGGCGCCTGTACTTTAAATTTGCTTTCCCCAGTCAATTCACCATAAACATTAATTAATAAATCATCTTATTATTAATCTTCAAGCCCCATCCACCGTTGGTGTTTCCTGGCATCACAGAGAATCTTACTGGTCCAGCAAATCTTCACATGGCCTCACCCCCAACTCAAAATTATTAAACAAAATCTTACATGTGCCAAGCAAGCAAAATGAAAAACCAACGAATTACCAAAGCTTTCCACAAAAATAAAGTAGGACTGGGTCGTGGCACATTCATGTACATATGAATTTATATAATGTTATGATCGAGAATTCAATAATATCATCTAAATTATTGATAATTTAATTTGCACTACTTATAAATAAAAATAACAAAAATACATTATTTTTATTATTATTACGTACTTTTATAAATAACATTAGATGATCAAATAAATCAATGCTTTTAGATCTTTCGGATTTCTATACTAATTATCAGAGGATTCTAACCCCGACAAGCATTGGTCTGCCCAAGCAGCTTGCTGATCACGCCTCCTTTTACGGTCCAAACAAGATGTTGATATGAGATCGATGGTCTGGTGTAATTAGTAGTTGAGCACTCATTGGATCCTTTCTCCCTACATACTGATGAATAAGCTAGTGGATAAGCCTTTCTTGGTGATAGAAGAGCAACTTACAAATAAAATATTATAGCAGCTTGCTGATGAGAATATATAATTTTCTAAATTACCAAGTTACATTAACAATTAAGTTTGAGGGATCATCCACATAGAGTAATCAAAGTGGTTAATAAACTAAATTAGCTATTTAAAATATTGAACAATTAGAAAAGCTGGTCCCCTCTGAATTTAGTCTTCATGATGTACCAGTAACGCATGCCATAAGATGACAGGAATCCAGTATTTGTTTCTTTGGGTATGGAATTAGTGGGAGTTGCAGCCAGACAAAAAGAGAAAAAGAAAAAGGAAAAAACATTTTAGCATGAAAATAAGGATTTTGCGGGGCAGGGAGTAATATTTCCAGATTTGGCAACTTTAGTAAGAGATCCTAAAAGAGAGAGGGCGGCCATTATCAACATCAGTTGCATTCTTAGCTTGATTATATTTAGTATGTTAGAATCGCTTGAAAAAGAATGATTATTCCAGCTTTTGATTTCTTTTTTTGTGTTTGGTAGGATTAATTGAAATTGAAATGCTCATTTCTATAGAATGGCTTTTTTAGGAAAAAGTAAAAAAAACCCATTCTTTAGTCAAACTCAAGAAACGAATATTCCTACTTATATAAGAATTAATAGAAAATGAAGTTAAATCTAAAAAATAATCTATTTCTTGATGTGTCTTCATATTTTGCAATAAATTCCACTATTTAGCATGCGATTACATATATCAACGTGGTTAAAGTGATTTATTTTGTAAATTATTTGATCTAATCTCGTTCAAAAGAAGAAAAGATTGTGTAGAGACCTACAAGAACAATTTGCAAAAGATTCTAGGCAATTGAAGTTGAAGATCGATCATAATTTGAGTTAGGCTAGTTTATTAGAGAAGTATTGGGCCCAAATATGTGGATAGGGATCAATTTTTCATAGAAAACAAGGAACTTTGGCCTTTCTTGCAAATAAAGTCGTCGGTGAATGAATACGGCAAGTGACCTTGGTGTTAATTTTTGAAAAGTTTTTTCTGTCAGACCAGTTTTGGTATTTTACTCATAACTCCAACTCTAGAGGTCAAAATCATGTGATTCTTGGGCCATTGGACTCCTAAGAGGCAGCGCTAAAATTCTTATGCAGACCATCTTTCCAAATTCAAGGGGGATCAAGGTGAAAAATCAATCATAACATGTTTGGAAAATTCTCGTCACCTGCTGAACACATTTTGGTATTTTGTGCATAACTCGGGCTACAGAGGTCCAAATAAGGTGATTCTTTTGGTTATGGAAAGAAAATTCATAGAGCTACAACTTTCCCTCTTTGAGCACAGCCCAGATCTATCTTTAAGATGGGCAAAAATGTTAGTAAAAGGAGAGCATAAAAACTTACAGCAATTTTCTAGTCCAAGTGGAATTTGAAAAGGAAATTGATACCATTATAAATACCTACAATACACAAAGAAAGGAGGACTTAACCTAAGAATTTGCTGAAGATTAAATTGAAGGAAAAGTTGGGGAGCAGCTTTTGAAGAGCATTGAAGACAAGAACTTCATCAACTTATTTGTCTAGGAATAATATGATGAATTTTTTTGTTCTCAATTCTTTTTCAGTTTTTGGTTTGAACTTAATTATGAACTAAATTCCTCATGATTCGGGGTTATAGTCAGTGATTATTTTTTATTCATGTTTCAGGTTCTCTTGGGATTTATTTAATTATTCGTATTTGTGCTTTATTGTTTATTAAATTCTTGGTTAATCATTATTATGTTTGTAGCTAATTTTTGTTTGTCAAGAATTTATACATTTTGCCATATAAGAATCTTGTAGGTTCTTATGGGTACGAATATAGATCAATTTTAATAGGACTAGAAATAATTAATTGTTTTGAGATTGTGATAGATTATTCCATTAAGATAGTCTATGCTCTTGTAGTCTCAATTAGTTGTCAACCTATTAGATTAGTTAATTAGAGAATTTGAGTGATAATTTATGCCAATGATAGAGGTTATGCCTCAGGAACTTTAGTTAATCAATCTAAGTGCATTAGAACTTGTAGCCTAATCCCGTAAACTTAACAAGAAATCCCTGAGTTGACAAACATGAATAGGATAATTTTTTGGCTATTACCCTGAATCGCGTTTCCCCTAAACTTAAGTCTCGCAATTTTCTTGGTTGATTTTTGTATTTATTATTTTTTTAGTTAATTTAATTTCTTTTCTTTTTTGATTTTGTTGAATCTAAAAATTGTTTCACTTGAGTATTTAGTTTAGCTATTTTAAATTCTTAGTTTTAGTTTTTTTAGTTATTTTTTTTAATTCCTAACAGCAATCCCGATTCCTCATGGTTCGACTCTCGAGTTGCCTTTGTGTGATAAAGAGGATAAATTTTGTGATTTTTTTGTTGCTTGATTTAATTGTTATTATTTGGTCATATAATGACGTGGTCATTTCTCATCTATTATTGATCAAGTTCGCAATTGTTATTTAAAAATAAAAAATTTCAAAATTTTGAAAAGTAAAATAATAAAAAAGTTAAAAATTTTAAATTTTAAAAATAAAAAAATAAAAGTTTAAAAAATTAAAAATAAACATGTCTATTCTGTTTTTGACTTTAATTTAGTTGGAAAACATATGTATTGTTATTAGATGGTTAACTTTTCTCTTTTAATTATGTTAAAAAGGTAAATAAATTGAAATATCATGTTAAAAAAATGATAGAATAAGTAATGCTATATTTTATTGCTGATCAAAAGACTGGCAACAATATTTTAGTTTATATTAATATTGTATAAAATTAGTTGTTATACATGAATTCAAATCTATGCCAAATAAAAGAATAAGTATATTTTTGTTTAAAGAATTGATTTTCATTCATTTCTAACATATTAAAATAAATTTACCATACATATGAAATAAAGTGAGCATTCTATTCTAGCTTTTTTTTAATAACTTTAACCAAACACAAAAAAAAAAAAAAGAATAAGTATTCTATGACTATTTTGCCTTAAATGACCATTCATTTTCAAACCATTCCATCATATCAAACGAACCAACCCCTGATAGCCATAATGAGAGATATTGGGTCAGTGAGCACGAAGCCCACCACACATAACGACTCATTTGCTTATTGGGTCAGTAAGCACAAAACCCACTACACATAACGACTCATCTGCCCTTTCATACTGAACTTCTCCTTTACTTAGATTAGTGTTCCAAGTATTCTATGTGTGCCGTTAAAATAAATAAATAGGAAAGAAATGAAAAACAATGAAAATCCAATTTTATTTTATCTAAGAACGATAAAATTTTCCCACCTCGTTGAAATTGTAAGTACTGGGACAAGTTTTTTCCTCTTACCTCAATATTGAGTACGGTAGGTTAGGGTTTGCCAACCTTGTCCTTCTTGTCTTGGTATATTTCTTAATTGTTTTTATATTATTATAAACTTTTATTGTTGGCATACTCATATATCAGGCAAATAATTACATATATGTGTGTGTACATATAAACATGTATATGTGTGCAACTGTAATAAAGAATATAATAACAAGTTAGAAAATGTATACCTTTTTCTCTCTCACTCTCTCTCTTTTTTAAAAGAGGATCTATAATGGCTTTCCACTTACCTCCAGCGATGACTCAAACTCGAGACTTATATGTCCCAAATGAGGCCCACTACTACTTACCTTTTTCTCTTCTTTGTTGATGATAGTGTCGGAAAATTTCTCTTTAAAGTGGGCTACCATTAATTATTTTTGGTTTTATAAAATAGACTGAATATCGGGTTCACAAGTTGGTTTTGTGATCATATGGGTTTAAGGGTCACCTCATAAATTCATACGGTTCTATTATGCGTAGGCACATATAATTTGACAAAGCCTTTTATGCGTGGGCCTGTCAAAATTTATTATAAATAGGGTTAGGTTATCTCTCCTACTCTTAGCCTAACAGTTGTTCTCATAAGCATCTGTTAATATTGAGTAGAGCAGAGAAAAGAAGATCTAAGCCTAGATTGGGTGACAGTTACTTCTTCAACAATTTCTTAACAATAATGGTTCAAACAGGTACGCGCTTCCATTATCAATTATATCTCTCAATTCTATACTGTAAATTCATGTATTGTATACAATCTATATGTTGCACTTACATGTGGTATCAGAGCCTATTATACGTGGATTTACATGTATTTATCTATAAAAAATTAAAATACTTGTTTGAGTATATAAACTATAAAAGTTGTTGATGATTGTTCTATGTGATTATTAAATTTTATTTCATAAAATTGATTGGGCGCTTTCGTAAAACTCTCCTTACTCGTTCTTGATTTATTTTCTGATCAGTTTTATTTTTTGAGTTTTTCCTCCAAATTACTCAAAGAAAGCCAATCACTGCTCACATCAAGAAAAATAGCCATCTAAATTATTAATATATATAGACATATAACAAAGGTCGATTTCATGTTGGCTTCTTGATGTTCTTTGCCATCTTGGTGTAACTTTAGATAACTTCTAACCATGTTATGCTTATATATATATGCATATATTTGTATATTGTATTTAGCATGTAGATATAGGTATTAATTATTTTTCTTTTTTTTAAGTAATTGAGGATTAATAAAAAAAGGGAGAAAAAATAAAGCATGTGGCAAAATGGAGGCGTTAGATATCTTTGATTTATAGCAGAACTTGCTTTGTATTAATGTTGCCCTTGTCCTAACACAAAGATCATCATTAATTAAATTCTTCATAAATGCATTTATCTTGTCTTGCAGTGCTCGAAGTTTGCAAGATTTATAACTAATTACTTTCTCTACTTCTATTATTTACCACAATTAAAATAATTGTCTGTTTATGGCTATTAAAAAATAAAAAAAAACATTATCAAAGAAAAGGAAAAGCTTTGCCCTTATTTTGTGGAAAACAGATTATGCTTAAGGTCATCGTCCTCGGTGATGGGAAGTTGGTAAAACATCATTAATAAATCAATACGTGCATAAAAAAAAAAAGTTTCTTTGGTCGCTAACATATGTGTATATCATGGGGCCTAGTGCATGTTAGCATGTATATTATTTAGATAATCTTGGTGGTATTTTGTTAACAGCCATATTAGTAGTATAATTAGTATTGGACTAATTCATTATCAATTAATTGGGCTTATTGATATTTTGGAATAAGTTTTGAACTTATTTAGTATTTATTTGGGAACAGTATATTTTTTGGTAATTCTAATTGTTGAGTATGGATTTTCTGTGCATGAATCCAAAGGTTACATATATTGAATTTAATTCAAATTTTATGGCTACCATATATTTTCTATTATCAAATTGTTTATATGTGCCATGTTAAATGTTAAATAATTTTAAATTTTGAGGAATGCAGTTATAAGTTGATCACCGAAACACATTATATAAAAGTGTTTCATATTGTGTGATCAAGTGTATATATAACTTTTTGTGATTAAATTAAGCATTAATTTTTTCCAATGAGTTGACAGCATAGATTTAAGTTGGCAAATTCACCAAAGTGATTTGCTCAATTAAATTTATGACTTTTCTTGTTTTGTTTGGGAAACTACTATAGTAAAGTGCGCAATGTTCTCCCAAAGGAGATTATTATATGGCTTTAGCTCGACAGCATGAACACAAAGTATTGACCAAGATTACAATACTGTTAGGGAGCTCAATTGCCCAAAGGTGGTTGATATTTCTTTCAGTGGGGTGATCTTTTATTTATTACTTTATGTTAAAAGAGTGCCTATTTAAATGTTGAATTATTTGCCCAAAGGTGGATATGTCAACAATGTGCTTGGACTATTTTGTTTATAATGCTTACTTTTGTAATATAGCATGTATGCATAATATTTATTGATATTACATTCTTTTCCTAAATTGTTTCCTTTACTTTGAACAATCATTACTTTGCTGTCTTGAATTGATAAAACCATTATAAAATAAAAGTGGATATTGGATTTCATCTAATTATAATCGATACTGACTTGACATTACATTTTGATGCACATGCCACTTTAATTGTTAAAAATAGTGATAAAGAAAGGAGAATATAATCAGCAGTAAGAGAGGTATAACTGTCTTGTCTTAACAACTATGAAGAGACCATAACTGAATATTTAATGAATGGCTTGCCTTGAACTAGGAATGTGAAATAACCTTTAATAGCTATAGGAGGGAAATCCTAAGGAATCTTGGACTATCGATGACCAAAAATTATCCATTGTGTTGTTGAGGAAAACAAAATTACGGGAATAAACCCAAATACTATATAGTTTGTTCTAATCTTAAGCCCTATTCTTATAACGTTAATACCTTGAATTCTAAGGGTTATGTTCCTAAGGGAGGTTATGGTTTTTAAAAAAGGTGGTAAGAGTCAGATCTAGATTGAAATCACAATGTAATAGGTCCTAAATCTGTTATGACTAAGTTTGATAAGAACTTTTACTTATGTAAGAAAATGTAACAAAATAACTCATTGTACAGGTTCAATTTTGGTTAGATAAAGAGAAAATAGATGGAGGGCAAGTGGATTAGAGTCTCAAATTGGGACTGCTAGTTTGT
This sequence comes from Cordia subcordata, assembly GCA_028554755.1. NCBI lineage: Eukaryota > Viridiplantae > Streptophyta > Magnoliopsida > Boraginales > Cordiaceae > Cordia > Cordia subcordata. Next base: position 33,273,458 of record JAPTOF010000002.1, on the reverse strand, counting down.
ATTTAAAAACTAGTTTTGAAGTTGTTTTGGAAAATGTTGTCTAGATGTTGTGTTTTAAACGGAACTTGATTTCAATTTCGATTTTAGACAAGACTAGATATAACTTTAACTTTAGAAATGACCAAGTATAATTGTTTTTTAATTCCATAATTGTTGCTGAATGTGTTTTATCAGATGATGTATACCAATTGTGTTTATTTCCAAAATGTTCTTGTAACTCTTTTCATACAGAAAATTTTACTTCTAAAAGGAGTTTAATTAAAGAAACTTCTTCTTTGCTATAGCATAAAATGTTAGCTCATATTTCTAAGGAAAGAGTTGAAAGACTTATTAAGAGTGACATTTTACCTTTTCTAAATTTTTTATCATCTTGAAACTTTATTGGGTGCATAAGAGGTAAGTACACTAAAGTTGAAAGCAATATGCTACCCACAGTTACCTTTAAGAAGTAATAAACATAGATACTACTAGACGTTATTCTGTTATATTATGTGATAATAAATATTTTGTTACATTCATTAATGACTTTTCTCGTTATAGATACCTCTATCTAACTAAAGAGAAATTTGAAGCTATTGACAAATTTTAAAATTTTAATATAGAGGTGGAAAACAACTTGGGAAGGTTATTAAAATTGTTGGATCTAACAAAAAATGTGAGTACTATGGTAGGCATGGGTTTTAGGACTGTATATAAGGTCGTTCACCAAGTACTTATAGAATTGTGGGATTATTGCCTAGTATGCTATGACTAGTATCCTCAGTAAAGTAGACGATCGAAAGGTGAAAACACACTTTAAGGATATGATGAGGAGCATGATAAGTGTTACTGACCTAATATAGTACCTTTTTGGGATAAAGCCATTAAAATAACTTATTAAATACTTAATCATGTTCCTAACAAGTTTGTTCCTAAGGCTCATTTTTTAATTTTGGTTAGTGAAAAAACCTAGTTTGACCAATTTTTGAATTGGGATTATCCTACTTAGATAAGGATATTCAAATGAGAAAACCATTGACCCTAAGACTATTTGTTGTTTCACTGGGTATTTAGCTCATTTTAAATGATATAGGTTTTACTTTTCTACATATGTTCCTAAAATTGTTAAATCTCAAATGCCAAATTTTTAGAATTGGATGTTGGTAATGTTGTATGTCTTCAACCTACTACTAAGGATAATGATAGATAAATTGTCTCATTTTCACTACTAATAAGTAGTCAAACTGGCACTCTGCTCATATTGAGAGACAAAATATTAGTAAATATCCTATAATAGAGGATCATGTTACAATTAATGACAATCTATATGTTGAGAGCTCACAACCTCATGAGACTAATGATGAACAATATTCAAAAAGGTCCATCAAAGAAAGGAAACCTTCCATCTATAATGATTATCTTATTTACTTGGGTGCTATGAGAGATAAGATATAACCTATAATGGAAATGAATTTGGGAACTTGTTGATCTTCTTAAAGGCCATAACCTTATTGGTTGCAAATAGGTTTTCAAGAGTAAGAGAGATCCCTTAGAGAAGATTGAGAGGCCAAAGGCGATATTAGTTACAAAAGGCTTTATCGAAAGAGAAGATATAGATTACAATGAAATCTTTACAAAAAGCTTTATCCAAAGAGAAGATATAAATGACAATGAAATCTTTTTCACATGTTTCTATAAAATATTCTTTGAGCTATTAATGGCTCCTGTGACACGTTTTGACCTAGAGTCATATCGAATGGATGTGAAAACAATTTTTCTCAATAGTGATACATATCTATAAGTTTACATGAAATAGCTTGAGGGTTTACTATTACTGGTAAGGAAAACATGACTTGTAGACTTAGAAAATCCATTTATAGTTTTGAATCAGGCCTCAAAGCAATGAATATTTGAAGTTTGATGAAATGGTAAAATGGTAACTTCTCATGATTTTGAGAAAAATAGAGTTGATCCATGTATATACCTCAAGATTAGTGGGAGTAAATTTATTTTCTTAATATTGCATATTGATGATATTTTGCTATTTATATATGACTTGGGTATGCTCTATGAGACTAAACAATATTTACTTAAGGCTTTTGATATAAAAGGATCTTGAGGAGGCTTCTTTTGTTCTTGGTACTAAGTTTTGTTGAAATAGGTCTTTTGGAAATTTTGACTCTTTTATGAAACGCTTACATTGATTGAGTTTTCAGAACATTTTGGTGTGAAGAATTGTAAGTTTTGTATGCATTTGTTGTAAAAGGTGATCAACTCAAATTGAAGCAATATCCTCAAAATGATATATAGAGGGATTCTATAAAAGATATACCTTGTGTTAGTGCTGTTGAGAACCTGTTGTATGATCTAGTATGCACTACACTTGATATTGTTTTTGTAGTAAGAGTTTTTGGTTGATGATAAATCCTGGAATGGTCTATTGTGTTGAAAAGGTAATGAAATACCTATAAAAGACCAAAAATTATACTCTTGTTTACTATAAAGTAGATTATCTAAAATTGGTTGGATATTCTAACTCTGAGTATGTTGAATGCTTAGATGTTGGGTATATCTTTGTATTAGCTAGAGAGGCTATATATTGGAAGAATGCTAAATAATAACTTAATGCTTTTTCAACTATGCAAATTTGTGACTTATTATTAAGCCTCATCTCATGCTATGTGATTTAAGAACATAATATCTAGTTTTGAGAATTATAAGTTCTATTCCTAGATCTATTAAAATCTGTTGTGATAATAGAGTTGTTGTTCTGTTATCAAAGACTAATAAGAATATTGAAGCTTGCAAGCTTATAGATATCAAGTTCTTAGTAGTAAGAGATTTTGTCAAAAGTGGTGGCATTCATATAGAACAAATTACTACTAATGACGTGTTAGTTGACCCCTTGTCCAAGGGTTTTTGACTTATAATTTTTGTAAAACATGTTAGGAATATGAGTATTTTACAATCTTTTGATGCTATTGTCTAATGGGAGCTTTATATCATTATGTACTGTTGGATATTCCCAATATTTTATGTTTTGTTTTGCACATTGGTGCATTCATACAATAGCATGTTATTTTATGGTTTATAACATAATTGTATATTGTGATTACTCATATTCATGTTTTGTTGATGATCTTATGTTTGGTGTCCATTGCGATAAGATCCCCTATTGAGTTTAATATCTCTATAAGGACACATTTTGGTTGGAGATATGTATTCTTACCTCTGGCATGTTGATCGCCGTTTTGTGAGGTTAAGAATAATCTTTCCTCTGGTTGTTGAATGTCATTTTGTGAGGATATGTGTTTTTTCCTCTAGCATGTTGAACGCTATTTTGTGAATATAAGAATAATAAATTTCTCTTGCTTTGGATGCCGATCTTAGAGAAATCATGTAGAGGGTTGACAGAGAATATCATATTTTGATCACGTATTAGTGCTAGTTTCTTGCTAAGCTATCGTATGTTTGGTCCATGATGATAAAGTTAGATGACTTGTGACCATGGAGAATCTTGTGTTAATATGAACACTATGACTACCATGATTCAATGTTTCACAATCTTGTTAGTTTGGATATGCACTCGAGGTGTAATCTTATGAATCAGAATATTTTAAAATTGTGGCCACATTTTGTTTCTATTCAGCCTAACAAATACTTTTCTTAAAATTTTTGAAAATAAATAAAATAATTAACGTTGCCCAAGTGGGAGACTATTGAAAAAATTCTCTTTAAAATGGGCTACCGTTAGCCTATTTTTGATTTTATAAAATAGGCTGAATATCTAATTCACAAATTGGCTCCGTGATCAAATGGTTTTAAGCCCACCTCATAAATTTTTACGATTTTATTGTGCGTAGGCCCATATATTCTGATATAACTTTTTATGGATGGGCCTGTCAGAATTTATTATTAATAGGGCTAGATCCTTTCTCCTACTCTTAACCTAGCAGTTGTTCCCATAAGCATCTATTAATGTTGAATAGAGTAGGGAGAGGAGGACCTAAGTTTAGATTGTGTGACAGTTACTTCTTCAATTTCTTAACAATAATGGCTCAAACAAGTACATACTTCCTCTATCAACTATATCTTTCAATTTTATACTGTCAATTCATGTATTGTATACAATCTATATGTTGCGCTTACAAATAGATTTTATAGATAAAGGGAAAAAAAATAAAATCAAGCTTTGAGTAGGGATTGTATAAGATAATAGTATATAAAATGATACTGTTGTGAAATTCTTATTAAGGCTTGAATTTCTTGGAATTGCAAAATTCACCGTGAAGCAAGAATTTAGATGAAGATTGAGGAAATTCAACACTTACTAATTGAGTTTAATAAGACTTTCAAATTAATTTTATAAAATTTTAAAGAACCTATTTGTTTCAAACACCGTGTTAATTGAATTTACGATGGTAATGACAAGTTTTAAGTCCACGTATATGTGCTCAAATTAAGCTCCTACTTGTTCGTATTGACTTTTTTTTAAAGATTTTTTTTCTTGAAAAACTATATACTTTTGGTAATAACTATTCAACTTAGCTTTTTAAAAAACTAAAACTCTCAAAAAGAGATCCACTACATTTCTTTTCAAAAACAAAAAATATTAATTTCTCCAAAAAAAAAAAATCTTCACACACTCTTAAAGAAGCACTCTTAAAGGCTTATTTAGCAAATTTAGTTGTTAGGGTAACCAATAGCTGTTTAAGTAGCTAATATTTGTTTGAGTAGCTGATAATTATTATAGTTTAGCTGTTAACTGTTAGGTGTTTAGCTAACTGATCGAACAAAATATGTTCGATAAAATTAATTGTTAGATGAGCTGATTAGTGTAAATAACACAAAAGGATATTGATATTATGTTATTATTATTGTTATTATGATAATTATAATTATTATCACTATTATAGGAATAAGATAATATATTTCATAATAAAATATTTATTCTTATAATCATATTTTAATAAAGTATAACTAACTTTTTGATAAAACATTTGTATCAATATTATAAAAATTAATTTTAATAGATTCAAAATTATTTTATCAAAAGAAAAGTACTATAAAACTTATACTTTTTAGTAATGTTGATTATATAGAATTTAAAATTATTTTATATTATTGTTCTATTATATTTGTGAAAGAAAAAGTAAAAATATAGAGAGAGATTAGAGAAAGAATAGAATTACCAAAGAAAATAAAAAAAGAATAAAATTGTCAAAAAAAACACAAAAACCTTAAAATTACCTAAAAAATTACTTAAAATATTAGTTTATCAAATGATAATAATTTAAAAAATAATAAATTGAAAATCTATTGTTGAACACGACCTAAAAGAAGTGAATACTAACCAATTCTTAACCATTAAAAACAAGACATAGAAAGAGCCCAAGGGGAAAAAAGTCCACGCAGTGAAACCTACGAAAAGCGAACTTTGCAAAAATGGCAAGTAAAGTATTGAAACTGCGGGAGGACGCGTGTCAATGATCGGGCATAGCCTAATTTTTTAAATCCGTAGTCGAGAGGCCATTGGGCCACGTGGCACCATGAAGACCAAAACCACTAGCTGTTTCCCAAAAAGCCGTTTATCACCTTCCTTGAAGCACTTTCCTTAAATAGAGCTTTTTGCAATAGTCAGATCAGACACGACCAAAACAAACCTCCATTTGCGAAGCCGCCCTTTTGTCTCCATCAACACCTATACATTACATTGAATTACATATATACACATAATAAACCCCCCCACTCAACTCCAATAGATACATACATATACATATATATATATAATATATATATATATATATATAGAGAGAGAGAGAGAGAGAGAGAGAGAGAGAGACAGAGTAAGTTCTTCTCCTTAATCTAAAACTCTAGTTTAGTACAGTTGATAATTAATTAAATGAAAATTGTGAGTGCTCACCAAGCACGTGTTGTGTGTGTGTAGAGATTTTAGCTTATTTACAGCAAGGATGGGGAGAGGGAAGATAGCGATAAGGAGGATTGATAATTCAACAAGCAGGCAAGTGACGTTCTCGAAGAGGAGGAATGGACTGCTGAAAAAGGCAAAGGAGCTTGCGATCCTCTGCGATGCGGAGGTTGGAGTCATCATCTTCTCCAGCACTAGCAAGCTCTATGATTACTCCAGCACCAGGTCCTTCACCTATCTCCTTTATCTACAATTTTCTACTATTTGTTTTATATTTTAGACAAAATTATTTCCGATTTTTAACTGTTAATTATAAGCAAAAAGTACTCATCAGATCTGTGCAGTAGTACTACGTGAATATATTTTTCCTTTTTTTTTTTTTTTTGGGGTTGGGGTGGGAGGTGGGGGAGTGTTCAGAAATCAGTTAATTTCGTTTTTTTTTTTTTGGGTTTTTTTACCCAGTTTTTAGCATAAAGAGTAATTATCACATTTTAGTTCATAAATTGATAAACTTAATAAAATGTTGGTGTTACACAATACATGTCCTTTTGCATTGACTTCAACAAAAATTGAAGTTAAAATTAGATGCATATTTTAGACATTGATGAGGAAGCTAAACAAATGTGTGTCATTTTATGATACACGCAAAATACTCTTTTTTTTTTTTTGTAAAAAAAAAAAAATTACCTAGGGTGCTTCTTATATATGTTTGATGTTTCTATATATGTGCAATTACATGTTTTAGAGAATGCGCTACTTAGCTAGGGACAAACGTCTCAACTAATTAACCGTGTCGCGTTTATAAGCTGGCCTTTAATTTGAATGTGGTTCTACTCTACATTGGAGGTGAACATTTATATGTATATATAAGTAATAAGTTGATAATGAAGTAGCAATTAATTGGCATTACACATGCAGTTAATCCTAAGTAGAAATTTGTTTAGTACTTATGGAATATGTCTGTTTGTTTTCTCCTCAGCTCCATAAATGCATGTATTATTATGTCATTATCAGATGAGGACTCAGAGCTTAAACTGCATTTGCCTACGGTGTTTATATCAGTTCTGTTTGATAATCTTATCCATGGAAGGCATTATCATACACTGATTATTTCTGATGATGATCTTGAAAGCTTTTTTTTTTTTTTCCCCCTTTCCAATAGTCAAAGATTAATAGCTAGGAGAAGTTAATAATTAGGATTACAGGCATATATATGGAAAGTGGAGATTTAAATTAATAGTAGCAAGAAAATCAACAAGTGGATATGATCTCTGAGGCTCGATAGTCTGCAAGTTTTCAGCTTAATGTTGCAATTATATGATTGAGATATGCTCCAAGAATACAAAAGATATATAAATAAAAGAAGGTGAAAACAATATATATGTAGTGTGTGAGAAAAATCAACAAAAGTGTTCAGTTTTCTGTAAAATTTCGATGTACCTTCAAATTTTTATTAATTAGGTTTCCATGATGACTCCTACTTTCAGTAGACCACTTTGGTTGAGAAGATGCATGGTGAATGATTAGATGTCAATTTTTTCCAAAAAGGAAAAAAAAAAAAATCGAGTATTTATAGTGCTAAACATAAAATTGATAGTCCGAATTTAGCTCCGAACCCGTCTCTAATGGCTTAAAGAATATTATAAAAATGTTTGTTACATTTAATTATCATCTTCAACTAAAAGTCTAAAAGCATTAAAATTCCGATTTGTTGTTTGCAAAATCAATTTATGTACTTCAACTCTACTCTTTGGGATACCATCAAACAGTACACGCACTCAGACATATATCTCAAACATTTATCATTATGTATGCATGACGGTGAATACCTTTAAGTATTCTAGACTTTAGGTGGTATTTATACCAATATATTCGTCTAAAAATTCACTGACCGACATGAGAATATTTCAATGAATGCTTGAGATGATTTGGCATGCATGCATGTGATAACACAATATGTGGAGACACCTATAAGGATATTGTATAAAGATATTAACATAGTACACCATAAGAGAGATATATAGTGAAAGACTTAAATGAGTTGAATGAAAAAATTAAATTAGATTCTGAATGTATGTCGTTATTCTAGTCTATAAAACTAACTTCACCTAGTAGGATCTAGTATTTTAATGTGGTTAGGTTTATATAATGTAATAAGTGATAATAAAAAGAAATATATAAAATTCATTGCAAAGAGAAAAGATACATGCTTGTTCTAACTCCTAAACATGTGTAGGAAAAACTTATATTCAACAAACAACTCAGGTGGATTCCAATGTGATCCTTTCAAGCTTACAACTGTTATGTGCATTTGGAAGGATGCATAATTAATTAATTTCTCAAGCTAAATTTATTGAAGCAATATTTGTTCCCTTTTTTAGTTTCAATTTTGGGATCAAAAAGATTATATCAACATTTCCTTTTTCAATAATAAAAAAAGGTGAAGTGGTACTTATGCTTATGTAATATTAGAGTGATTGAAATTTATTAATTCTGAAAACTGTCATTTACATTAAATTTTTCTAGCTGTTGATTAAAACCCTTATAATTTTGAAGGTAACTAAAGCTTGCACAATAGTTTAGTGAAATGGCTTAAAAGAGTATTTAACCAAGAAAAAATTTAAACAAAGTTCTATTTCATATAAAATAAAGAAAAAAGTGTAGCTTTATGTAATTCATGTACTTGCAAAGATCTTTTATTCCTTTGAAGGAATCGGAAGCTGAAAATTTTGGTATTCCATTTTCGATTTTGGAAGCAAAGGAGAAAAATGGGAAAATGTTAAGTATCGGGCATCTAGAAATATGAGAATAATCAAATATTATTTTGATTAAGTACTTCATTGTTGATATATATATATATATATGTCCGCCAAAGACCTAATGGTCCAGTGATATGTCTCTTATCTTTAATGTAAGTATGTCTAGAAATCAATTCTCGCTAGTTACAATGTAATCAGCCTTAGCCCTTAAGGTCTTGGCTACTTTCTTCATGTTGATAACTGATTTTTATTATGGAACCATAATGGGTTCGTTCGGATTGGCTTTTTTTAAAGCGTTTCTTTTAACAGCTTTTGATAAATAGTTTTTTTTTTTTAGAAGTTGAAAATTCTAGCTTCTAAAAAAAATTATATTTGAGCTTTTTTAAGAATTTCAGTTTTTTTTGAAACCAGATCAAGTAGTAATTACAAAAGTAATATAATTCTTTTAGGAAAAAAAGTACTTTTTCCTAAAAAAAAGTCAATCCAAACAGGCCCAATGATTATTAACATGGTTTCAGAGTTAGGTTTGTGATTCACATGTCACTTGTGATTGGTTTTACTCCTTCATCTTGTACATCTGTCGGTCCAATCGCATATGTCCATGTGCAATTCATTCAACTCGTTCTTCTCACACATTAGTTGATGTGGTGGCATATGTCCACAGGTCGTTCATCTTGCACATTCATTCACGTGGTAATGTCCACACGTGATCTGTTCAGCCTGTTCTTCTCGCATATTCATTCAATCATCCTTGCAAGCAGCTTACCAAAGTTACATCTCATCAGTTCCTGCTCGTTTATCTTGTATATTTGTTTACATGATTACCTATCTGTACAAGCAACCCATCGAAGCTGCATCTTATTTGTTTCGGGTCCAGGTCGTGAGAACCCATCCCCACTATGCATGTCTACATGTGATTTGTTCAACTCGTTTATCTCGCACATATGTTCATGTGGTAGCTCATACCTACAAGCAACCTACCAAAGCTTCCATTCAACTCGTTTTTCTCGCACATCCATTGAACCATCCTTGTCAGTAGCTTACCAAAATTACATCTCATCTATTCTAGCTTGTTTATTTCGCACATTCATGTAGTGGCTCATCCCTGCAACTAACCCACCAAAGCTACATCTCCTCTGTTATGGGTCTAGGTTGTGGGAACCCATCCCCGCTGCACATATATGTGGACCATTTTAACTCGTTCATCTAGTACACACGTTTACTAGTTGCCCATCCGTATAAGTAGCTTACCAAAACTGCATCTCATCTGTTCTAAGTTGTGGGAACCCATTTCTACAAGGAACCCACCAAAGTTGCATTTGTTCCTGATCATGGTTGGCCATCTGTTGTTCTTGGTCAAGCTCAACCCATCCCGTCAAAGTGGTGCAAGTACTATTTCTGGTCACACTTGAGAAGGGATGTCGAAATATATAGATGTCTTGCATGGAAAATTTTTAAGACTCAAATCTGCCGTATAAAGTCCTATATAACTCTTTATATTGATCAATTAATTTTTGTGATAGAACATAAACTATTCTTAACACTCCTAAAACAAAAATCAACCTATTGCTAGGTGGTTGCCAAACAAGAGTTTATTTTGTTATTCATTAGCTTCAAAACACCCCCTCATTTGCACGTGAAGGGACTATTTATTTTATTAAATTTTCCACGTGGATGAATTCTTTCAGCTAAAGGGAACTTTGAGTCTTGTACGTGGACAAATTCTTTGAGAATGAAACCATATAAATAAAATTCTATATATTAAGTGATCTCTTCTAAAAATTTAACAATATCAAAGCTACATTTTCATTTCTCATTGTCAAAAATAGATTTGAAACATCTAAAAATTATCAGCAAGGATTTTGAATGATATTAGAATCATATTAGTAAATAATCCTGATTTGAATGATCATGTCAATAAAATACCTTAACCAAAGTGATCTTGAAACAAATAAAAGTTCATTTATTTTATTATAGCCCATTTGGAATGTTAAGTCATTCTAATTTGTATAGCCCATTTGGAATGTTACTGATTATCTCGATTCTTCTTCCACTATCTTTTCCTCTTGTTTTGCTCCCTCATCTACTTGCTTAGTCTGTAACCTTGTTCTGTACTTTTCTTTAAATCTGGAAATATTAACATATATTACCCAGTGATCTGAGAACATAATAAAGCAATATCAAGATAACCAGAAAAAAACTTGCACATGGTGTATATTATAGTGATAATAGATCTTATGAAGAGAGAATAATAGCATATACCAATGATATATATTAGTGATAAGAGATGTACAACAGAGCCTTGATCTACTCGGCAAAGCAAGAAGATACTAGTACTCTTCTAATGGCAAGTGATCTACACGATGATTAGCTTTGAGCCAATATCTTTTTGAAGTAGTCATCGATGTGCTTGAAAGTTGGGATTAGGGAATAGCTTAAATAATCGAGATTCTCTCTCAAAAGTAAGATCTTGGATTCGAATTCGATAAGGATAGGGGTCTTAAAAATTAAAAACAACAACAAAAGAATAAGAATAAGAACAAAAATAAAAATAAAAAAGGAGCTCGAAAGAGTGTATTTGGCCACACAAAAATAACGCTCTTTACTCATTAATTTATAATAGAGTCCATTAAGAAGTTTATTCAATAACAAAGTCTAAGCCTTACAAAATACAAGTTACATATGTAATTATCCTCTACAACTATTGTGATATACAAGAGATATATTATTATTGACTTCTTTAAAAACCCACAAGTGGACGGAAAGGAAGCACGGACAACTTGTCTCGCAATGTCAAAGCATGACTTGTATAATACAAAGATTTCGTGAAAAGGTCTGTATAATACAAAGATTTGGTGAAAAGGTCTGTATAATACAAAGATTTGGTGAAAAGGTTAACAACTAGCACATTAGAAAAAATGTAAGAAAAAATAAGATCTCATATCGTTTACTAAAGTTGCAAAAGCGATTGAAGCCTACAAAAGTTGCAAAGGCGATATTTTCAAAAGAATAAGATCCTATATTGCTTGCTATAATTGCAAAAGCAATAAGAAGAAATTGAAACCTACAAAAGTTACAAATGCAATATATTTGCACAAAAAAGATCCCTTATCGCTTGCTAAAATTGCAAAAACAATTAAAAAAAATTCCCATATCGCTTGCCAGCAAAAGTTGCAAAGGCAAGGTGTAGAAAGGAAAAAAAAGAAACTAAGAAAAACTTGGCTCTAGTACCATGAAAGAGTTTAATTAGCCACACAAGAATAGTGACCTTTTCTCATTAATCTATAATAGAGTACATCTAGAAATTTATAGAATATCAAACTCTAAGCCTCGTAAAATACAAGTAACATCTTTAATTATCTTCTACAACTGCTGCGATATACAAGAGATATATATTTTTAATCTAACACTAATCTAAGAGAGCTCACTAGCCATATTCAACAGGAAATGTTGTGGTACATACTATTGCAGATGATATGATTATAGTTTATCAGTTTAGAGGTGTGTGATGCTATTGTCCCACATCGATTCTCTACATTTTTATTCAATTGAAATGATTTGAATTCACTATTACTGTTATTACAGAGTTGATTATTTTAAATTAATTGATTAGGTTCAATAAGTTGGTAGATCCGTAATTGGACCTACGTAATCACAAAAAGTATCCGAGCAAGCTACTAGGTGGATTTCACTATCACCTAGTAGTCCTATCGCAATGAGGATGACTATGACCTCAATATCAGCCGGTGGTCGTAGAACAATGAGGATGCCACCTATTTAAAGGAAGAGACCTCAAAATCATGTATTTAGTCGTCAATTAATTAGGCTCAATAAGCTCAACATTTTGGTAGACTAATAGATGATGGCATGTATTAAATGACAGTTAATTAAACTCAATATGTTAGTAGACCAATAGTTGTTATCACGTATTTAATGGTCAGTTAATTAGGCTTAACACATTGGTAGATCAATAGTTGAATCTCTAATTACAAGGTATGAACACTTGGGCATGGGTAATTGCAAGTCCGAACACTTTAGTATCATGATGGGAGATTATGGAAATAAAATGTTGTAAATTAAGTAGATAATATATGAAATACAAGTTTAGCAAGAGAATGTCCATGAATGACTCAGTAAGTAAGATTGGGTATTTGAATCAAGATTTATGATGCCAAAAAGGACATGACGTATTTGAAGGAAGAGTCTACAACATCTTATCCAATATTCTACATCACTTTGCTGCTACTTTCATCATGAATCTTAAATATTTTGGCCATTTAATTAGACTCAGACTGTTAGTAGACCAATAATTGGGTAGGTAATTACAAGGTATGAACACTTGGGCACGGGTAATTATAAGGTGTAAATGCTTTAGCATCATGGAGAGAGATTTTGGAAATAAAATGATATGAATCAGTTTGATAATATATGAATACAAGTTTAGAAAGAGAATGTCATTGAGTAAGATAGAAGTAAGATCGGGTTTGAGAAGTATGTAAAAGTTAAAATTGTAGATACTTGGTTTTGTAATTGAAACCAATCACAGAATAGGATAAGAGTTGGCTTAGTTGAGTTTAGTTTTTCAAATGTCAGCTTAGGAAGAAAATGATATAAATGGATGATATGGGTCAAAAATGGTATATCAACTTAAAGAATTTCAAACCCTAAGTAAGGTAGCTTAGTGTAACAGATTAAAAAGTTAGGTAGACTTCTAAAGAGTAGATGTCTATTATAATGTCCCTCTTGCAAGGGATTTCTCTTTTGTTTTCTTTCCAGAAGAAACTTCAGATGGCAAAAAGAGGAAGGATAGAGTGAGAGAGGGAAAACATATGGGGCAAGAAAGACAAAGTCAGTCATAATATGTGTAAAATATGCATTGTTTGTTGTTATGTCCAGATTAGTTTTCCTGGTCTTATGCAATGATTACAATGAGAAAAGAAGAATACTGCTAATAATTTAGTACTTCAGTGTGGTGCATACTCTCCTGCTTGGCTATTGAATGGCTCTTTGACCTGCTCACTCTGTAGTTTTTACCTGGTTGAAGAATGGCAGGGGAGTTGTTAATTGAAGGAAACAGATGAGGTAAGTAATTAGGCAGTGAGAAAGGAAGGATTTGAAAAGGAAATAATACTTGCAGTTGTTCTACGACATCCAGCACCAAGTGGGTCAGAGAATGTCTAAGCCACAAACAGCTGTCCTGACAAGCTAGCGCTGGAAGTATCAGTAGCTATCCTATTAGCAATGACAAGGTTTTTAGTAGTAGCAAAGGTGCAAAAAGTATTATAGTATAGGTAGTCTGTTAGTTATGGAAAATATGATGTCAGTCAAATTTCGGCATGCCCTGCCTCTGCATTTTTAGCACTGAGGAATATAGGCATGGCTTATAGATCTATATCTAAATGTACAATGGACTGATTTTTGATTTCCAGACATAAAACCTAGTGGATTTCTAGTTATTCTAGGAACAATGGATAGTAAGTTTAAGAAAGTACTTTATTCCAACACAAGTTGGACATACCATCCAAGCACTCTTAGCACCAGATCGATTTAATCTGTTTCTTCTGTGGTGTAAAACTTTGGTCCAACTAGAAAATCATTTCTTTAGAGTTGATATACTGAAGTCTGTAATACCAATCCGACAGATACACACACCCACCAACCCCCCACACACAAAAAGAAAAGGAAGTATTTGCTCTTATGCTGTCAATCGAGGATTGTAGTAGATATCAAGCTGTTGAAAGCAAACGAATGAGTGCTGGAGGGATGTGCATTTCTGCATGTGCTTTCAAGTATAATAAACTACAAAATTTAATAGACTTGCATATAAATTAATAAATTGGTAGGATAGAGAACCAGAATTTCTGAGTAAGCTTTCTGTTCATGTTCATCTCTGGAGGGATTCAACGATGATGTTGGCCAAGAATAGTCCAATATGAGCAAAGCTAAATTTCTTTGCTTTTAGGCATCTGAACCTGTCAAGGTGACAGAAAGGTTGCAGAGTAGATCTTTGCATAAACTTTCCCTTTCTGTCAGAACCCTTCTGTTATTGTTTTGATGAGCAGATAAAAACATTTCTTTACTAAAGAGAGGCAAAAAGTTATGACATATGACATAAGACACTTCTCTAATGAAAGAAATGATGGCATATGCAGTGTAACACCTCATCCTTTCTGTCTCTCTCCTCATTCATTACAATAAGCATTATGATGGATCATAATCAGTCCTCCATGTAAATGCACACAACTGCGTTACTTTGTTCTTTATCGTCTGTTTCATGAAGATTGATTAGAGGTTTACGTAACAAGCGAATACATTGACATATGTTCTATTTTAGAAGGATCTATATTCAATATATTTTACATGTCTGCATTTGGAATTGATTTGTGTGGCTGCAGTACAGAGTTTTGGGATTTCATGGCTATTGCCAGTCTGTATAACCTGTTCTTTATTTATGTTAGATATATGCCTTTGATGCATTGTGTTGAAATCTATCGGTTGCCATACTGTCATGCCTTTAGGAGGTATCTGACTATTTCTTTGAATATCATGTGCATAAGATTCAGAATATCCAAACTCTTCTATAAACTTGAAAATGGATGATGGCAATTTTCTGCTGAGATTTTGCTAAAGATGCTATCGCTCAGCTTCAAAATTATTGGTTCTCTCATTACATGATGGCTTAATAAACTTGTTAATCAATGAGTAGTAAGAATCTTAAAATATGCTGAAGCAGAAGGTGTCAGTGTCACTTTCTTAGACAAGCCAAGACCTCCTGAAATCTAAGGTGGTAGGGCTGAATGATTAACTGCAGAGCAAATTGGGGAACTCGGAGGCCTATGGCAAGATACCTGTCTCCAGTCAAGCCCTTGACAACTTTGTTTTTGGTTCCATCTCAGTGGTAAATGGACATGTGTTAACCTCACTCAGTGAATAAATGATCAAAGATCAATAAGTCAACAGTCTCTAAGTAATTCAATTAATCTTGTCCTACAGTGTCACCTAAAGAATTCTCTGTTGACCTTCAAACTTCTAACTGGATGTTGATCAGTAGAATGGAAAACCAGTACCTAAATTATTTCGTAAGTTATTTACATTCAGGATATATACTAGCTTTACAAAATGTCATCCGAGCACATTATATCTTTTGTAGCACTAAGATTCCTATCATTTCTTTATTCTTTTTCTTTTGCTAGGAAGATTCCTATCATCTCTATCTTGGTCGCTGCTTACCCAATGTCTCTTGACAAAATCTTTTCTTAGTGGCCCCTGTTGAATATTATCTCCCCACTTTCACAGCTAAGGCTGATGAAACCATTAACATCTTGTAAATGATATTTCCAAGAGTAATATTGCCTATGTTCTTTTCCATTTTGGTCTGGTAAATGAGAGTGAGTACTGCAATGATAATTCATTTACATGCTACAACTAAAAGGTGTGCTAGTGTGTCATATGTTCATTTTGTAAGATTGATAGTACCTAGAGAGTCAGAGCATGATACTTTAGGAGATCTTTATTACTAATACTGTGGAACCACTCCAGCTATTACTTCTCAATCGTCTTCAAGCAAATTTTCACTCTACTTCTTCCTTCTCATATCTGGTACGTTTCTACTCCATTTTTGTTCAGATGGTTTAGTGATAAGGTTTTCAGGGTTAAAAATTTGTTTTAAGGCCCAACCTGCCAGATGTAAACGAAAGGATCAGGTGCTAATAAGCCCTCTTAAATTCCTAAAATTTTTGCATTATTCCATGCCTTCCTTTACACTTTAACCTAAAATAAAGTATCATCAGGGGGGGTAGTTCTTGACTACAAAAAGCATTTTTCTCAATTAAAACATTATAAAATCTCTTCAATGCAGAAAAAGAAAATGGATTTCGGGCCTTACCTCTTCATGCAATGAAAAGGAATTCCCCAGAAGTGTAATACAACCTGGCAACAAAGCATCTTCCTTTATCCCGCAGTATATTTCAGTGTTTTCCTGTCAACGAGCCCCAAATAACTGATTTAGCAACATATTTGATACTTTAAGGATTAAATATCAAATAGTATGAGTAAGAGAGACTGAAAAATGCTAATCACTAAGAAAAGTCACTATACCAGCTTGGCATAAGGAAGTTATGCATATAACCCAATAAAGCTACAGGGTCAGTCATATGAGGGCATCAGAAAATTTAAAGAACATTTAGCATCTAGGAGAGTCATCTAATGTGTGCTACAAATGAGGTGCTCCTGGTAGGTAAAAGCTTGAAAATAAACTAAAAGAGCAAGTTGTTGTAAGCTTGCACGTGGAAAAGAAATATCATATAAAACAAGCTTTTTGGTGAAGTTGTTTCATATTACCTATACGTTTTAAATCCAATAGTCCCAGATATTATAAATTCAAGCAGCATTACAAGAAGAAAACATATATCTGATTTTATTATTTCTCTTTACACAGCATGAAGTCCTTGATTGAACGATACAACAAAGTGAAAGAGGAGTATCATCAATTGGCCAATTCAAATACTGAGATCAAGGTAATTACACCATTCAGTAAGTGTACCTCCACAACATTAACTATAAATGAAAAGCCATTGTCATACATGATTCCAGAGTTTGTTTCAGATGGTAAGATTTCATGCTTCAAAAGTTAGCAGCTGGCTGGATCCCAATCAATTGACTTGAATTAACTAATGCAAAAGGAAATTGACTGATACTATCTGCGCAGTTCAGTTCTATTTTCTCAGTGCAGTAACAATAAGTTATCTCATCCTATTACTTAGTTTACTGCTTATCATGAACTAATTTATCTGATTTAGTTTGCTGCTATGACTTTTCAGAACACTTTTGTTTAACCAAAATTCTTAAATTTTGTAACTTAATATAACATCCAAATCCGAGATCCATAACTAAAATGACAATTCCTTTGACAAGGAACAAACTTGTTTCAACGTGGTAGTCTGAAAGATCTGAACATCAACTTCTTCCCTCATAAATATCTCAATTCAAATATAACTATAACTAGATTATCACTGATATTCTACCTTGACGTATAGCCAAGCTTTACTGTTTATATAAGTTAGCAACTTGCCTGAAAAAGATAAAAGATGAAGTAAACCTAAAAAGGATAAAAGAAGTGAACCTAATGCTCAAATCCTCTTTGCTTTGCATATAATTACATGATTGGTGTTGATTGGATCTGCCATTGACGACTTTGAACACTGAAGGTAACACCAAATTTAAGTCTTGAACAATTATTTTATCCTTAAAATAGACTTTTCCTTAATTATGCAGACAAGAGCTAAAAGTGATGGATTACATTGGTAAAAGGTCTTAAAAGTGGAGTTACAAAAGATAAAAAGATAGCTAACTGAAAGAAGCGAAAATCGCAACATAACTAATGTCGGAAGGAACCATAAAAACGATATTAGGCTTTCAAGTATGATTGGAAGAAATATTTACCATTTTCCTGATATTTTCAGAAAATGCTGATGGTGATAAGATTGGAAAGCAAAAGAAGTAAGGAGTACTAGAAATTGACCATGTTGCTCAGCAGAGTTATGTAATCAAAAGTAAAGGTCGTGCAGACGATTATCATTCGCAACCTGTATTACTTCTCCAAAGACAAATGATATGCCTAGTTCAGTAGGCATCCCATTAGTTTCCTAGAAAGGAGGAGTGCCCAAGCAATGGGACATTAAGATCCTATTTGCTGTAGGTTTAGCTTCCAAAGATGACAGATAGATCACCATGAAAGTTGGTAAAAAGTGGAAGTAGCTCAAAAGAGCGAAAAAGGAAATGCCAAAGATAGAATTACTAGTTTCGTACTGTACTGAGCAAAAGCTGAAAGTTTAGAGAAACTCAACTATATGTAGGGTAAGCAATAGGCTCACTTGGATTGAATTTTTTTAAAGAGCATTTTTCTATCTTGGAAAAATTGCTTTTTTCAAAAGCTCAAAATTTTGGCTTCTGGAAAAAGCTGAATATAGGCTTTTTTCCTTTTTGTTAAAGGAAATTAGATATTAGAATTGAAGAGAATGTCTTGATATATATTGTGTTTTTGGCCTTATTTATAACATACCAAGTTTCCTATTTCTCCGCTTACCATAACGGAGAATTATCATAACTATATTACCATAACTCTTTTGTCATAACTCTATTGCCATATTTCTACTACTAACACTCCTCCTTAAGCTGGGGCATAAATATCATGCTTGCCCTGTTTGTTATAAATGTACTCCACAGGAGAACCTCTTAAGGATTTAGTGACGAGATCTGCTAACTGATCATTTGAATTGACATGTGACGTAACAATCTCGTACACTTCACTTCTTACAAAGTGACAATCAACTTCAATGTACTTGGTCCTTTCATGGAAGACGGGATTGGTTGTAATATGCGTTGCTGCTTGGTTATCGCATATTAACTTCATATGCTGAGAGCAATCTTCCCCAAGTTCCTCCAGCAAATGTTTCATCCAAGTTAACTCACATACCATTAATGTCATAGCTCTATATTCAGATTTTGCACTTAAGCGGGTTACGACTGATTGTTTCTTACTTTTTTAAGAGATGAGATTTCCGCCAAGGAACACACAATAGCCAGAGGTGGACCACCTATCATCCAGACATTCTGCCCAATCTGCGTCAGAATAGCCAACAATGCTCATGCCTTCTCCTCTCCTTTTATATAGCAGTCCTCTCCCTAGAGCACTCTTAATGTATTGTCGGATATAAATGACAACATCCTAATGACTTTTCCGTGGCGAATTTAAGAATTGACTAACCACGGTCACTGCAAAGGAAATATCTGGGCGAGTTACAGTAAGATAATTGAGCTTGCCTACCAAACTTCTGTATCTTCCTGGATCTTTTAATGGCTCCCTCTCATTTCGTGAAAGTTCGACATTTCGGTCCATTGGCGACCCACAAGGTTTGCACCGAAGCATTTCTGCTTCTGTCAACATATCAAGCGCATATTTATGTTGAGAAATAAAAGTACCTTGATCTAAACAGGCAACATCAATTCCAAGAAAGGAGTACAATGATCCCAAGTCTTTTGTTTGAAAGTACTGATGTAAACATGCCTTCAAGTCACATATACCTGTAAAATCATCGACTGTTATGATAATTTCGTCAACATAAACAATTAGTAAGAAACATTTCCCAGCAGAAGTGTGTCGATAAAAGACCGAATGATTGACCCCACATCTTGATAATCCAAACTTGATGACAACCTCACTGAGTCGACCAAACCATGCTCGAGGTGATTGTTTAAGACCATACAATGATTTTTCAATCAACATACCTTACCGGACTCCTCCTAAGCAACAAACCCTGGAAGTTGCTCCATGTATACTTCTTCTTCAAGTGAACCATTAAGGAAAGCGTTCTTAATGTCAAGTTGATAAAGTGGCCAGTCAAACATAGCTGCAAAAGTAAGAATAATATGAACCGAAGGCATCTTAGAAACAGGGGAAAAGATATCATCATAATCAACACCATAAACCTGTGTATATCCTTTTGTGATCAGGCAAGCCTTCAAAAGATCCACAGTTCCAAAAGATGTGCGACTATGTTTACCTATCTGACAAGACTCACAGTAAACACTACCCAAATTAAGAATCATGTGTTTAAGACTTGAAAGATTGGGATGACCAAGACAGTTATAAATGACTTCAGGGGTGGAAACAGCTATGAAAGCTGTAGAAGAATCAGTATCAAGGTAGTAAAGGCCACCATATTCATGCCCTGTGCCAATTTGCTCGTGCGTTCTTTGATCCTAAATAACCATAGTGTCAGAATAGAAACGAGAAGCCATGAAACCGAAATAGAGACGAGAAATATTTACAAGTATATGTGTTATTCATGGGTGTTGTCTAACAAGCTATACATATGATTTATTTATATAGACAAAACTTATCTTGGCCACAAGACAAATCCTAGCTAAGGAAAAATATAAATTAGCCAATATAATAATTTACAAATTATACGGGATACAACAAATCAGGCTAAATATATTTAATACCATATATATTCTAACACACAGAATTAGATGTAAAAGTGACAGAACAATTAAACGTGACTAATAGACAACAAATTGCAAGGGAAATCAAGAAGGTACAAGACGAAAGAAAGGGAAATAGAGAATGTGGGAAACAATGAACCAACACCAGATACAGTAACGGAAGAACCATTTGCAAGTCTAACTGGGGAGATATACTTGGGGTTAAATAGGAGAGAGAAGAGAAGGATTATCGTCATATGGTTTGATGCACCAAGTCTAAAATCCATTTACCAGTATTTGATGAGGATTGGGAAAGTTAGGCAGATGTAGCAGGGGAAACACGTGCAAATGAAGCAATGGAAGGTTGGGAAGCTTACAACTGAAGATAGTGCTTGTACTCTGCTTCAAACAAGGTAAAAGTAAAAGAACTGGAGCTGGCTTGCTGCAATGGCGGAGCTGTCGCAGATGATTCTTCATTGTTTACATGGGCGGCATTAGCATTATTAGAGGGTCAACCATGTAGATCCCAGCACTTGTCCTTAGTATGTCCCAACTTGTTATAGTAGGTGTGTTGAGAAGTATTACCAGATCACCTTCTTCCCCGATTACCACCACAACCACGATCACGACCACGACCACGACCACGACCACCACGGGAAGCATTTTCTTGACGTCTACCAGGCTGAGGCCAGA
This sequence comes from Cordia subcordata, assembly GCA_028554755.1. Taxonomy (NCBI): domain Eukaryota; kingdom Viridiplantae; phylum Streptophyta; class Magnoliopsida; order Boraginales; family Cordiaceae; genus Cordia; species Cordia subcordata. Next base: position 33,252,113 of record JAPTOF010000002.1, on the reverse strand, counting down.
CACGCAAAGCGGATTGGTTTGACGGATTTTGGACAGGATTCCCAATAGATATGCGATCAAGGCGCGAATAAACTTTAGACTTTAACGGTAGTGTTGGTCCCAAAAGAATCTGAAATTGAACAGACTTGTACTAAGGAGGAAGGCCACGAAGCATAATCACAACAAAGTATTATTCACGTTGTTTTCGTGCAACATCAATATCAGTAGGGAAGATATCATTGTACTCAAACATGGCAAGTCAAATCGAACAAAATAAACTTAAAAACCACGATCATCCAATTGAATGCGGAAGAGATCATTGACAACATCATAGATGCAACTACCATTGCTGGTGTACATCTTTTTCGCCAAAGTCCATATAGCCTTACAAGAAAGACACTCATCAAAGATATCATGCAATTCGAGTTCAATGGATTGCAATAGTAAACTAGTAAGTTGTGCATCAACGCGCCTCCAAATCAGTTTATTGGTAGCGGACAAAGTAGTTAGAACATGGTTAGTTAAATGGTCTTCCAAGTCTTGCCTTCGAAACCATAACGTAACGGCAGAACACCAACGGGAGTAATTTCGATCAGTGAGCTTGGTCGTAGTTATATTGAAGGCGCCATTGAATGTGGGCACGACAACATAGGTAATAGACTCTATAACAGCAGTAGAAGAAGCACTAGTAATGTCTTTGGAGGGATCCATACGAGTCATCAACACAATAAATGCAAAGGGAGTAAGTAAGAAAACACCGATTAATAAAGTATAGAAAGAAGGGAATAGCCACACTAATAACCTGTCATGACAACTTCGCTGTTGGGGTTTTACTCCTCTATTCCTGTCACTCTTTCTCTCTTTTTTTTTTCTTCTTTTGGTTAAGAGAGGGAGAACAAAAACCAAAACCATGGACAAATTAGACAAAAAATTCATCAGCGTGAACGGTAGCCTCACGTGAACGGTGGCCTCGCATGCACAGTAGCCTCGCATGAACAATAACTTTTTTTTTTTTGGGGTAGGGTGTTTTGTGTGGATTTTGTTGGTGTTAGAGTGGGTGGGTGTTTCGAGAGAAACTCTAATGTCTTGACCTAGCTTTAGATATTATGTTGAAGGAAATAACACACTAGAATTGAGGAGAATGGCTTGATACGTATTGTGTATTTGGCCCTATTTATAACATACCTAGTTTCCTATTTTCCCGCTTACCATAACGGAGAATTACCATAACTCTAGTATCATATTTCTACTACTAACACTTTTTCTTCTTCTTTTTTTTTTTAGAGTGTTAGCTTTTCTTGAAAACTAATCCAAATGCTTATGGCAAAAAAATAGGGAAAGAAGCGCTTTTTATTGAAAAGAAAAAAGCCAATCTAGACAAGCCAAAAGTGCATGTGGAGGAATGTGACATTGAAGGCCTAATGGAATTAATTGAGTAATTTTAACAGTTTGGAAAGGAAATTTGCCTCTGTCAGTGAAAATAGTAACAATCGCCAATTAGATTTTAGAGTTCTAGAGACTCAGCATGAAGAAACTCTTTTCTTATACTAGCATGAGTTTCTCTTGTGAGGGCCAAGACCTAAGCAATGGCCATCAGGGCACAAGGAGAGTAGGTTGTGCTTTTGTAGTTCAGTTTTCCTGTCCTACATGTCGAAGTCTCACGTCACTAAAATATGTAGCATGTTTGACTACATGCTATGAGGTGTAAGCATAATTTGTAAGAGCTAGATACTGTCCAGTAATCAAGGAGACAACCATACTTATGCATTAGGTAATTTTTGTGTGCCGAGTAGCGGAATCTCGAAGTCATTAATGAGGTAGAGATCTGAATTCCAATACGAGTAACCTGACTAATTTAGGTGGTGCTCATTGAAAGCATTGGATTAACCAAATTAGGCTAAAAGCAACTCATGAAGTATAGGAAAGGTTAACTGCAAAAGTGACGCACAAGAAGAAAGGAATAAAAAGCCTCAAGAATCCTCACAAGCTCCATAGAAAACAATTTCTCTCTTGGCCAAGAATTTCTCATTTGTTATTAGCCATATTCACCACTCAATGTCAAGAAAACAGGGAAACAAGGACAAGTCCCTAGGAAATTATCACTATGTTTCAATTATAGCAATTCACCTATCAATAAGAAGGGGAAAAGACTATTTTTTATAGGTAAAATTTGGCTAGGTAAAGTTTGGCATAAGGGAACTGAGCAAGTTCACCCAATTTATGTCAAAAGCTGAAGTATCTTAGCACAAGCAAAACCAACATTTTGCCAAGTCCCACAACTAAAGAGGGAAAGAAAGGGAAGGACCTACAGCCAAGCAATAAATATATCTTGGAAGGACGTCTGAGACTGCAAATAGAAAATTCCACCCAATGATATGATTTTCATCTAATTTGTCAGAAAGAGGGAATATCATGTGTCCGATTCTCCATATTTTTGTTGTTATAGGACTATGAGCTGTATATACCTAAACATAGAAATGCTGGAGAGAATACAACAATTACTTGGTGTCTAACAAAAGAAAATCACCTGTGGAGACTGTTAAAATATCTAAAAAGTTCCACATAGAAAAATCTCGATAATCAAGTACACCATATAAGGTTTTGGGTTACTTCTCATATTGACTAATTGGTGTTTATGACAGAACCTCAAGTATTCTTAACATGATATTAGAATTAAGCTTTTGCTCCGGTCTTTGTGCTGCACATGTGTCCACGTGTAACCCGTCAAGATCATCCATTGCAAATGTCCATTCACATGGTGGTAGACCATCCAAATTCCATCCAAGGGTCGTGGTGACTCATCCAAACTATTCCAGGCTACACGACCACCCAAATCCAAGTTCGGTCCAAGTCCATTTGTCAACATAGTGCAAGTACTATTTCGAGTCAGATGTGATGGAGGTGTTAAAATATGTAAAAGGTTCCATATTGAAGGCCTATCCCTGAAAGCAGCCAAGTTGCATCTATTCGAGGTCGTGGTGGTCCGTCCCTATTTTGGGCCGAGTTCCGTCCAAGGGGGTCATGGTGGTCCGTCCCTATTTTGGGCTGAGTTCTGTCCAAAGGTTGTGGTGACTCATCAAAGCTTTTCCAGGTCACACGACCACCCAAGTCCAAGTCCAAGTCCAAGTCCAATCCTAGTCCATCCGTCAAAGCGATGTAGGGACTATTATGGGTGACAATGAAGATGGCGTTAAAATATGTAAAAAGTCCTATATGGAAAAATCTCAACAATCAAGCATACCATATAAGGTCTTGGCCATTCCTCATATTGATCATTTAATTTTTATGATGGATCCTCAGTGATTCTTAACAAAGACCATTAATATTACACGAGTAAAACGTAGGATTATCTCCCATTCATGGTCCATGTGTCTTTTTAAAAGTTCACAGGTAGAATCAAACACCTTCCAACTTCTACTCAAATAATTCTTGGTGTGATTTTTCACCTTCTACTCAAATAAGGCTTGGTTTCTTTTTTGTTTATCAAGGTGCATGCCTATCAAATTTTGAGGTCAAGATACAAAGTCGTCCTCTTTTCTTTTGCTTATAACCAGAAAAGATTGTTAAGAATGCCAAATGGAGTTGAAAGACAACCAACCGTATCATGCACCGGTATTTCTCTTCTCTTGTAACAAAGGAGGAGCAAATTGTAATGTTACTTTATGGAAATCATTAATCAAATATATAGTTACATTATGGAATAATCCCTGTGTAAATTAATACATGTTTATAAAGTATCAGCATTTCAAAAATTGGTTGTCCACTCCTGCAACTCCTAGAACCAACATAATTTTTGTGGCTAGTCAAGCAACTAAGTTTTTTGTGGTTAGTTTTCTAATGCACTTCAAAGAAGTAGGACATAGATGAAGTCACACACATATATGTCTAAATTTTGCAAACATGTTACATGTGCGTAGCTTACACTAAAAAACTTAATTTGAATTATTTTGGCTACAAAAATAGATATGCATGCATATTTCTCATTGCTTGTGATAAACCATGGGGTTTATTAACAATTTTGTTGTGGTCCCTCGGCAGTTTTGGCAAAAGGAAGCAGCAATGTTGAGGCAACAACTACAAAAGTTACAGAAGAGCCAGAGGTAAAATATTTTGCCTTCTAAACATTAGTTTATTTAGTTGATAGTAATAAAGTTAAGAGATAGACCTACATCATGGAAACTTTAGTCATGGCAATCTAAATATCATTATTGTTGAATAATTAATTGGCCATGAATATTGTATAAGTGATTAAATGTTATCTGAGAGTTTGAGACCAATTAGGAATCTTTCTGGTTCCAGAATTGACCAAAGTCATCATATTTTCTATTTACCAGTCTTGTAAGAGAAATCTGCTTGAAGTTTATTAATTTTAAGGTTTTTATCTTTGTAAAGCATATCACTGTGATAAATATTTTTCTATTTTTGCTTGGTTCTCTAATCTGATCCTCTCCTAATTCTTCTTCCTTTCCACCATTTTCTTCTACTAAATTTCTTTGAAATTATCATGGACTTTACGCCTCCAAATGTTTTGACTTTTGAATTAAGTCTTAATATCTTTATCCACATTATCCATTTGGTTCACTATTTGCCAATGATCTTCAATTCCTACAGCTTACAAAGGAATAAAACATTAGTTTTTATGTAGTTCAAATGTCTTAAGAACTAGCCATAAATCCTTACAACTCGTTTAGTATGTCCAAATGGCTTGGAAAAAAAAAGTTATTCAATGTAAAGTAAAATTTATCCCAAAATGGAATACCTATTTCATTTCATCTCTTTGCCAAAGGCATACAAAAATCAATTTACTAGGCCAAAATATACTATTTTTCGATTTAATATAAATTTAATTTTATACATGACAATAATTTTTTCTATTTACAATATGAACCTCATAAATTAAATTATGGACAAAACATTGCACACATTTTTCTTTGTGTTGAAGGAAGGCAAGACATTAAAATTGAAGAGAACGGTTTAGTACATATTATGTACTTGGCCTTATTTATATTATACAAAGTTTCCTATTTCTCTGATGTGAGAATATTACCATAACGGAAAATTAACATAACACTATTATCATAACAGACAATTACCATAATACTACCAATACTACCAACACTCTCTCTCAAGTTGAAGCATAAATATCATATATGCCTAGCTTGTTACAAATGTACTTAACACGAGGACCCCTTAATGATTTAATAAAGAGATTTGCTAACTGATCATTTGAATTGATATTTGACATGACAATCTCCTTAACTAACATATTATTCTTTACAAAGTGACAATCTGCTTCAATGTACTTGGCCCTTTCTTGAAAGACGGGATTGGTTGCAATATGTATTGTTACTTGGTTATCGCATATTAACGTTATAGGTTGAGAGTAATCTACCCCAAGTTTCTTCAACAAGTGTTTCACCCAAATTAGCTCATACACCGCTTATATGCCATAGCTTTATATTCCGATTTTGCACTTAAGTGGGTTACGATCAGTTGCTTTTTACTTTTCCAAGATATGAGATTTCCGCCAAAGAACACACAATAGCCAGAGGTGGACCGTTTATCATCTGGGCATCCTGCCCAATCTGCATTAGAATAGCCAACAATACTCATTTCTCCTCTCCTTTTATATAGCAGTTTTCTCCCTGGAGCACTCTTAATGTACTGTAGGATACGAATGAGCATCATAATGAATTTTCTGTGGTGCATTCAAGAATTGATTAACCTCGCTCACTGCAAAGGAAATATCTGGACAAGTTACAGTAAGATAATTGAGCTTGCCTACTAACCTTCTGTATCTTCCTGAATCTTGCAATGGCTCCCCCTTATTTCGTACAAGTTTGACATTTGGGTCTATTGACAACATCATATAGATGTGAGTAACATTGTTAGTGTACATCTCTTTCGCCAAATTCCATATTGCCTTACAAGAAAGATACTCATCAAAGATATCATGCAATTTGGGTTCAATGGATTGCAACAGTAAACTAGTAATTTACGTATCAATGCGCCTCTAAATTCGTTTAGTAGTAGTGGACAAAGTAGCTGGAACATCATTAGTTAAATGGTCTTCCAAGTCTTGCCCTTGAAGCCATAATGTTGCAGCAGAACACCAACGGAGAAATTCCGACCAGTGAGTTTGGTCATTGTAATAGTGAAGGTGCCATTGAATGTGGCTGCCATTCAATGTAGGCATGACAACAGAGGTAACAAACTCAGTAACGGTAGTAGAAGCATTAGTAGTGTCTTTGGAGGGATCCATATTAGTCATCACAACCATGGACAAATTAAACAAAAAAATTCAAGAAAAACACCTGGACAAACAGTAACCTCTCGTGAACAATAACTTCTTTTTTTGGGTGTTTTGGTGGATTTTGTGTGTGTTAGGGTGGGTGGGTGTTTAGGGTTTGTTGATGAAAAGAGTCTTGGTTAGAATAAACCTTAATGTCTTGACTTAGTTCTAGATACCATATTAAAGGAGACAAGACATTGGAATTGAAGAGAATGACTTAGTACATATTGTGTACTTGGCCTTATTTATAACATACAAAGTTTCTCTCTGATGTGAGAATATTACCATAACGAAGAATTATTATAACGCTATTACCATAACAGACAATTACCATAATACTACCAATACTATTAACACTTTGTGTACGTGGATATAAATGCAATATATGCTAGTAATTTATCCAAGTAGTTAGCTAGCTTAATTAGTATCGTAATAAAACTTTTACAAATAATCTCATGTCTCTTTATAGTAACACTTCTGAATATTACATTCTTTGTTAAAGTATGTTACAATATCCATATCCAATATTGTAGGACAACTTTCACGAAGTCTTATACGCACTTTTAAGTACTCTTTAACGTGTTAAAGTATTTTGTATTATCGTTGTCCAATATTTTTGTAACAATATCCTTTTACTAAAAAAATCTATATTTTCATATCTAATGTTTTTGTAACAATAGCCTTTGACTAAAAATTATATCTATATATATATATATATTTATATACAATACTTTAGAAACAATATCATTTTATTAAAGTTTCTATATCTTTATATTTGTTTTTAATTGTACAAATATTTTCACTGCTATTATGATTTATCAAATAAATTATAAGTTCTAGAGAATTTTCACACAGTACTTGTAGCACCATGGCCGTTGAGACAAAGAGAAAGAATACATAGATAAAGAGAATACTAGACTTGCGGGAAGCAAAGGGTTTGAGTTGAAGCAAACCAAGAAGAGGACGAAAGAGGAACCAAGAAGAGGATGAAAGAGGAAGAAAATAGGGAAAACATTTTAGCAAGAGAAAACACTGTTTATCAAAATATGTATTCTACTATAATACGGCGAGACATTTTTATGCAAAATGCAGGAATTAAACTTCGAGATACACATTCAGAAAATGCAGATTCAATTATAGAATGAGAGGAGAAAAATGGATGAAGGATATGCATCTGTAGCAAGATCAAAGTACCTCTACCTAGATATTTCTGCAGCATGCCAAAACATAAGGACTATAGTCTAATAGAAGCTAATATTGTAGCGAAAGATCTTCTGTTCTATGAGGATGCCTGCTAAAACTCGTGTATTTGATCAACTAGTTTCTTTCATGACAACAATCTGAGATTCTGAAGATATTTAAGAGAATCTATCCAGTCAAGACTACAATGGCGATGACAGATGGTTATACTGTTGGATCTAGATAGACATGGCTCCACACAAGATTAGTGCAGAATGTGAACAGTATTGCTTGTGGAAACCCGAGTAATATTCTTCGATTGTAATGACTCCAAGAGTAAGATTTGACCAAACAGGTAGAATTCAAGAATCAGGATAAATATTAATTTTCCCTTATTTAACTCCATGAGCTAAAGAAAAAACTCTCACGAGAATGTGTAGCAATTTTCTCTGTGGTGTGATTAATAGAAAAATCCAAGGACAATACAATAAGGAGTGAATATTGCTAAGAATTCATTCCCAAAGTTTATATGTTCATTCGACCATTATAGGCAAATGATGGGCGAAGAACTTAATGGTTTAAGCGTCAAAGATTTACAGAGCTTGGAGAACCAATTGGAGATGAGTCTGAAGGGTGTACGCATGCGAAAGGTTTAGATTCTCATCTCCTACACATTATTGCATTATTTTACTTTTAAAATGTAGCCACAATTGTTGACACGATTCATTTTTGTAGGATCAAATTCTCATTGATGAGATAAATGAACTAAACCAAAAGGTAAGATTGCCTAGTTCTCCAATTTATTCTGAAGCAAAGGAAGGAAACTTGTAATAGCTAATTTCATTCTTCTGCAGGGAAACCTTGTCCAGCAAGAAAATGTTGAACTATATAAGAAGGTAAACCAAATTCGTGAAGAAAATCTGGAATTGTATAAGAAGGTATAGGTACAGAACTGATAAATCAAGCCTATGCAAGCTTGTTTGGATTGGATTTTTTTTTTCTTTTTTGAGAAACTGAAATTTCTTGCTTTTGGAAAAAGCTCCAATTAAGCTTTTTCCAGATTTTCAGTTTTTTTGAAATCTAATCTAAATACTTATTGGAAAAGAGATGTGCTTTTTTTGGGGAAAAAGGATGCTTTTCTATGAAAATAAAGCCAATCCAAACAGGTTCTAAAACTTTTCTCTCAAAATATTCGGCATTAATGTTATTATATGAGCTGTTTTGTGATTTGGTCACTAGAAATCTGTTTGTCTCCAGGTTTACAGAACAAAAGAAGTGAATGAAGCAAACAGCAATAGCCTTCTCACAAATGGTACAAGAATTGGAGATGACCCAGATGCATCTGTTCATCTCCAACTTTGCCAGCCCCAGCAACAAAACAATGAGACAGGAGCTGAAGCCACAAAACTCGGGTAATTGCTTATATATATATATATATATATATATATATATATATATATATATGGCTACTCTTTTCTGAATCTCTTCTAGCGTTCAAGTATCTTAATCCAATATATCCGTGAAAACATGTGACAGATTACAGCTTCCCTAGCAAAGAAATTGCAGACTCTCAGAGGTTGCTCGTCTCTTTCGCTAGAGCACCTGATCTCATTAAGGTTACCACTCAATTAGCAAGGAATAGTTTGACAGCCAAATGCTATTCAGGAAGAAGACTTCCATTTGACATGGTAAGGCTATCAAATTTAGCACAACAATGTAATCAGATACTCAGCTAAGTTGACAAGAAATAAAAGAAATTCTGGGCATGTGCTTTAGCTTTCTCACTATTTTCCCATTACACAAAGAGACATACCATTAATTGTTACCTGTACTTAATTGAATATTGTTAGAAGGAAAGAATAAATGTAAATAATCGTCTTCTAGAATGGAATTATATAAATGACTAACCACGATATGACATATTAAAAAACTACATTTAGACATGTCAAAATAGAACTACTCGTGATGTGATAAATGTGAAACATCTGCTAAAAGATATGCTTCAGAGTGAAATTGCTTTTATAGCAAATGTTTCAGACAGATTATTTTCATGATTTTTACACAATTCTTCTGTTTAACCCTTATATTGAGAAGGATGGATGAGGAATCATGGGTGTATATATCACCACGAAATTTGGGAAAGTACCAGTTCATTAACTACCGTTTTATGCTGCACTATAAAGATCTGATGCACATGGGTAGGCAGGCAACATGAAAGACTATAAATTATCTAGTGGGGAGAAAGATACACATAAGCTGCCGAAATAGTCAAAGATTTGGGGATCATGTTTATGCGACTCCATAGGGTTAAAGGAAAAAAAAGACCAAAGATTTTCTCAAACACAAACATGAACATTTACTTTTTTCTGTTAAGTGTACAAACATGAACTTTAGTAAACAACACTGAACCATAAGAATAAATAATACCTGCACAATCTTGAATATGACATAAGGATCCGTTTTTGTAAAACCAAATCAATCTTATCCAGAACCACGTAACCTCGTCCTGCAACCCAAAACACAACTCACATTCATGAGAGAATCAACTATTTTCTCAAGTTTTGTTAGGCAGTTTTATGGATAAGGCAACCATTTTAGAAATTTACAAGAAGAGGCATCAATTGAAGAGGCATTAGAAGTTTCCGAGAAATTCATGACACCAAGAAGGAAAAGAAATTTCTGTTGAGAGATAAAGACAGCATGTGTGGTATACAAAAGATGGCAGAAAAAGTAGTTTAACAATAAGCTCAAGTGATTATGAAAATAGTGATACCATGGTAAACATAACGCAAAATCAGCAAGCAGCTTCCAATGAACTTAAAATGCCGCCAAATTTTATGAGTACATGATACTCATATTGGTGATTTCTGAGTTTGAATATCAAAATATTCCACACCGAAGCCAACGAGGTTCAAGCATACTACCAACTAGACAAAGGATTTCTGTTAACAAATATCTATATAGAGTTGTGGTGTTAGCAGAGGACTTAGGTTATGAAGAAATCTGAGAAATTTAGACTAGTACACCTTTGTTCAAGCATCTAAAGAAAGGAAAAATAAGGCGACAATCATTATGTTTTATACTCTGCTTTCTAAATTTCAGTGAGGTGATCAAGATGCTGCCATGGTTATTATCCACATAATTTGAAGGCCTCACAAAGTAGAAGAAGACTTTATAGTCTCATCAAATTGAAGAAATAAAACTTTTATGCAGAAGTTCTAGTTTCTAATTATCTTTGTGCAAAATGGGTGTTAATGCTCCAGCTTTGCCTTGTAAAGTTTCCAAAAATATGAAAAGCAACATATGTGGCTAATATTGGTAACACGTACTAAAAATAAAAGTTCAATTCATCCTGAATTGATCAGTGGATAGAAATCACACTGCATGTTAAGAATATCGAAATTTTTAGCACTTCTGACTCCTTACATTTGAGAAGTCCCATATAACTAATGCGTAGTGATGTAATTTGGAGAAAAGATGCAAACAACTAAAGCTTAATATCTTCAAGAAGCTTTTTACCAATAATTAGTTAGAATATATTTTGATTCATTAAATTTTCTCAAAGAAGATAATACAAAAAGAAGAACAACCAACCAAAATTTGCTGAAAGCTGGGACGAGAAGCAGAACTTTAGTGCCATACCAGATGTTGCAATAGAACATAAACTTCACAAAGTTTAAATTCATGAAAAAGAAAATGCAAATTTAGCCTACATCCAGAACAAAGAAACATTTTTTGGAAGAATCTAACTGAAGAAAAACTATTTTTGTTACCTGTAAGAGTTGCAAAAATGGATGAGGTCAATCTGTTAAATTGTATCTGATTATGCGTCAAAACATAGGAGTATCACAGGGAAAATCTTGCCACCGAGTACATTTAGAAAATAAGAACCAGCAAACATCATTTAATATCCTACTAAGAATTCAACAGCACTTAAGAGTGATAGATGACTTATTCTATCAAACAAAGGTTAAAAGGTTCTAACATAGTCTCCTTCATGAATTTCAGGTATGAGGCCAATTGAAGAAGAAAAGTTCACGGATCAGCCAAAATGTGTATCTCTGACACATGAAATGGACGTAGCGACATGGAATGGCACCATTCTCTGACATCTATTATAGCATAAAGCCACTTCATTTTTGTCATAAAAAGTTAAGAGACACCAAAGTGAGAAGAAGCAAGGATAAAGGAAAGGTGACATTTAGAAAGGGAAAAATATGGAGGGGGATGGTGATATGTCCGACTGCCTCAAGATAAAGAATAGTCTACATGCCAAGCACCAGTGATATCTCCCATTGCTTTCTCTTATTTATCACCTGTATATACTATCTAGACAGATTACCCTTGCTAACACCCATCTGGTCCAATCTAACATGATTTTGGAGATAAAAAGGAAAGAACTACGATTTCACATGCTACTTCATAACAAAATAGGTAAAGGTGGGGTAGTAAGTTGATAGAGTAGGGTATACCACAGAGAATTTCAGAACCAGTGCAAATAGTGAAGGATACAAGGAATGTAGCCTACCTTACTGGTTGTTTGCTCACTCATTTTATCTCCTTCCATTTCTTGGAGCGCAACCTTTCAACATTATATATAAAACATATTAAACTTTTCCCCATTCTACACAATTCTAATTTCTATGTTCCATGCAAAACTTAACTATATACTACTAAAATGGAAAAGGGAGAAGCATCAAATAAGAGTTTTTAGATAAACAGATTTTTAAAAATAAAGAAAGCACGATTTGATATTTTACACCAAAGAGTTTATGTCATCCACATTGTCTCGTTCATTTTCTCATTAATACGGTGGAACATAGTCTTTTCAAATGGATGGTTTTCTAATACAAATTTGGCTAAAAATTTTCAGACCGAGGAGGAGAAAGACAAAAAGGGACTAAAGGAAATTGAGATCTCTCTACTACAGAAACATACAAAGTGTTGATGCTAAGCATTATTCCACATCATATCCTCTAAATATGGGTTCTCTCATTACACCACACAATTATAAAAAAAAATTGTAGTAATTCTAAAGATTCTAGACGCTTGACACAACGGAAATTTGGAGGACATAACAAGAAAGAAGGAGAATCAAGGAGCTCAATTTCAAGGCTGAAATTTGCCAAGAAATCCTATAGATAATAAACCCTAACAAAGGGAATAAGTATATTGATGAATAATTTCTGAAAAAGTTCCTCCAACAATGAAAACTTTCACCCATATATATAGCTATTTTGGGAACCCAAAACTAAATAGAATTTGACTCTAGCAGTCCTTTCCATATAAAAATAGCTAATAAACTAATTCTAATATAATTATGACTTAATAACAATGAACAATAGGACTCAATAATAGATAACAAATCCAAATCCTAATGTAACTAGAATTGGGCTATATCAGTCTCTCCAGATGCAAAAAGAACTCGTCCTCGAGTTTCCACCACCATGGTCCACTAAATCACCCTAATATGGAACGAGATGCTTAACTTAAAGACATCTCTTCCTCTAACTCATCAGGATTGTCATCATGAGTTAGAGTTTCCAGTTGCACAAAGTGCTAGGATAAGGTTTCAACTTGTCTTCTCAACTCTTGTAATTCTCTATGTCATTGTTGTTGATCAGGGAGGAAAAACTCCAGATACCAACTAACGCCTCCATCTCGTTGTTGTTGATCAAGGGAGAAAACTCCAGTTGCTACAACACGACTTCTTTCTCTCCTTAGAAGCATCGTGAACTTGATATTAGTTAGAAAAACCTTGCTCTAATAACCAACTAACACAGTGAAAATTTGGAGAACATAGCAAGAAAGAAAGAGAATCAAGGAGCTCAATTTCAAGGCTGAAATTTGCCAAGAAATCCCATAGATAATAAACCTAAAAGAGGGAATAAAAATATTATTGAATAATTTCTAAAAAAGGTTTTTTTTTTTCAACAATGAAAACTTTCACCCCTATATATAGCTATTTTAAGAATCCAAAACCAAATAGAATGTGACTCTACCAGTCCTTTCCATATAAAAATAGCTAATAAACTAATTTTACTATAATTAGGACTTAATAACAAATAACAATAGGACTCAATAACAGACAACAAATCCAAATCCTAATATAACTAAAATTGGGTTACATCAACGCTTAATATCTATATTGTATATATTCTCTGTTTATTTGTTGTTAGTAATAGTAATTATAAAATTGCACATCTTAATGAACTAATTTTCTTATGTCTTTCTGTTTCACAATATTAGATGGTATCAGAGCTAGCAACGAAACTAATGACAATTGAGGGATCAATGTTGTTCATAAGCAAATTGGTTTATCATCAGGAAGACGCACCTTCCCTTGGTGGCAAGGATCTACAAGTGAGGAACTAATTTGTTAGTGGTATCTACCCATGTTGGATGTCCTCAAGTTGGCTACAAGTTTAGTTAAAATCAACAATCTAAAATAGTTAGTGGTGTGGAGAAGGTGTTCCAATTGAATAGCTTGCTTATTATGGCAAAGGTCGAATGACCGTACTGACATCCCTTTTCATATCAGTTCTATGCGAGATTTGTATTTAGTTTATAAAGACTTGGATTGACTACTATTATCAGGACAGGATTAAGCATTTTTGGCTGGTAGATTAAGCTTAATGTCTTAATAGGTTAATATATAGGCCAGGGTCATGAAAGGTGGTTTCAGACCAAGCTATTCTATATCACCTAGTGGTCTTGGACTATAAATCTATTATATTTGGCATCACAAGGACACAGTTTCTTTCTGGGTAAGAGGAAGGCGGCACTCTCAGACGTCACGTCTTTAAGGGAGTCTGTAACACCTTATCTCACATCATTTTTTGCAAAATTTATGCTCAATTTATAATAACTTGGCTTCACTACTACTGTCAACATGAGCTTAACCATTCTAGACCGCTAGATTAGATTTAAAGCGTTAGTAAGCTAGTAGTTGAGTTTGAGTATGTAGTTTTGCCCAATCACAGTGTAGCATCAAAGGCCAACAATGTGAAATGAGCTCGTATGAGAGCAACCGAAAAACATGTCTCCGAAGAAAACAATTGCTGATTATTTTGGAGAACATGTCATGGATCATAGTCCATTATACCCAAGCACCTAGCTAGAATGCCTTAGATGGCATAGAATGCACTTATACCTGTTATGAACCTTATGATGGTAGCGTAGATTCCTATCTTCTGGCTTTGTAAGTTACCATATGATGTAACTCAAGTATTCAGATATCTCCATTAAGATACATCAGGTGGACCATATTGTTTTGCTAGTGAGTTTTTGTAACCGAAAAAATTCTAAATAAATTTTGAACTAATAACAAAAAAGAAAAAATGGAGCAAGAGAGGAGGAGGATCGAAAGTTTTAAAAAAACACGCTTTTAAAAATACCCAATCCAAATAAGCCCATAGTCAATGGCCAACCTTTTATGGAGCACCAGATGAAAAGCACCAACGGAGAAATTACACAAACAAATATGTGCATATGCTATTATTCTACAATTAGTATTACCAAAACAACCAGCATATATATAAACTATCCACAGTTAAAGAATGTCTAATAAAGAACACATGACCCAAATAAAATCCAACAAAAGCAAAGAAAAAGGAACATGAAATTAATAACAAAGTTTGATGGATGGGGTAGAGGTAACGAATTTTCCATCGATGAGCATTTGGAAGACTTCTGCTCCACCTAGAGTCGCCTTTTTTGGCTTGGGAGTTACTTGGGGGAGAATTCCTACGGTTGATAATCTCCAAAGATGGGGGCAAAAAATTGTTAATAGATGTTAATTTTGTAAACATGATTTTGAGACGGTGGTACATCTTATTTAGTTGTGATTGGGCAAATGTCTTTGGGAGATGACATGGAACATTTTGGAATTCAATGGTTGCTTCTAAATCTTTTGTTGATGAGATCAAAGCTTGGACTGGAAAGGTTATTCACACGATCCCCTTCCATCATTGGACTCTTTGGAACGAAAGAAACTGCCGAGCTTTTGAAGGGGAAGTGCTAACTATCTTTTTTGTTCACAGTAAATGGATATAAGATTTTTGTCTTTGGACTAAAGGTTTTGGTAGAAATAATGTGAATAGCATGCTTGATAGCATAGATAGTTTACAAACTTATGTATATTTTTGGGTTGCACCCCTTCGATATATGTTAATAAAATTCTTCACTTTTCGGGAAGAAAAAATTAATAACGAAGTTTTTAAGCCAATATATAATCAATCACAAGCGATATATGAATGAAGGCAAACCAAAGAACAGCAAAAATGGCATCTTGAGGTAAATTGCAGACTCTAATTATACCATCAACTCGAAATTAATAATGATGAAATGCTTCGTATACGAAATGTCAACAAACCAACTCAAAAAACAAAGCCCACCTTTTGGCATACAAAGAATATATTCCTATGTATGTTGACGTACTACTACTGCAACAACTAGAATTGAAAGAAGCAGCAATACGCACCTCAAAACCAAATTATGGTAAAACACCATCAACTGTACGTCCTTCCTCAGCTTTGTTCATCTGCCAAAGAAAAAAAAATGTCAAACAATAAATTAACAAGAAGAAGTACTGAAGAATGTTGATTTTTTTTTAAAGGAAAGGAAAAAAAAAAAGAAAAAAAGGTTTTCAGTGTTCATGTTGGTTTTCCGAGAGAAAACAACAAGTGTAAGACATGCATTAACAAGAAAAGTAGTGCAATTGAATATGAAAAGATAATCAAAGAAACAAACAACAAATACACGCATTACATTGATGTGGTATTGGTATTCATAAAGAATCTGAAAATTAAGGATTAGGAGTTTAGAAAGAAACAAGGAGAAGATGAGATTGAAAAAAAAAATGTATCTGGTGAAGTGGAATCTCCGATGACTACTGTGGACATATTGATAAAATTAGAATAAGAAACTGAAGGAAGCCAATGAAAGATAGATTAAGAAGGAAGAAGAAGAAGAAGAGAGAGTGATTTACTTGAGATGAGTACGTTAGGTACATGATCAGCAAACATCACGTATGTACGTAGGAGATGTGTATGTTTGATCACACATACAAGAAGAAGAAAAAGAAGGGAGAGTGATTTATATAACACATTCAGCAGTGGGAGTGCGTGTTTGTGTGTGTGTGTGTGTTATATCAGTTATGGCTTATGGGGGGAGAGCAGAACATGTTCATCAGTTTTAACTGAAAAGGAAGGAAAAAAAAAAGAAAAGAAAAAGGAAAAGTAAAATAAAAGAAAAGAAATGATCAGAACTTTTTCTTAGAAAGTTGCGATTGGTGGTTATGCGACCACGTAGCCCGTCTGGATACTTCATTATTTATTGCTATTGATGATTTTCCAATGCCTATGCGACTGAGTACTTATTTGATATTTTCTTTTCTTGGGTCAATATAATTCTTGTTTCATTCGAGTAATTGAGATCCTCAAAATGAGGTTCGGGTGGTTTGTAGAGACTAGGTGAGCTTTGGATTGTAATCGGGCTGAATTCTGAAATTTTAAAATTATTAAAATTTGTTAATCGAAATCAAATTGAATAAGACTATTAATCGAAATTATTTAACCGAATTTTTTCGGTTTAGTTATGGCTGAAATAATCGAATTGTTTTAAAAATATCATAAATTATTTAAAACTAACTTAAATAACTAAATTTCTTTGCGATTATAATAACTAAATTCAAATATCCATCATCAAAATTCACATTTATACATCTAAGAATGATATAAACTTATAAACATATATGAACATAAATTTAAAAAATAATAACTAAATATTTTTTAAATAAAAAATAAATTATTTGGTTATTCAGTTATTAACCGAAATTTTGGAAGAATAACTAAAATATAACCAAAAATCGAGCTTTTTGTTTTTAATAACTGAAATCGAACTGAATATAAAAATAACAGAATTGAATTTTATATTTCGTTAGATTTAATTCGGTTTTCCGGTTATTGACGAACAATAATGTTCACTGTTACTGGAGACAGCAGCTGCCGAACAAATGGGGTGGTTTATTTTTTATTATTATATTATTCTTTGAATCAAATCCTACCTCTCCGTGCAAATTTCATTTTAACACGTATCCTCTATTCCATCTTTGAAACTTTAATTTTTGAAACAGAAAGTAACCAAAAAAAAACAAACACGAAAGTAAAAGGTTGCCAGGAAACCTGTCGGTACAACCCGTTATTTTTATTCATGATTAAAGTGCTATACTAAACCAATAATTTACTATTAAACTATTACCACTAGTAAGATATTTCAGCATTGAGATGCCATTGTAGCCAAGATATTTTGTTGGTCCCGCTGATAATAGCCAAATATCGGATCTCTTTCTTTTAACCTAATGTCCAGAAAAAAGAAGAGATTAAGTTTACATTATATTGTAGGTTCTTAACATTGTAACTTTTAAAGCTAATTTTATTATTTTAAAATATTTATATCTATCATCAATTAATCACAAACATAATAAATTAATACCTATTATTTTAATCACATTAATCTTTAATGTTTCATAAAACTTATTCAAATTTAATAATAACTAATTTAAATAAATTTATGAAATACTAAGACTAATATAAATGCCTAAAAATAATGGGGTCAATTTTACTTTGATTCTAGAGTCATTGGGGATAGTTTTAGTCCTTATTTTCTACTAGTAGTTAGGAATAAAACTCTTTAAAATATCATAAACTTTTAATTTGTAAAATCAGTGAGCTTTGAAATATTGTACACCCATGATACCATGCACCAACCTAACGCTACACACCATATAATGCCTCAATAGTAGTGCGTTTACAACTTTTATATACTGTACATATGTATTTTTAATATTATATGTTCACAACTTTTAATTATTTATAGATCTTATATTGTATATTCACAAATTTAATACATTGTATTTAAAACTTTTAATTGTTCACAATTTAATTATTCATTACTCTTATGCTATATGTTCAAGACTTTTACATTATACGTTTACAATTATAAACTACCTATTTATAGTCATGACTCTTTATATGTTTATTACTTGTGAATGATATGTTCGTGATCTAAGAATGATATGTTCACAACTTCTGAACACTATGTTTACACCTTGCAAATTCTGAAAAAATTAATGAGTTTAATTCAAGCAAAATATCAAACACTTTATCTGCATTATTTTATTTCAATGAAGCACTAGCTTCGACACTATAAGCTTTCTCACCAAATTTCTACCCATTTTTGCATCACCATCTTAATACCCCAATACTACTCAACAATTTAATTCATAATTGTGGCAGCAATCAAAACATATATATACACACACATGTGTGTGTGTTGTATATACACACAAATAGCACAAAACTGTTTATCTACGCACACGAAAACATATCTACCACAATTGTATATAGATATGTTTGATATACACGCAAAGAGGTCTGCTAAAAAAGAAAGAGAATAACGAAGAGGGAAGAGAGCAAAATAAGTGACGATTGGTCGGGACACGATGACAACGGTAATCGTGAAATTTAATTTTTTTCTCTCGTTTAGGTAAGAGAACTTATGCGTGTTGCTCACACGAGCAATACTGTATGATACCAAGTAGACGTATAGAGTAGAAAGTTTTGTGAAATCACCGTGTCTAATTAACTGACGCGTTCTTGTTAATGTTGCTCCACCTGAAAACCATTTTTTGTGCAGTTGTGGAAGACCTAGGAACCCGGCCCCTTTTGGTAAAAGGATTTCAACGCACAATGTTTAAAATACAGAATGCAATTAATTAATATGTGAAATATGAAATTGGTATACTTAATTAATCCCCGATATCTTGATTGCATTAAGTTGCCGGTGCGCGGGGGTTATGGGTTTTGTTAGAAAGAGGACAAGGTAATATGAATATATGCTTCATACAGTGATACCATTGCAAAAAAATTGCATACACTTCAAGAAGGTGCTAATCGTTGTACTGATCCTGCTGATTTCAGAAAGAGCTCTTCATAGAAAGCATAGCTTGTAACAGTGATACCACCCATCAACCACGATGTAACTAAAGTAGATTCAAAGCTAGACCAGACCATTTTAGCTGATTTAGAGGTTCAAAAACCAAAACCATGCCATATCAAACTTTGGCCAGCTCTGGAACTAGCAGCTCATCACATTCCTAGAAGAATATTAAGGCATTTCTTTCATCCACCAACCATGTCACTTCTGCTTTGCAACATCAGGAACAAGAGCTAAGAGTGTGCCTGAAAATACATCTGAAATCACTAAAATTGTCCCCTCTAAAGGAGGAAACTCATCTCATAATCCTCATAGATTTGATTACATGCAGAAGATAAACCAAATGCAGGAAAATGCCTCAGTGAAAGTCATTACCGTCAAGCTAACTCATCTCCAATGTCACGGAACCACTAGCAAAAATCCTACCTTTTAGCAAAGCAGACAAGGTGATTATAGAGTTTATAGGTGAGACTACGGTCTCTTAACATTTTACATAATTATGCAAAAGAGCATGGTATAATCGTGAGATATCACTCGTACTAAAAATCACCGCAAGCAAAATCAGGAACCTCAGTTAACACCGAGTAGTAACTCCAACAGAATATCAAGAGAAACGAAAATTTTGATCTTTACTCTCCACACTGAAGTTACATCTTGACCACCACTTGTTCAGCAGAACTTTTCTTCACAACTCCTCTAGAACACAACTCGTTCAGTAACTCCAAGGCCTCCTTTGCTAGGCCTTCATTAGCAATGCCTTCAATCAGAATAGTATAAGTAGTTTCAGTTGGCTTACATCCCTTGGACACCATGTAACCCAAGAAGTCAATGGCTTGATCAGTTTCGCGAGCCTTGCAAAGCCCCAACATTATGGAATTGTAGGTGATGGCATTAGGCTTGACATCCAGCGCTTCCAAATCATGAAAAAACTTAATAGCTTCATCAACTTTTCCTTCTCTACTTAGTCCACCGACAAGTGAAGAGTAGGTTATTACATCAGGTTGAAGACCTTTTTCCCGCATCTCATTCAGCAGCCGTATCGCATGCTCAGTTTTTCCTACCTTTGATAGTCCGTCGATCACCGTATTATAAGTGATCAAAACAGGTGAACAACCTTTGCTACTTAACTGATTAAGAATTTCAACTGCAACATCAACCTTCCCATCTTTGCATAACGCAGTGAGCAGTGTGTTATAGGTCACGATATCAGGATAACAACCCCTGGATACCATTATCTCTAGATACTCAATTGCCCTATCCATCTTTTTCTCTTTACAGAATCCATGGAGCAATGGGTTGTAACTCAAGGAATTTGGTGTACATCCATGCTTAGGCATCTTTTCTAGAATATCAATTGCACGACCTAATAATCCCTTCCGACATAAGAAATTAATCAAGATGTTAAAGGTAACAACACTAGGAGAACAGCCTTTTCTAAGCATATCAGCTAGGAGTTTTTCAGCATCCATCCACCTTCCTGTACTACACATACTGCGCAAAATGATATTATGCGTGATGACATTGGGTTGGCAACCATAAAAGGGCATATTATTCATGAACTTAATTGCTTCATCCAATCTCCCTTCTTTGCAAATCCCATTGATAAGAACATTATAAGTAACCACATCAGGCTTACACCCTTTACTCCTCATTTCATCCAAGAGCTTCATTGCCTGTCCTACCCCACATTCCTTACAAGTTGCTTCGATCAAAATTGTGTACGTAATAACATCAGGGTAACACTCCCTTTGCAACTGCCAATCCAGAACCTCCATTGCTTGTTTCAACTTTCCGCTGTCGCACAATGAACGCAGAATTGTATTATACGTGACAACATCTGGAGCAACACTCATCCTGTCTAAGATTTTCAAAGCATTATCAATCTCCCCTGACTTACAATAGCCACTTATCAACACATTATAGGTAATAACATCTGGAACAGCCCCGGACTCCTCAAGAATCTCCATAACCCTTGTAGCCTTCTTCGTCTCCCCCATTTTACAAAACCCTCGAATCAAACTCGTGCACGGTATTATATCTGGGATCTCACCACGATAAACCATGCTCTCGAGATGCCTAAACCCTTCATCCAGCTCCCCATTCCTAACCAACCGGCGGAGATAATTATTGCCCTCAAACTCCTCAAAACTCTGAGAAGAATGTCCCTGCCCTTGCCCTCTACGCTGGCTTTTCTGGCTACTTGATAACCTACCATTTGTATTAAGAGTCTCAATCTTTGAAACAGCAAAGACCTTATTTTGCCTTTTCCGACTAGAGCCTTCTTTCTTCCTCAACTCCCCACCACCAGCTCCATTAACAGAAAGTACTGAAAACCTAGCTTTATGGCCTATAAATATATTACTTCTGTCCCTAACACCAAAAAGATTGTTCCTTTTGCTTTCTGTACTACTGATACAATGGTGAATAGAGCAAAACCCGTCATGGGCTTGCTTTGTGGGAACTATTACTTCCATTTTCAACTCCAATATCTCCCAACTAACGGCAATTCATTCAACAGTTGATAACAATAAAATTATCCATGCTAGGCCAAAATTTTATTAACGAAACAAAAAATACTAAATATAACAAGCTGAGCAATACGTATATGCTCTATACCATACGTTGCACATGGATATTTTATTGAAGCAGGGTGTTCAGCTGCAGCTAAGCATTTAAAAGAAAAAGGAAAAAGGAGAATAATTTTTCTAAAGAGAAAGAAGATGGATGAAAGGAGGCTTACCTACAGTGAAGGAATGGAAGGTAGAAAATGCAGGGGAAGAACAATGGGAAGTGTGTGTAGTGTGTGTTTTTATTTGTGCCGCCTTGGTTCTTGATTCTTATCTCAACTTCTTTTGTCTTGCAGCAACGAGGCCGCAGATATCCACAGGACTCCACAGGTGTTGTGCTGCTGATGAGGATACAATAGTTTCTGAAATGGGTACATACGCTTACAGGCCCAAAACGTAGTCCTCCTAATGGTCCAAAGAAGGAGTAACCAAGCAACATAGCCAACTTTTCCTTCTTCTTTTGTTTTTTTTTTTGGGTTCAATTTAATTAATGAAGTTTTCGAAAGAAAATTTTTCACAATTAATCTTCATTGTTTCTTCACTTTTTCTAACATTAAACTAATTTGACAATTAATCCTTATTTCCCTCTCCAATCTTATGCATGGTAAAAAAGTTATACTTCAACAAGAATGTTTCAACTGTTAAAAAACTACAGGTAACTTGTCATTAAAAATAATTGATTTTTATTAATCAATTATTTCTAAGACTTGCTATATTTTTCTTTTTTACTTTGACTTGATATTTCTATTACTTATAAACATATTTTATTTTATTATCTACTATTTATTTTTTAAAAAATTATTTTTACTTTTTAAAACTATTTATATGTTATAGAAAAAAATATATCTTGTGCATCACATGACTATAAATCTAGTGCAACTAATAGGAGATCCCTCTGCTTATCTGGTGACTGTATCAATCTAGTACAATTAATAGGCACATCCCTCTTCTAAACTGTCAACTGTGTCTCCTCCATATTTTACGTAAAACAAAATACGTTAAACGTCTCAACTAACAAGAAGAATCCCATTTTTGTAATCCATTTCAAAATGAGCTCATTTTTGCAAAGAATTTAGAAAATAGAACCATTTTAATTATTATTTTTAAAAAAAAAAAAAGTCCACCTACAAGGGGACTGGACAATTGCCCATTGATTGACGCAGTCCCATTTTTTGAAGTGCATTAGACAACTAACCACAAAAAACTTAGTTGCTTGACTAGCCACAAAGATTATGTTGGTTCTAGGAGTTGCAGGAGTGGACAACCAAATTTTGAAATGCTGTTACTTTATAAACATGTATTAATTTATACAAGGACTATTCCAAATTTTTTTTTAAAAAAAAAAAAAAGAGAAAAAAAGACCAATGCAGTCAAACTAATCAAATAGGCAACACTAAATTTTGTCCTAAAATTACAAATACTGCAATAGATTGTAGGTTTTTTTTTTTTTTTGGGAAACAAAATTATAATTGAGAGGTTGAGGGAGAGAAAAAGCGAGGCAATTATATTGTTTTGAGGGACAATTTAATTTAATTGATAAAGTTAATGAGAACAATTCCTAGTGAATGTATGTTTGTAGTGCTTCAGCAGGGCAGCTAGCTAGGAATAGATAGGCGTTGTATTTTTGCGATATATAATAAATCATGTAATAATTATTGGTTTACCTTTTTGGTAGTAATTTATCTAAATTGAGGAGATGGAATTGAACGGGTAGCAAAATTAATAAATACATTAGAGAATGCATGCATGATGCGTGAGCTAGTTGTGTACGTATTAAGTTTATATCCATCAGGAAACAAATGGAGTAAAGTAGAATTTTAGGCAAAATACAATTAACTAATCAATAGGCAGATCCAGATTGACTCTATCTCCTCTCCTCCAGATTTTACGTAAAGAGAAAGATACGGTTAAAAGCTCAGCATAATAACATTAATCTATTAATTAATAATGCGTCGTCCACACTAAAACACACGCACTCACAGGGTAGGACTCATGACTCATTAATTATAAATAAATTAAATTAAAAAAAAAAACCTCATTAACTGTAAAAATAAGAGCAGCAGTAAATTATCATCAATGGCGTCATGTATTGAAATAGATGGCGCAGATTCAAGAATCAACAGCATGAGTGAAGATGAAGTGTCGCCAGTTGAACAAGTGAGGCTGACGGTGTCGAATCACGACGATCCGAACCAACCAGTATGGACGTTTCGGATGTGGTTCCTGGGAATACTCTCCTGTTGTCTTTTATCCTTCTTGAACACTTTCTTCGGTTACAGAACCGAACCGCTCATCATAACCATGATATCGGTTCAAGTTGCAACCCTGCCGGTCGGGCGGTTCATGGCCAAAGTGCTTCCCACTGCCAAGTTTCGGATACCGGGGTTCGGATCCAGGGAGTTTTCACTGAATCCGGGGCCTTTTAACGTGAAAGAGCATGTCTTGATTTCCATATTTGCTAATGCTGGTTCTGCTTTTGGGGGTGGGGCTGCCTATGCTGTTGGCATCGTCGATATCATCAAGGCCTTTTATCACAGGAACATCTCCTTCCTCGCTAGTTGGATTCTTGTTGTCACCACTCAGGTTCTAAATTTTTCTTTTCTTCCACATTAATGCAATGCTACATTACACCCCCAACACACACACGCGCACACGAAAAGGAAAAAAAAAAAAAAAAACAAAGTGATTATAGTTTTCTCAAACATGCATATCGATTTTTATTTGTTGGTAGATGTTAACATGCATCAACTTGTGGGAACACTACAGGTTCTGGGATATGGTTGGGCAGGGATTTTGAGGAAGTACGTGGTAGAGCCTGCAGAAATGTGGTGGCCCAGTAGTCTGGTTCAAGTCTCTCTTTTCAGGTTATTATATTATACTATATTATTAGTCTTTTAGCATAGTATTGAACTTATTTATTTTTTTATTTTAATCATTCTCTTGTTCTTATCAAAGCAATATGATTTAGATCACTTCCACTTCCAGGGAATTACAACAATCATCAATGGAATGGGTTTCTAATAGACGTTGACTTGTATAGATTTTATTCTTGTAACTCAAAATTAGTTGCGAATTAAATAGGGATGTGAATTATGGAGTTCAGTTCATATCTGCAAGTCAAAAGTCATTTATAAAGAACCTTACCTTTACAAGTTATCTCCATCAAGATTCACTGAAAATGTCATTAATTTGTGATTAATTTCAGATTTGGACCAGCGTAATCGAAATTACAAGTAGTAATTATGTTTTATATGTTTGATAGTGAAAACGAGAAGGTTACATCTTTATCTATTCCTCTGAATGTCTATTATTCTTCAGGGCTCTCCATGAAAAAGATGGTGGCAGAACATCAAGAGGAAAATTCTTTATGATTGCATTGTTGTGCAGCTTCTCTTGGTATATCCTCCCCGGCTACCTTTTCCCCACCTTGTCGAATATTTCCTTGCTATGCTGGGCATTTCCAAAGTCAGTCACAGCCCAGCAAATTGGGTCAGGCATGAAAGGGCTTGGCGTGCTATCTCTGACCCTGGATTGGTCAGTTGTAGCATCTTTCCTCTCAAGTCCTCTGGTTTCTCCATTCTTTGCCATCGCCAATGTTTTCGTAGGCTATTTTGCTGTTGTCTACATTCTGATTCCAATAGCCTACTGGGGGTTGAACTTGTACCACGCCCGGAATTTTCCGATGTTCTCTTCACATCTGTTTGATGCATGGGGGCAGAACTACAATGTATCAGCCATTGTGAATGATCAGTTCCAGATAGACCTGCCAGCGTATGAGAAGCAGGGGCGTATCAACCTCAGCATCTTCTTTGCTCTTTCATATGGCCTCAACTTCGCTGCTGTCATTGCCACTCTCACTCATGTGGGGGTTTTTAATGGAAAGTAAGTTATACTAAAACCTCAACTAAAATGTTTTGCATACATATTGTTAGGCAAATTTCAGATAAACAATTCTAGGGTATTCCGGAATGCTTTCTAATTTTTTATTTTTTTGGTCAGGGAGATATATCAACAGTTTCGAGCTTCAAGCGGAAGGAAGCCAGATATTCACACAAAACTTATGAGGGCATACAAGGATATTCCTAACTGGTGGTTCCATTCTCTGCTTGGACTCTCACTGCTGCTCTCTCTTGCACTTTGCTTCTTCATGAACAAGGAGGTTCAGCTGCCATGGTGGGGGCTTCTTTTTGCTGCAGGTCTAGCTTTGCTCTTTACCCTTCCAATAAGTATCATAACAGCCACAACAAATCAGGTAAGAGGACTAATATCAATGCATCATTCCATTCCATATGTTCCAGAAAGGATCTCAGCTTCTACTTTTTACTTCTGAATAATCTGCACCTCTAACGCTAAAGTATTTTGCTTCTGATGCCAGACACCTGGTCTAAACGTTATCACAGAATACATCATTGGTATCATATATCCAGGAAGGCCAATAGCCAATGTTTGCTTCAAGACGTATGGCTATATAAGCATGAGCCAGGCTGTTTCCTTTCTTAATGACTTCAAGTTAGGACATTATATGAAGATTCCACCCAGATCAATGTTTATAGTTCAGGTATTACTTCTCTGATCACACAATTCATAACTGGCTTCAAATAGTCGTAGATGCTACCAACAATTAAATTAAATTAAGCTTTTAATGAATACAATTTTCTTTCTGTCCTGGCATTAAACATATGACGTTTGATTCTCTGTTGGATTATGTATAATGTAGTTCCTAGGGACCATCATTGCTGGAACGATCAATATTGCAGTTGCCTGGTGGCTGCTTACAAGCATTGAGAATATTTGCCAGGACCAATTACTCCCTCCAAATAGTCCCTGGACTTGTCCTGGTGACCGCGTTTTCTTTGATGCATCTGTCATCTGGGGTTTAGTAGGACCAAAACGAATCTTTGGGTCGCTTGGCAATTACAGCGCCCTGAATTGGTGCTTCCTGGGAGGCGCCTTGGCCCCAGTGGGGGTATGGCTTTTACACAAAGCATTCCCTAGTCAGAGTTGGATTAAGCTGATAAATTTTCCAGTACTTCTGGGAGCAACAGCCGCGATGCCTCCTGCTACAACTCTCAACTTCAACAGCTGGATCTTTGTTGGGGTTATCTTCAATTTCTTTGTTTTCCGGTACAGAAAGAAGTGGTGGGAGAGATACAACTATGTTCTATCAGCAGCACTGGATGCAGGGTTGGCCTTCATGGGAGTGCTTATCTATTTCTGTCTAGGCATTGAGAATGTAAGTATTTCTTGGTGGGGATCAGAGGGAGAGCACTGTGGCTTGGCTACTTGTCCAACTGCTCATGGTATAGCTGTTGATGGCTGCCCACTACGTTGAAGTATTTTCCTAGTGTAGCTATTTGCAGAATGGTTGTGTGTTTTTTAAATATTGTTCAAGATTATTTTAATTTAATGCTTCATTAGGCGACTTCAGTAGTTGTATTTGCAGAATACTAGCAATTTATTTGTTTCCTTTAAAGCAATCAATGTTAATATTCTTAAATCTAGCAACAAGCTCAAAATATGCAAAAGCTAGGATCCAATTTGACCACATCTCCACTTAATTCTTTCCTTTTTTTACTTCAGGAAGTGCAAAGGATAAAATTCTGTGCATATGAAGTCAGAGTTAATCATAAATATATGATTGTTGCACTTGTTTCTCTATAGTGAACGACTCAATTCTTCGGTTCAGGGAGTATCAACGTAGTTCAATTTGTGAACTTTTGTTAGAGCAAGGTCAACAACAATGACAATGATGACGACAAAAACATCATCATCATAATAATAATAACAATAATAATAATAATAATAATAATAATAATAATAATAATAATAATAATAATAATAATCTATATATATATAACAGGGTCAGAGATACTTATTCCGGCCATGACAGGATTGTTTGTTAGACTTGATTCTGTGGTTGGCATAGAATTTTCTGACCAAGTCAAGATTTGGGGTTCTCAGCTCAGTACTCAGAGATTTCCTATTGTGTAAAATTCTACAGTTGGGATAATTCTTATGAATCCCTTGGTACGATCAACTACTTCGAATTAAAGCAAACCAAAACATAATATAATGTTCCGAGAAGCAAACTCGTCATATTTCCTTCGTTAGTTCTATTATTATGAAACTAGTTGCTATCAGGAGTAGACAAGGAGTAGCTTACTATCTCATTTAGGACTTGTTTGGATTGGCCTTTTTTAAAAGTACTTTTTATTAGCTTTTGGAAAATAATTTTTTTTAAAAAAATTGAAAATTCTAGCTTCTAAAAAGCGCTGTATTTGAGCTTTTTTTCAGAATTTTAGCTTTTTTTGAAACCAAATCAAATAGTTATTACAAATTTAATATAACTTTTTTAAGAAAAAAAAATATTTTTTCCTGAAAAAAAGCCAATTCAAACAGGCCCTTAATGGTATTTTAAGTTGATAATTTTCTTTTACATAAAACATCTACTGTATATCATAGCACCTCTCTTTCTTTCATGATAATTGGTTTCATCAAGATAAATGCTAGAAAAATGTATATTTAGTTCATCTGATTTCTACCAAAATACATATATATGCAAGTGATCAAAGATCATGTGCGTGGTAAGCCTATATATAATTAATCACTGCTGAAGCAGATTAATTGTGTA
Source organism: Cordia subcordata (assembly GCA_028554755.1). Taxonomy (NCBI): domain Eukaryota; kingdom Viridiplantae; phylum Streptophyta; class Magnoliopsida; order Boraginales; family Cordiaceae; genus Cordia; species Cordia subcordata. The sequence goes on along the minus strand of JAPTOF010000002.1, from coordinate 33,223,468 downwards.
CGAATAATTTATAATAAACCCGGTGACAAATGGTAGAGTTTGAAGGCTACACGTACAAGAATATGAGATGAATATATAATTTGTATATATCTTGAACAAGGATTCATGGACCTGGCAATGCTTATAAAGAAGGCTAGCTGCATAGATTGCAACTGAAAGAAAAAAAAAAAACAATTATATATATGCAGATATAATATAATTGGGAGTGTAATGAACCAGTTAGTTATATATATTAACAAATTAATTTATTCGTAAAGCGTGTGTAATTTATAGACGTTGATGAGGTAGAGATAATCCGATATAATTAGAAATATATATATATATATATATAGATATAGACATGCATACATACTGGTCTCTCTGCAGGTGGTGTGTATATAATTAATAGAAATAGTTGTATTTATGAAGTTTGAGAAGGCTTGGAGTGAGAGGTTGGAGTTGAAGAAGCTGGAGCATATCTAGAGGAAAATCCACGTAAAGAGAACTCCTCTCCATCTTCCATCCAATAATGACTAGTAGTACAAGTATCATCAAAGTTCTGAGCATAACTTAAAGGGCTGTAGCTGAAATCCTTGACCGCAGATGATGGTTGAATTGTTGATATGTCACAGCACATATTTGCTGCTGCTGATCTCCTTGCATAACCACCACCACCACCTCGTCTTCTTCTTCTTCTTGCTCTTCTCCATGGAAGCAACACTTTGAGTCTTCCCCAGCATGACACCTGCGCATTACCTTCTTCTTCGTTAATATTATTGCTGTTCATCATCACGTATGTCTCTTCTAGCTGATATTGAACTGCTACTCCTCCTCTAGTCCATAGCTAGAGCTAGCTTAGCAGCTTTTTTTATTTTTTATTTTTTATTTTTTCAGGAATATATTTAAAAACTTTGAGACATGCGCTATAGTTAATTAATCAATAATGGAAGCTGTTGTGTCGTGAACCAAAAAAAATAGTAGTAGTAGCAATAATAATAATAATAGAAAAGCAAGAAATCTAAGTATGTGTGGTTGGCAAGAAAGAGGCGGGTGAAAGGTAATGAGAGTAGTGTATGGTTGGCTGATGTTGTGAAATATGTGTGAGGATTATATGATGATATGGACATGCACGGCTGCACTGGGAGTATTATAATAAAGCTGGCATCCTTGCTCTTATTATTTTGGTTGCAATGCCTGTGGCTTAATATAAGCGCTTGTCTTTTTGTACCTCCATTTCATTTTTTACTTTTCTTTTTCTCCAATGGAAGACACATTTCCATTTATTTATTAACTCAACTAAACCTTTTGATGAACTTCAATTTTCAGGTAATATTACTTTGATCATGCAAAATTCTAATAAAACGTTTCGGAAGACCTTCATTTGCAAAAACCACATATGCTAGTGTTATATATACACACACTACCATATAGAGAATAAGTGATTCTAATTCAAAAAGTTGATGGTAAAGCAAGTCTCTTTTGCACTTGCACAAGCAACTCCATTAAATTCAAAGACCAGAAAGAATATTTAATTCTTTTTTTCATTTCTCTTTTTTCTCTTCAAAAGTAACATGATTACTAATTTTCGCAATACCATCACGATCATACAACTATTACTTATCCAAAACACAAATATCTAAGCCAACTCCAATAACCTTCCTAAAACGATTATTATCCATGTTTAAGATGAAATATATTGTTTTTGCACTCCAATACATTCTATGAGAGAAGGTAAAAGTGGCAAATTTTACTGTGCATCTCCACTCGCGTGAAAAACAAACGCTTCTATAAAAAAAATAGATATAAAACTTGTCATTGCTCTCCTATGTCCCTTTCCATCACTTTTTCTCTCACTAGTAGCAAATTTGTACATGCTATTGCAGTCTTAAATCATTCTCTTCTCTAATCAAATCAGCAAGTTCTGTTTTCTTTCTTTTTTCCCTTGGATGAGTTTCTTTGTTTAGGCTTTTGACTATACAATTGAGAAAACTATAATATGTTGAAGGACAATGGGTTTTATATATATATATATATATATAGCACTTAGCACTTGGGTGGTATATAGAGGTTCAACTTATTTAAGGTGTATGGTATAACCCCTCGTTTAAGGTAAATTTTGGGTGCCATATTTAACTTCAATTCCAAATTAGAATTGGTGTATTAAGAACTTCAAATTAAAACCAACTATAGTAATTAGCAAAAATTAATTACTACTTCTGACTTGTTCATCAATATATTTTATAGAGTAGAATAAGTCTATACCCTATACTAGTGTAAACTTATTTTCCAATATACTTGCTTGAAAATGGTCACTAAACAAAGGAAATGCATCCACCCAATTCATTCATAATTTTTCTTTGCAAAATTGTCTAAATTTTTTAGAAACAAAAAATTCAATTAGTGTTGTGAAATGTCCATTCATAAAGTCAAAAATAGTGTACAAATGTTGAAAACAAAATGCATGCTCAAGATTGCTTCTGACAAAGCCATGCACTATTTGATAAAATAGGATGCAACTTTGAAAATGAAGTTATCTTTGTCAACTCACTTTTAATGCTTTGTCTCAATTTGTCCCTATAAATAGGAGAAGTCAAGTGAAGCAAATTGATAAAGATAGTTAAAAAAAAATTGAAAGGGAATTCAATAAAATTTAATTTTCAATCCCTACATACTTTTCTTTATAGTTGTTTTACAACATGTTATCAGCATGAGTCTCTGCCAACGAGAAGCCCTACAAATTATTAAAAGGATCACGATTCTACAAAATTTCGGTAATGGTTTTTATTTTATTTTTGGCATTACATCATATCTATAGCATAAAGTTTTTACTACCCTATTTATTTTACATTGTATTTATTTTAGAAATAAAATTTCTGTTATGTTATTTTTTTAGAATATATTATTGCAATATTTCCTCTTCAATAAAATAATAATGATAAAATAAAATAATAACAAATACCATAATTTTTCGAAAGACCTGATTACCGTAACTTTTGAGGACATGATCACCTTAACTTTTGGACATGTGATTATGATGACTTAATTAAAAAAAAATGATGACTTCTAAGGACAAAAACACTAATATAATTATGTAATGACTAATTATAATAATTACACTAACATGTTATTTACATTTGAAATTAATATCTTTATATTATGTCATGCTTATAAGTCTCATATGCCATATTTATAATATTTTAATTTCTTTCTATATGTTTGTATTTACTAGTTAACAAGGTACGCTAGGTAAATATATTATTATTTCTCTTACTAATTTATTTTTTTTAAAGATGCTATTGAAAATATTGAGCAATTAATCAATGATGGAAATGTCCATCCAAATTAATCTTTATGTAAAAATAGAACGTTTCTATCATGTTAAATTGTTTGTCACTTTAATGCTTAATTTTAGCTCGAATATGATATCTATCTTTTAGAAAATGAATGTCGTAGCTTTGCTAATATTTGTGTATTTTCTTTATTACTATTGTGAAGAACTATGGATTTGCATTATATCAATGATAGAGAAATATGTTTGGCTGATAATGCTACAACACATACTATTTTCAAGAATAAGGAGTATTTCTCCCAACTAAAATTAGTTGATGCAAATATTAATACAATAGCTGGTTCTGCGAAGCTAATTGAAGGCTTTGGTAGAGCTTGTGTTATGTTTCCTGGAGGAACAAAAATGATAATAAGTGATGCTTTACATTCCAGTAGATCACAACGGAATCTACTCAGTTTTAGAGATATACGAAAAAATGGTTATCATATTGAAACAATGAAAGAAGGCAATAAAGAATATCTCTATATCACATCACTTATATCTAGCAAAAGGCATATATTAGAAAAATTGCCAGCATTATCTTTTGGACTATATTGTACTTATATAAATCCTAGGGAATCAAATGCTGTGATAAACTAGAAGATAATTGATCCAAAGAGTTTTACTCTTTGACATGATCTTCTTGGATATCCAGGCGTAATAATGATGAGATGAATTATTGAAAATTCACATGGGCACTCATTAAAGAGTCAAAAAGTACTTTCATCAAGTGAATTGTCATGTGTTGCTTGTGTCCATGGAAAATTGATTATAAGGCCATCTCCAACTAAAATTGGTGCTGAAAACCCTGCATTTTTAGAACGAATTCAAGGGGACATAGGTGGGCCTACTTTTCCAGCATGTGGACCATTTCGATATTTTATGGTATTAATAGATGCCTCCACACGTTGATCACATTTCTCCTTATTATCCACTTGAAATGTGGCATTTGCAAGACTCCTTGCACAAATAATCCGCATACGTCCACAATTTTCGGATTATACAATTAAGAAAATTCGTCTTGATAATGCAGGAGAATTTACATCCCAATCTTTTAATGATTATTGTATATCAATTGGGATTATAGTTGAGCATCCTGTGGCTCAGACACATACTCAAAATGGTTAAGCAGAATCTTTTATTAAATATCTATAGCTAATCACTAGACCACTACTTATGAGAACTAAGTTGCCTAATTCTACTTCGGGACATGTCATATTGCATGCTGTAGCACTGGTTCGGATAAGACTAACTGCTTATCATAAATATTCCCCTTTACAATTGGTTTCTAGTCAAGAACCAAATATATCCCATTTAAAAATATTTTGTTGTGCAGTATATATTCCAATTGCTCCACCAAAGCGCACAAAAATGAGACCACAAAGAAGACTAGGAATATTTGTTGGTTTTGAATCTCCATCAATCATTAAATATCTTAAACCCTTAATTGAAGATCTTTTTATAGCACGTTTTCCTGATTGTCAGTTTGATGAAATAGTATTTCTAGCATTAGGGAGAAAAAAACAAAAGCCAGAAAGCAAGAAATTACATGGAATGCATTATCTGTGGCTCATTTTGATCCTTGCACAAATTTATCTGAACAAGAAGTTTAGAAAATTATTTATCTACAAAAGATTGCTCATCAATTGCATGATGCATTTATTAATACAAAGAGAGTGACTAAGTCACATATTCCAGCTTGAAATCCTCCCACTAGAATTGATATTTCAAAAGAACAATTTAATACTCTAGCAAATGAGTCTACGGCAAGTCAAAAATGTGGTAGACCAATTGGTTCGAAAGATAAAAATCCTCGAAAAAGGAGGGAGCTAAATAAGCAAGTCGGCATTTTCAAGGTTCTTAATAATCCTATAGATGTCACAAAAACTGCTGGAAAGGCAACACCTATAGAGAATCAGGTACCTGAGTGAGAGAAAAATAGCGAAAATATTGAAAATGAAGAGATCTTAATTAATTATATATCTACAGGAAAAAGATGGAGCCGAAACGAAATTGTTGTTGATGAAAAATTTTCATATGCAGTAGCCACTGAATTGATGATAGAAAGCGAGGATTATGGACCAAAATCCGTTGAAGAATGTCGATATAAAAATGATTGGCCTAAATAGAAAGACGCAATGGAGGCTGAATTAAATTCTCTTGCAAAGCGTAAAGTTTTTGGACCTATCGTCCAAACGCCTCAAAATGTAAGGCCTGTAGGCTACAAGTGGATATTCGTGCGAAAACGAAATGAAAACAATGAAATTGTAAGATGTAAAGCACGACTTGTAGCACAAGGTTTTTCACGAAGGTCTGGAATTGATTATGAGGAGACATATTTTCCTGTGGTGGACGCAATCACATTCAGATATTTAATCAGCCTAGCAATTTGCGAGGGACTTCATATGCATCTCATGAATGTAGTGACAGCATATTTGTATAGATCACTTGATAGTGATATGTATATGAAAGTCCCTGAAGGACTAAATATGCCTGAAGCATATAGATCAAAACCCTGGGAGATGTACTCCATTAAATTGCAAAGATCCTTATATAGATTGAAACAATCTAGCCGAATGTGGTACAATCGTCTAAGTACATACTTCCTAAAGAAAAGATATGTTAATAGTCCAATAAGCTCATGTGTTTTTATCAGGAGATCAAGAAAAGGGTTTGTTATTATTGCTGTATATGTTGACGATTTAAACATCATTGGGTCTATTGGAGAGTTTACAGCAGCAGTTGCACATTTATGTAATGAATTTAAAATGAAAGATCTGGGTAAGACTAAATTTTGTCTGAGCCTGCAAATTGAGCATTTGCCTAGTGGAATTTTAGTTCACCAAAAGACTTATACTGAATAAGTTTTAAAGAGATTCAATATGGATAAAGCTCATCCATTAAGTACCCTAATGGTTGTCCGATCTATTGATATAAAAAAGGACCCTTTTCGTCCTCGAGAAGATAACGAAGAAGTACTTGGCCCTGAAGTATCGTATCTTAGTGCAATTGGCGCATTGATGTATCTTGCTAACAATACACATCCAGATATTGTATTTTCTATAAATTTATTAGCAAGATTTAGTGCTGCACCAACATGAAAACATTAGTCCAATATTAAACATATATTTCGTTATCTTCGTGGAACAATTGATATGGGCTTATTGTATTCAAAGCAATCACAACCTGAATTAACTAGGTATGTAGATGCTGGGTATTTATCTGATCTGCATAAAGGACGATCGCAAATTGGATATCTCTTTACATATGGTGGAACGGCTATTTCTTGGCGTTCAACAAAATAAACCATTGCTGCCACTTCTTCAAATCATGCTGAAATACTTGCACTACATGAGGCGAGCCTAGAATGTGTATGGTTAAGGTCTTTAACTCAACTTATTGAAGGAGAATGCAACATTTCAGCTAACAAAGTAGGACCTACTATACTATATGAAGATAATTCTGCATGCATTGCTCAAGTAAAAGGAGGTTACGTCAAAGGTGACATAACCAAACATAACTCGCCAAAGTTCTTCTTTACACATGAACTCCAAAAGAAAGGTGAGATTGATGTTTGTCAAATTCACTCAAGTGAGAATTTAGCAAACTTGTTTAAAAAGGCATTACCTACAACAATATTGGAGAAATTGGTATACAAGATTGGCATGCGACGACTTAGAAATTGTTCTTAATTGCCTTTATGAGGGAGAGAATTATACGCATTGTACTCTTTTTTTCTTAGCCTAGGTTTTGTCCCACTGGGTTTTCCTGACAAAGTTTTTAATGAGACATCATGAAAAGCATAACAAGAACGTTATTGTGATGAATGTCTAAGGGAAAGTGTTGTGAAATATCCATTCATAAAGTCAAAAATAACATACAAATGCTGAAAACAAAATGCATGCTCAAGATTACTTATGACAAAGCCGTGCACTATTTGATAAAATAGGATGCAACTTTAAAAGTAAAGTTATTTTTGTCAACTCACATTTAATGCTTTGTCTCAATTTGTCCCTATAAATAGGAGAAGTCAAGTGAAGCAAATTGATAAAGATAGTTAAAAAAAAATTGAAAGGGAATTCAATAAAATTTAATTTTCAATCCCTACATACTTTTCTTTATAGTTGTTTTATAACAATTAGATAATTCAGTATTATTACCAAAAGCCCACTCACCAACGCCAACCCCAACACCTCTCCCTGGTGGTGGGTGGGAGTGCCTTGGCCGCCCAACATATCATATGACATAACACTCCACCCACCGAGACAAGTGAGATCAGATCGAGAGAGAGAGCGAGAGAGAATACAGCAAAAAATGGCTATGGCAATTCGCAGGCTTTGCTCTTCATCTTCTTCCCTTAAGCCTCTTCGCTTTCTTGCCACTGGCGCTTCCTTTCTTAATCGCATGGTAAATCTTTATACATACCAATCCATCCTATGTTACTTAAAAATACCATTTTCTATATGTGTAATATACATGTATTGTGATGGTTCTATGTATAATTTTCTTTCTTCCTTTTTTTTTTTAATGTGTTTTCTCTTTGGATATTTTTTTTTGCAGTCTTCTTTACCAGCTCAGGAGAAGGAGAATTCTCGTATCACTGTAATTAATCATAACTCTTCTTCTATATCAACCTTTTTGCGTTGGATTTTGATTTATTATATTATATTGAACATCGAATCTCATATGCTGCTTTTAAGTAATCCATATTTGGTTCGTATATGATCTATAACAACTTGGGTCCTTTCATTGCTGTCAGCACCAAACTACTTAGAGCCACCCGATTGGTCTAACACTCTTCTCGTTACATCAATGTAATATATTTCGAACACTTTGATTTGCAGTGGATAAAACAGTTGAATGCTCCACTTCAAGAGATTGATCCTGAGATTGCTGACATCATTGAGCTCGAAAAGGCTAGGCAATGGAAGGTACATGCTATTTTAGCTACATTTTCCCCATTCTGTTGTATCCTGAATTCTTTAAACATGTTTTCATCAATTAATACCGACTTAACTTTACATTTTAGTAGCAAGCAAATGGTTTTCAAGTTTGGAATTTCTTTTACTTTACCTGTTTTAGGGAGAGTTTTAGTTCTGCTGTAAACTTCTTTTTCTTTTTTGATTTTGATTTTGGGTTGGGTTGGAATGGAATTCGGAAATAGGGGCTCGAGCTCATACCTTCCGAGAATTTCACGTCATTGTCTGTTATGCAAGCGGTGGGATCAGTAATGACAAACAAATATAGTGAAGGCTACCCGGGTGCTAGATACTATGGAGGAAATGAGTATGTCAAACTATCCATTGTTAAAATTTAGGGAAACAAAAATTCTTTTGACTTTTTCAGTTCACTCTGTCACACTATTGAAGCATTTGGTTGTGTTTTCGTGGTTGAGTGTAAATGATGACTCTGGAATTTTTATATGATAAGGTACATTGACATGGCAGAGAGGTTGTGTCAGAAACGTGCCCTGGAAGCATTTCAGTTGGATCCGCCAAAATGGGGAGGTAAACCTTCTCTAAATGCCCTCAGAATTGTTGTTAACAAATGATGCTTTTAGCAACACTGAACTTCCTCTTGCTTCTTCTTTGTGGCTGTAAACTGCTCTGAGTTCTATCAGCTTCCTAAATACTAGAATGGATGTGTGTATTTACAACCAAATGATTTATTCTTATCAGTTGATTAGAGATCAGGATACATATGCTGGATCAGTTGGTCCAAGATAATCAGCTACCACCAATATACTGCTTTACTCTTGAACTAATAGAAAATCTTTACCCCTTTGGTCAATTATGGAAAATCATGAAAATCTTCTTCCAACACCTTTGGTCAATTATATTCTCATCCCTCAAGGTTCTTATTGAGATAAAAGTAGGTGCTGGATGGAAACAGTAAGTAAACCTGACAATTTTGCATTTTGGATTGTATGCTCTTTGCCCCTTTTCCAGTCTTCATGCCAACAATGTAAAGTTGTGAATTTGTTCTTTAAGGAGGTAGAAATTCTTTATAAAGTTGTTTGCAACAAATTTGTTTTGGTAAGTTAACCTAAAGTTGTTAGAAACAAATTTGATTTGGCACGCCCACCAGGGTATATGATGGTTGTCTCTTGTTTTCATTAATCTTATTCAAGCCTTTTGGGTTCATCAAATTTATTTATCTATTTTCCCTAATAATGGGTTCACAAGAAAATAATTCTATCTTATTGTTGCAGTGAATGTACAGTCCCTATCTGGGTCTCCTTCTAACTTCCAAGTCTACACTGCTTTGTTGAAACCTCATGAAAGGATCATGGCCCTTGATCTTCCTCATGGTGGACATCTTTCCCATGGATATCAGGTTCTTATAACTAGACTTCTTCAAGCTGCGCTTTTACAAATGTGTTGCTTTTTATACATGTATCCTCATGCCATGGGCTCTGCTCATGATTTGCAGACTGACACAAAGAAGATATCGGCCGTCTCAATATTTTTCGAGACAATGCCCTACAGGTTAGATGAGAGCACTGGATATATTGATTATGACCAGGTGATTGTATAATTATCTTTTTAAGCTTTTTCGTCCATGTGTTTAGACCTCCGTTGTTGTAGTCAAATGCTTAGTCCATAATTTGACCTGAGTGAGTATAACAAGTGAAATTGGACTGTAGTTTTGTTGATAAACATTGAATAGTGAAGATTTGTATGTGGCTTTTATATAATTTGTTATTTGAACCGATTAATGGGAATGCTTAAGGTGGCTAATTGTAAAATCCTTCTTTTGTTTATCTGCTGTTAAATCCCTCTTATTTTATATGCTACAAGCTTGAAAATCATTATGATGCATTGTCATTTAGATAGCATGAGATACCTCTAAGTTGCGCTTGTGTTTTGGGTTCATCCACTAGAAATTTTTCACAATGATGATTCAGGTGTGTCACGTTAAATGTTAATTTTCCAATTACCTAATCTAAATTGAGATAAATACTGGAAAATAGGGTTACAGGTTTTACCATATAGGTTCATGCGTCTTCTAAAAGCATATGGCTCATTTTCTCTCCTTAGGCTACTTTGTCTTTTCTCCTCAGTCTTCCCCTTCTCTGTCTCTCTGTGGGATTTACAAAAATGCAGACAGAAACGAGGTCAAGTAGATGGAAATCTCCTTTATATGTTGGTTACTGGAACACTTAAGGTGGCTAGAGAATCTAATCTAATGCATTTTGAACTCCATAGTAGTTGTTTGGATAATTCAACTTTTGTGAATTTCAACTCTTTAATCTATCAGTAATGGTAAAAGGTTTTTTCTCCTTTTCCAATTGGCATTCTTTGACATCTACAGCATTCTTATGTCACTGGATATCTATTCTTTGGTTTACTTCTTTTAGTCTCTAATTAATGAATTTTCGAATCCAATGACTTGATATCCAAGAAAGATGTAGCTGAAACCATTAACTTAAAAGCACCATTACATTTCAACAAGCAACAATGAGACCACATCTGCTGCCTGGTACATCACCTTGACTGTCTACCACATTATTGCAAAATGTGTTGACCAAGGTTCTTATTTGCCAAAGTAGCACCTATACAATATTGAACACTGTAAACTTGTTGTATGTAGTAATTAAGTGTCAATGGCTTCCAATGCACAATATGCAAGATTGTGGTGTCCAGCACTGACCATCCATTTCTTGTATCTATAATGTATTGCCAAACTCACTGTCTTATTCTTATGTGTAAATACACACTGAATGAGTTTGTAATAGTTGGATAGATTAAAAGAGAGTGACATTTTTGTTTTGTGTTTACATGGGTTTCTTGTTAAAGCTGTCTTTCATGACTGAAGACTTGGTTTTACCTTGGCAGCTGGAGAAAAGTGCAGCACTCTTCAGGCCAAAATTAATTATTGCTGGTGCAAGTGCCTATGCTCGTCTCTATGATTATGCACGAATTCGGAAGGTATTTTCTATTAATTGTATTGGAAAATCACTCCAAGATGAAGCAATTTGCTTTTGGTGGATATGACAGGTTTGTGATAAGCAGAAAGCCATCATGTTGGCTGACATGGCACACATCAGTGGGTTGGTTGCTGCTGGTGTTATACCATCTCCATTTGAGTATGCAGATGTTGTTACAACAACTACACACAAGTCACTACGTGGGCCACGTGGAGCAATGATTTTCTTCAGAAAAGGGGTAAAAGAGATCAACAAGAAGGGGCAAGAAGTAAGTTGTACTCTGGGGATGGAGGGCATGGGAGACTCCATTTAGTTTCATTTATTCTAGCTCTTCTCAGTTAGTGCTGTCATGGACATCTTTTGCTAAATGTTGTACAAAAAGCCGCTTCCTCAATTTTGGGGTCCAACTTACAGGTGATGTATGATTACGAAGACAAAATAAATCAAGCTGTCTTTCCTGGACTTCAAGGTGGTCCCCATAACCACACTATAAGTGCCTTAGCAGTTGCTCTGAAGCAGGTATTTTCTCCCTCTTCCTCTGTCCTTAGACTGTTAGTATACCAATACAGTCCTCCTATCATTATTTCTTATTATTTTGTGATTGTAGGTCATGACACCAGAGTACAGGGCATATCAAGAACAAGTTCTTAGGAATTGCTCAAAATTTGCTGAGGTATTAAATACAGTTTTCCCTTGTGTTCTTCTTCTAATGTCTTTCCCCCTTGTAATGTATCTCATGTCCGAAGTAATTAAACTGGATTCAGAGATTGAAGTTAAATGTTACATTGGAGTATCATCTTATTATGGCATAGTTTGGTATGGCCAGTCTTGACAAAATCTTCTTGCCTTTCAGACTTTGGTAGAGAAGGGCTATGAACTTGTATCTGGTGGAACGGAGAACCATCTTGTCTTAGTGAATTTAAGAAACAAGGTATTTGGTTAATAAAATTTTCCTCTCATGGAGTAATCACTTCATTGTTCTTTTGATCTTTCTTGTTAGGGGGAAAAAAAAAAGAAAAATAATAAATGCCTTCCTATGTTGCTTTGCATTCTTTGCACACTCATACATCCTGGATTTTACTGGAAAGATGTAATGCAAGTTAAATTAGTCTTAGATATGGGTAACTGCGGTGAATAAGAGAACTCACCATACAAGATTTTCAGCAAAGAGCTATACTCTAATTGATCGTTTGGCTGAGAAACTCTAAAAATTACTATTGACAGTTGGATATATTTTTGTAGCACAAAAAGTAAATTTTAGTACTTAGATGATGGCATTGTTATGTTAGTTGTGTTAACAATTTTCATTTTTGCTTCATCTTGGTTCTTAATTTGGTTGATGAGAAAAAGGTTTTCACACTACTAATTCTTTCCTCAGGGTATTGATGGTTCTAGAGTAGAAAAGGTATTGGAGTCAGTTCACATTGCAGCCAATAAAAATACTGTTCCAGGGGATGTGTCCGCCATGGTACCTGGTGGCATTCGTATGGGTAAACCAATCTTGGTTTTAGATATGTGATGCTGTATTACTTTTGTTTCTGATTGCTCGACTCTGAATGGCTTTTTCGCTTTCTTGAACTTCTAGGAACCCCGGCTTTAACATCTAGGGGATTTGTGGAGGAGGATTTTGTTAGAGTTGCTGATTTCTTTGATGCTGCTGTAAAGTTGGCCTTGAAGATAAAGGCTGATACTGAAGGTCTATAATTTTGTATAATGATATCCTGATTAAATTCTCAGTAAAACTTGCCAAGCTGAGCTGTTCTGTGTTATGATACTTACTACCTTGAGGCATTAAAAACCAGGTACAAAACTGAAGGACTTTGTGGCAACCATGACATCGGATGCTCAAATCCAATCTGAAATTGCAAAGTTACGCCAAGAGGTTGAGGAGTATGCCACACAGTTCCCAACAGTTGGTTTTGAGAAGGAAACGATGAAATACAAGGACTGAAGTTTGGCTTTTGATGGTAATATGTAATAGGTGTGTTGCTTTTTTGTGGATTACTTGGATTATATGCTTTATATCTTTTTAGCAAGTGAAAATGAGCGCTAGTGATCTATGTCCAATTAGTAGCCTACTTTTAGGGCTCGCTTGGGTAAACAACTTTTTACCTTAGAAAAGTATCTTTGTTTTGCAACAAGTATAAAGTTGAAATTCTAAGAGAGATTCAATTTTAACTTTTTTTAGAGGCAAGAAATTTGATCTGTTTAAAAACACTTTTTAAAGGAAATTGATACAATGAAGTGCTTTTCTAAAAGCCAATTCAAACGAACCCTTAGTATGGTAGAAAGCCATAACGTGTCTCATCAAATGTTTGGACTTGCATAGAAGAATATAATGATATAGTGTAGCATAGTATGAATGCTGCTGACAGGGGCCTAGTCATCTTGCAAGTTAAGGTTGTTTTAAGAAGTAGAACGATTTCAGGACTTGATTCGTGCATTTTTCCTTAATATCTTTTTCTTTCTTTCTTTTTTCTTTTTTAAACTTTTATCTTCGCTCTGCCGCAGGTTGTAGTGCTGATCATCTGAGGTGGTGGCTAATATGAAACAAATTTTATACGTTTTGGCTTCATCTTCATCATCTTTTTCTTCTTCTTCATAAGTATTTGATTATAAAAATCCAATCCCCTGATGGCTGATAGCTGATGGCTGTGTGAATTGCTCGGTTTGTTAAAGGGTCTAAAATTCTGGGGGCTCAACACGATACGAGTTGCCTTCATTTGGGAAATTCTACCACCTCCAAGCCCTTGCTTAACTCCCTTCCATTTTTCAATGCGAATTAAGCAAAATAAATTTATTTTTATATATACACACTGGAGATAACTCGAACTTGTGTGGTGACGAAAGATGAAATGCTACCTTCCTTTTTTTTTTTTTATTAAAAAAAAAAACTTTTTGGAAAATTACATTTAAAAAGGAAAAAAAATACCATAGCATCTTAGATTCACTGATCTGTTGGAATTTGCGGGGTTTTTTTTTTTTTTTTGGGGCATTCAAGATGCAAGTAAAGATCAAAGCATAATTTGAATGGATATCCAAAATGTTGAATCAGACACGCCGGAGGTAAACGTTGAACGCATCAAAAAGAAAAAAACAAAACCCAGAATACGTTAACTGAAGAAAAATAACTGTGTCAGTGAACTTTGCAAAATTGGGTCGGCTATAGGCACAAACCAACGAGAAACAGAGCAATGTGGCATCACCGTAGATTGTTCTTCGGCGTGCACGTTAAGGAAACACTATTTAGTAAATTTGCTGGAAAATATTTGCCACATCAGCATCTCTGGTGGGCCCAGGTGACAGTTAAAAAGAGCCACAACTCTTTCCTTGGTCTTCAAATTTGGATTTGCAGTTGAATTCCATCCAAGCACAAAACCAAGAAGAAGATAACGCCCCCTTTCAACCCAGAAGCACATGATAAAGCACCACTCTCAATGTAGCATATATATATATATATAGTGTGTGTATATATATATATGTATATATCTCTAACAATTCAAAAGCTACTGCACAGTCTATGAGAGAGAGAGCTGATTATACGACCAGCGAGCGACTGATATGCAACCTTTACATGCATAATATTATCGATAGAGATATTAATTACTATTCATGGCCTCTCTGCCTTCAGCACTTGTACTTGGCAACACTCTTAAGCTCGACCCACAACTCCAAAAGCTCACCCCTTCCTCGCTCCCGCTTGATAAGGTATAAATCTCCGTCTCTGCTTGATCATATTATTCTATAATTTTTCGAGCTTATGTCATGTCCGGGTAATATATGATTGTTATTTATAGGATCGTGATTTTAAATGTTAACTTCAAATTAACATCTTGCGCCAGTGGGTTTGAGTTCCCACACAAGTATACTATTTCTAAACTCCCAACTCTACTCTATCTGATTTCTGCTTGTTCTCCTGCTTAATTATCTGTAATGCCTCTGGTGGCGCATGTTTTATCAGTGTCTTCTACAAGTGATTGTTTAATTTGTTCTAAGTTGAGTAATAATTCGAGTTAATTATTTTGAGCCCCAATTCGACTTAATTCCTAAGTCTAGTACTAGCTGGTAGATCGCCAATGTGTGTATTTATGTGGCTTGCAGCTACCCAATGTGTTTTACCTGAATGGCTTTTTAATAATGCATATTGTAATTCTAACTACATCTACTTGCCTTTTAAACCTGCCAGAAAAATTGTAGCAACGCCAATTTGGATAAAGCGTTGGACCCATTTAGTTTGAATTTCAATAAAGCACCCTTTGTGGTCGAAAATGGTGATACAAGAATCGAATCATCGGCATATGTTCCTATTCTGCAAGAATGTATTGAGAATGCTTCGATTTCACAAGCTGAGGCAATACATGCCCACATAGTTAAAACTGGTGCACATCAAGACTTGTTCCTCATGACATTCCTTGTTAATGTTTATGCAAAATGTGGCAATATGGAAAGTGCTCGAAGAGTTTTTGATAACTTGTCAAAAAGAAACGTGGTTACATGGACATCTTTGATGTCTGGTTATGTTCATAATATGCAGCCAGAGATTGCTATTCATGTCTTCCAGGAAATGTTGGAGGTTGGAGGATATCCTACTAACTATACATTAGGAATTCTTTTGAATGCTTGTACTACAATGGATGACATTAAGTTAGGAAGACAAATTCATGGGTATATAGTAAAATATTGGATTGAGTATGATACCAGCATAGGGAATGCCCTTTGTAGTTTGTATTCCAAATTTGGTAATTTGGATTCTGCAATAAAGTCATTTAAGAGGATTGAAGAGAAGAATGTGATTTCTTGGACTTCAGTTATATCTGCTTGCGCTGATAATGGGGATTCAGCAATGGGAATTGGTTTGTTCATCCAAATGCTTACTGAGGGTGTTGAGCCGAATGAGTTTACCTTGACTAGTGCATTGAGTTTGTGTTGCGTAATGCAGGCTTTAAGTGTAGGGTCACAAGTTCACAGTTTAAGTATTAAACTAGGATATCAGTCAAATTTGCCTGTAACAAATTCAATTATGTATTTATACTTAAAAAATGGATGGATAAATGAGGCAAAGAAGTTGTTTGAGGGAATGGAGAAAGTAAGCTTAGTGACATGGAACGCTATGATTGCTGGCCATGCTCAAGTGATGAATCTTGCAGCAAATGGCCTTTCAGCACACAGCAGTGGCATAGAGGCACTTAAATTGTTCCTGAGACTTAATCGTGCAGGCATGAAACCAGATTTATTCACCTTCTCCAGTGTATTAACTGTGTGTAGCAATTTGGGAGCTATGGAACAAGGAGAACAAGTTCATGCACGGACTATCAAATCTGGCTTTTTATCAGATGTGGTTGTGGGAACTGCCCTTGTCAACATGTACAACAAATGTGGAAGCATTGATGGAGCAAGTAAAGCTTTTGTTGAGATGCCCACTAGGACTTTGATATCCTGGACTGCAATGATCACCGCTTTTGCACAACATGGCCGCTCAAAGCAGGCACTGCAGCTCTTTGAGGATATGAGATTCATAGGTGTTAGGCCAAACAGAATTACATTTGTGGCCATTCTTTCAGCTTGCAGCCATGCTGGAATGGTGGACGAGGCATTGGCTTTCTTTGATATGATGAAAAATGAGTACAAGATCAAGCCTGTAATGGATCATTATGCATGCCTCATCGATATGTTTGTGAGGTTGGGCCGAATAGAAGAAGCCTTTGACTTCATCAAGAAGATGGAATTTGAGCCTAGTGAATTCATATGGTCTATACTGATAGCAGGTTGTAGAAGTCTTGGGAAGTTAGGGTTAGGCGACTACGCAGCTGAGAAGCTGCTAGACCTGAACCCAAAAGATTCGGAGACGTATTTCTGGTTGTTGAATATGTACATGTCGGCCGGAAGATGGAAAGATGTGTCAAGAGTGAGAAAAATGATGAAAGATGAGAAAATGGGGAAAGTAAGGGACTGGAGCTGGATTAGCATTAGAGACAAGGTTTATTCTTTCAAGCCTGGTAAGCAGCTAGTTCATTCATGGGGAGAGCAGCTAGACAAATTACTAGGGGACTTGCATGAGAGAGCAAAGGGTCTGGGATACGAGTCGCAAACAAGTATACAAGTGTCGTATGAGGAGGGAGATGATGAAGAACCAGCAACAACCTCCAACGTTCATCACAGTGAAAAGCTGGCGCTTGCGTTTGGTTTGTTGAATGTGTCAAAGCCTGCACCGATTCGGGTGACTAAGAGTATTAGCATGTGTCGAGATTGTCATAATTTTATCAAGCTCATCTCAGTCTTGACTGATAGGACGATAATCATTCGAGATAGTAAACGGCTGCACAAGTTTGTAAATGGTGGCTGTTCATGTGGCGATTTTAGTAGTCTCCTCTGTTGATAATAGAAGAACTGAGACGCTCTGTAATTTTCGATGAAATGAGCTCTTGTCCATGATATCCTCCTAGAATTATGTTGTCCGTAGATTTCAACGATGTGGACTATACTCTACATATTGGAATTGTGTTTAGATTGTAATTTTGGTTGAGAATATGGAGGTGGTAATTTGTGTTTATATGACGGGTCTTGTCGGTTAAAATGATACGGGTTAAATCTATGTATATACTATATATACTAAGATATATGCCATATTTAAAAATGCCGTAGTCTATTACTCATTTAAGAGTGAAAAGAGAGTGAAAACTAGAAAAGTAAAGAGGAAACGTAAATTAAGAGAGAGAAAAAAGGAAATAAAGAAAAGAGGAAAAAGAAAAAAGGAAACAAAGAAGAATGAAAAAAAAAACAGAGAGAGCTTTAAAAAAGAAAGAAAGAAAGTTTAGTTTGCATGTCAACTTAGTATGCCATGTAAGGGGCGAAAATAGAATGCTTAAAATAGGGTGATGTCTAGTATTACTTATAAGATAATATGTGTTTCGTTGGACAAGGACACAACATTATGGCATGGACTTAATGGGTATACTAAGAGCTCGTTTGGCTAAGCTTATTTTTAAGTGCTTATAAGCAGTTGGTGCTTATAAGTAGCAGCTGCTTATAAACAAATAATAAATAAGCAAAGATATATTTAGATAATATGTATTTATAAGTTGTTGACATGTTTGGTAAATAAGTACTTATAAGCAGCAATGGTAGTCAAAATAACTAAAAAAGATATGCCATTAATTAATGTGATAAAATTATTTTAAATTTTAAGGGTAATATTGTCTGTTTGCAAGTTTGACAAAAATGCTTATAAGCTATTAGAAAGTTTGCTATCCCTAGCTTTTTTTCCCCAACTCATAAACTGATAAAAGTACTTATAAGCTAATTAGCCAAACATGTCAATTAGTAGTTTCAACTTATAAGCTAGTTTGACCAACTTTTTTTTTTTTTTTAAAAAATAAACTTAACCAAACACCCTCCAAATCATTAATAGGTTAAGTTGATCTTTTATCATGAATTAATATTTAAAGATACAATTTTCTCTTTCTTTTGAAAAGGAAAATAATAGTATTTTCATTCACCCAAACATATATTGAAGCTCGAGCTTATAAAAGAATTTTCTATTTGAGTTTTTCTCTAATTACAATTATAAGAAAAATCATACATTTAAAATTAGATTTAAAATTCAGAAAGAAAATTTTCTTTAGGATTCCAACATTAAAATTAATTTTTAAAAAATAATCAATTCTTCGGATTAAAATTTAGAATTTAAATGAGAGAAGTAAAAATTACGATAGTATTTGATTTTTTCTGGGAACTAGAATTAGACTTCTTTTTCATATTTAGAGTTCAAATTAAAAAAACTACCTAATAAAAAATTGATTTAAAATTAGGAGTAGTTCAAATGGTTAAAACTACTTTCTTTAAGAGTAAGGTTTTAAGTTCAAATACTATAGTGAACAGGGAGATTGGGTTGGGGATGGAGTAAAAAAGATCATGCAAATTAAGCACGAGGTTTGAAATTATACTAGAATATTATAGAAGGGAGTCCATACCAGATTAATCAAATGCCACTTGTCATTATCAGGTGATGTAATTTTTCCTTATTTAAAAACTTCCTTCCTCAAAATAGTTTCTTAATTTAATAAACTTATTCCCAATCTATATATTATATAAAGTAGAATATACATATCTTTTTTGTCAATACCACATGTCCATGCATTTTTTTTATTTTATTTTCTCAATCAAAATATTATATTTAGTTGCTATAAATCTCTCATTAAAAAATATAACTAATAAAAATATACCAATTATTAAGTTTCACAAAATATATTTATACTATAGAAATATAATCGACTATTAATAACGAATAAAAATATTAAAAATGCTCATTTATCTGTGCATTGTACGGGTTACAGAATTCTAATTTAGCTTATTTTTGGTCTTATAACAATCAAAGAAATAACGTAAATTGAATCAATTAATAAAGAAAATTATAAATGAGTTTCTTATATTTTTTCATTTTAATAATTAAGTTTTGTATTTTTGATATTAGACATAATAATTCCTCATTTTTGTATTTTGCTACTCTTTAGCATTTAAATTAAAATTATCAAAGTTTTTACATTTTGAACGCATGAAACACACATGAATCATAACCCATGTGCATTTCACGCGTTCAAGTAGTTAAAATTTTGATGATTTTTAACTTAGAAACTAATGCTTAATTCATGTGTTTAAATTCGTATGTTTAATGGACATTAAAATTTATCATGTACATATGATAAATACACTCTATTATATATAAGATAAGAGACGGTAACAGGATAAATGATTGGCACATAAAAAAATAATAATAATAATAATGCTATTGCTGAAAGAGGTTGAGATCGGATTGATTGATTTCGTGTATATAATTACACAGCTGCTACAGACGCCTAAGCTCACATGACTTTTTATCAGATAACAAAGAGAAGCAACACAGATAAATAATAACTCTAACTGTACACTAAAAACCGGGGATAACATATTTCGCCTTATCACTTTCCGGCGAGAAAAAAGGAAATCAACCCCAGAAAGATAATAAACACTCAAACAATCAAGAGCATTATAAATCCAAGAAATTAATTGAATAAGCCAGCCATTGAAAGGTATCGAAGCCGACTGATTTCAAAAATGTATTTGCCATTGAAAGATATCGAAGCCGACTGATTACAAACATGTATTTCCAACAGTCTCAACTCTCAAACAACGGAATATTCCACATTGAAACATGGTCGATGCGAAATAATCTGCATTCATGGAACAAACGAGAAGTACTTTCTGTTGAAGAAACTCGGCAGTGTTTCTTCCGAGATCATTGTTTACAAAGCAGAGTTTTATGTTTCTGATGATCAGGAGCCACTATCTTCAGAAACCAACAACAACTATGTGGTGTTAAAGATGATTCCCATGAGCCTCGTGAATGAATGCAAGAAGCTTCGATCAGAATGGCTTGCAAGTTATGGGACAGAAGATCACAACAACGTTGTTGGGGTCAAGAGATGGGTCTGTTTGTATGACGCTGGTTATGTTGGTGTTGAATTGCCGTACATGGATGAGGGTTCCCTTAGGCACATTGTCTCCACAAGGTTCAACAATGGTGGTTTGCCTGAAGATTGCATTGCAGTTGCCCTCAGAGAAGCCCTTCTTGGCCTTTCTTTTCTCCACTCAAAAGGGCGTGTCCACAAACATTTCTCTGCTGCCAACATCTTTGTTAATGGAGGAGGCCCTAATCATAATAATAATTATAATACTTCAATTAAGCTGGCTTTCGAAGCATCCATGTGTCAAGTTGATGGTCCTGGAGGGTCTTCTTCAAGTACTTCGGCCCTGGATCTGAAGCAAATCACCATGTGGGGGGCAGCGCCGGAGGTTTACGGCACTGGCGGGAAGCCATGTGGACAGAAAGCTGATATATGGCTTGTGGGGATAACTGCGCTGGAGTTGGCATATGGGGGGTGTCTTCCTGTTGCTGATCGTGGAGATTTGGAAGCCATTATCAAGGACATCACCGAGAAACAGGAAGTCCTAAGCTTTCGGAAGTTGAAGGAGGCAATGTTTATAAGCAAGGGCAAGAAGGTGAAGATGTACTCGCAGAAGAAAGTGAAAAAACCTTTGACAAAAATAGCTCGTGGTTCAAAAGAGAAAGAACAACCTGTTTTCTCGAGAGATTTTGAGAATATGTTGGCAAAGTGTTTGGCTGAAGACCCATGGAAGAGGCTTACAGCTAGTGAGCTTCTGCAGATAAATTTCTTCAGGAACAGCAAGGATATAAGCTACTTCTATGGTGTTCTACTTTCTGCCAAGGAGAAACTAACGGTAGAAGGAGGAAGAAATTAGAAGCAGTAATAAATAACAATGGGATGCATGCATGCTACAAGCCTACAACGCACAGTATGTCCTGTCAACGGGTCTATCGGGAATTGCAAACAAAAACTTAATTAAATGGAGTCATGGAATAAAGCTAGGTTTTTGAAACTTGGCAAAGTTGATTAATTGATCATTCGTTATTTATTCTTGAAAGGCATGAACTTATTAGTCAAATGTGTTTGGTCTTCCTAGATAATCATTAAATGCTAATCTTATTAGTCAAATGTGTTTGGTCTTCCTAGATAACCATTAAATGCTAATTGTAGGGTACTAGTAGTATGAATGGAATTGCAAAGGGTACTAGTAGTATAAATAGAAGTCCTTTACAAGTGTTTTGGCAAGCAAGAGAAAGCAAGAAGAGTGAGTGAAGTGAAGGAAGAGAAAGTAAGAAGAGTGAGTGAAGTGAAGGAAAATAGACAAAAAAGTGAGTTCATTTGTGAAGGCAATAGCCTAGTGAGAATTATTCAATATTCAATATAGATCAGTCGTAGTGAAAGTATTTTGTTTGTTATTCCATGTGCTTTCAAATTTATCTACTAATTTGTCAATCCAAAATTGATTCTAACATAATGGCATCAAAGTCATGGTAAATTAAGTTTGAATTCTACCATGGTGTGTAACTTTGTACAACCCCAACTTCCAAAACACACCTAGACAACTATAGAAGTTGGAGCATCCAAATGAAGGTTCTCTTTGATTCTCAAGACTTTTGGAAGATTATTAAAGACTTTTGGAAGATTATTGTTGACAGATATGAAGAACCCATTATAGGGGTTGAGGTAACTTTGAATGCAGAGTAAAAACATTTATTGCATGAATTGAGAAATAAAGATAAAAAAAGGCATTGTTTTTTCTTTACCAAGGTGTTGGTGAATCCATATTCGAGAGATTTGTAGAAACAAAATCAAGTAAAGAAGCTTGGGACAAACTCACTACTTTATTCAAAGAAGTTAATTATGTTAAAAGAGTTTATTTGCAAACACTTCAAGGTGAATTTGAAAATGCTCAAATGAGAGAAGGTGAATCAATTTCTAATTAGTTATCCCGCTCACTTTCAAATGTTAATCAGTTGAAAAGAAATGAAAAAAAAAATATTGAAGATATTTGAGTGGTTTAAAAAGTATTGTGATCACTTACAAAGTCTTTTAAGCATGTGGTGGTTGCAACTAAAGAGTTGATAGGATCACTTCAAGTGCATGAACAACGCATGCAAAATAATTCTAATGTTAGTATCATAGAGCAGCTTTGGAATCAAAGCTTAATCTACAAGACCTAAAGTGAAGAGGTGAAGGTTCTCAACATAAAGGACGCAGCAACATAAATTAAGAAGGAGGCTGAGGTAGAGGAAATCTTCAAAACCCAAATCAACAAGAAGAAACAAACAATTTTAGGAACCAAAGAGGTAAAGGAAGATCTGGTCGTAGACATAGGCATTGAAACCGAAAAAATGTTGAATGTTATAATTGTCTTAAATTCAGTCATTATGCTTTTGAATGTTGGAATA
The DNA here is from genome assembly GCA_028554755.1 of Cordia subcordata. Taxonomy (NCBI): domain Eukaryota; kingdom Viridiplantae; phylum Streptophyta; class Magnoliopsida; order Boraginales; family Cordiaceae; genus Cordia; species Cordia subcordata. The sequence goes on along the minus strand of JAPTOF010000002.1, from coordinate 33,200,401 downwards.
AATAAAAAATCAATCAAAATTTGCCCAAATCTCCAAACAAGAACACGGGGAAGACATACTCTTTTTGGCACATGAACAGTCTAGACACCATACTAATGTATGATATCTTGACTCAGAAGCAAGTAATCATATGTGTAAGAAAAAAGAACTCTATGTGGAACTTGAAGAAAATGTCGACAACAATGTGAGATTTTTTGGGAGATTCATCCAACATAGCAATGAAAGACAAAGGTAAAATTAAATTTTATCAAAAGAATGGTGCTATACAATATATATCTAATGTGTATTATGTATGATATGTGTGCATTTGTGTGTATTAAGTGCTTGATTTTGAGTGTGGTTGTGTGCATACTCTGGTGTCATTGTTGTCTATTTTATTCTTTTAAGTGCATTTTGGGTGTTGTGTGATTTTACGTATCTTTTTGTGCCTTTTATTGTTGTTCATTGTAGTTAGTATTAGTTTAATATGAGTTATTAGTCAATTAGTTAATGAGTTAAGTTTAGTTCAATTGTTAGATTATTGTTAGATTAAGTCATTAATTGATTAAGTAATTAGTTAGTTGGTTAGTGTTAATTTACTAATATGGTTAATTTATGCTGTAGTTAGCTAATTTGCAACTTAGTCAGTTAAGGTAAGGGATTTTGTGGGTGCAAATATCTTAAGGGGGGAGGGGTGAATTAAGATATTACCTAATTTTTGTATTTAACAATTCACCCAAAAAATCGACAATTACTTTCAAGCAAAATATCAAACACAAGATAGACAGTATAAGAAGATGTAAATAAATTAGAGTAGAGGGCAAGAAGACAAATGATTTTAAGGTGGTTTGGTCAAGCCTACGTCCACCACCCAAATATGCTCTCCTTTGGACTTCAACAATCTTCACTAAATATTCTTCTTTAAATCTTGGTGAAGCAAACCAAGTTTTACAATCTCTTTGAAGCCTTCCTTTCAAAGAACCTAAGAATTCCACTCTTTAGAATTTCCCTATACTTTTTCAAGCTTTTATGGATGTTTCTCTCAAGATTTCTAAGCTCACAAAGTGTGTATACAATCAAGAAGAATAATAAATGATGTATAAAATGTGATTTCTTCTTTACAAGTGGATATAAAAATAAAAAGCTCAATGATATTGCAAGATTAGCTCAAGATCTCAACACATGAAAGATGATAATTATTTTGCAATCTTCTATTGGTGATTTAATTGAGTTTTGAAGATGTATTTAAAGAGATTTGAAGGCTAGAGTTTTGGTAGGTGGAAGAGAGAAGAAGAAAATGACCAGAACGATAATAAATGGCTAGTGCATTTATTATAGCATTTCGCTTAGCCGATCGACCGACTAGGTTATCCGGCTCTTCCTTGGCCTTCTCTGATTAAGCCGGACACCTTAGCCGGTCGACCAACTAGGGTGTCCGACTTTTTCTTCTTTTCTCTGTTTTGGCTGGGCGACCTTCTTGGTTAGTCGGTCGACTGGTTGAGGGGTCCGGCTACTTCAGAGACATAGAAGCAAAGCCAAAGTTGCCTGAAAAACTTCTAAACTCAATTTTATCAACTTTCCATAACTCCAAATCAACTCGATGTATTTTGTAAACACTTTTTAACATTTCAAAACATGTGTTTACACAAATTTTGTATCCAAGATCATTTTGTTTTTATGAGAGATGATGTTCATGAGATTTAATTTGTTTGATTTATAGAAAATAGAGGTTTGAGCTAAATCTTTGTAATTCAAAGGCATTTCACAAAAAAAAAAGAGCAAAAAAGGTTCGGTACCCCTTATGTCGCCTCTCCTCCTCTTTATGCCTTCTTATCTTCTTCTTTTTTAAATAGTGCTTATTTGCTCCTCTTATTCTATCTTCCAAGCATCTATCTACTTATCTCATCACTTAACTTCACAAGATGCTTTTTAGTAAGGGAATAAAATAATATAAATGCATATCAAATTTTCATCATCAAAATTAATAACTAGTATTTAGCCAACAATCTTCCCCCTTTTTGATGATGACAAATTACTAAAGATAAGAGCATTTTACTCCCCCTTAATATAAGCATTCTTTTTCAAGTAAAACACCATTTTGGGAAATACTCCCCCTGTCAATTTTAACTTATGCACATTTTGAACCACATATAATCAACTTAGTAAGTGCTCAGCCAAATGAGTGTTTTATTCACTCAACGCAAGCAATCATTAACTCAAACAAACCAACAACAGCTCAGTACACAAGCAATCAAAGTAATCAACTCAAGCAAATCGACAACAGCTTAAGCAATCAAGATAATAAACCAAATAAGTTTTGAGTCGTGCTATATGCTACTATATGTTAGTAATAAGCCAAATAAGTGCTCATCAACTCAATAAACTAAGTGCTATATGTGCTCTTTTTCTCAGTTTCTTCTCCTCCTTTGGCATCATCAAAAAAAGAATATTAGGAAGGAAGAAAATGCAAGTAAAGTCATGATAAGCATAATCCATAGAAAGTTAATTGAAAAAATTCTGAAGCAAAAGCAATATCTTTAGTAAAAAATCCAAAACGAACTAAAGAGTTTAGCTAAATAAAAAATTGTTTCTAAGACTGAAAAAGAATTTTGAAGAGATTATGGTGTGTGGTCATGGTGATCTCTGAAGTACTTCTGCATGTCAAAGTACACACCCATTATTTCTGAATCAACGTGCTCCCTCCATTGAGTAAGTTCGACCTACTGATTGTTCATAGTTATTCTCATCTTGCCCATCCCAGTATTTAATGCTTGTAGTTGGGAGAGAATCTGTGCCAGCAGTGAGAGGTCTTCTTGATGACCCATGGAGCTAGAACTTGTACCTCTCTACATTTCAACTCTTTGCTGTTCACCAATACGCCCTTATGCTCGGGACTTTCTTATTACTCTCCTCAGGAGCCATGTCTTCATCCTCAGAAGTGCTAACAATCATAGGGATTTTTCCTGATATACTTATGTTAGCTTCTCCCTCTTGTTCTGGCTCTTCTTCTTCTCCTAAGGTAGTGTCTAATCCTTCTAGTACATCATCAATAAGTTGTACATCAGGCCCATAGACAGGGTTTGTAAAAGTAGTCCCTTTTTTTAGTTTTAAACTTGATTGCTGTCTGGATATCTTGTCGCAAGTTTTTGAATGTTTCTCTATTTGTAGGTTCATCATTGTACCAATGAATCCCCATATAGTTCATGTATAGCATGTCAAAATTTCATGCAAACTTCTTAAATGGTGCATTTGAGGAGATTTGAAAATAAGCAAAGATGTACATTAAGGCCATGCCATATCCTAGAGTGGTTGTTTTTCCTCTATCTTTTCCACTAATGTGTAACATATGTTGTAGAATGAGGAAGGGTAAAGCTACCTTAACTCCCTTTTTTAGGCTATAGTAGATATATGCATCCATCATGGAATTTTTCTATCATTGATGTTGCTAGGAAGAATTACTTCATTAATGATTTTAAAGGCAATTCTCTTATTGAAATCAACATCCCTTAACAATGGAATAATTAAATCTGGATGCTTAGGCCCTACATCCTTCCACATGTATTCTATAACCTCTCCCGGTATACCAGCAACCTTAATCCCATCTGGCCAACCTTGACTATTGTAATGGCCTTCTTCTTCCATAGGTATTTTAAAAATTTCATGCAACTTATCCTTATTTAGTGTGAAGCTTGTCCAGCATACTGTTGATTTTAATTCAATTTTGGGACTTCTATGATGCACCTCAAGATTTTTATAAAATTCAATTACTAATTTATTTTGAACATCACAATGTAGATGCATAAACATATACCAATCCTTAAACAATGGAAGAATATCAATGCCAGTAAAATCTAACTCCACAAGAAATTTACCGTATAAAATCGAATGCTTTCCTTGAATCTTCGATACGGGTGGAGGTAGTGATTGTGTTCTAACCCTTTTTCCTCTTCTCCCACATCCATGATCTCTACCCCTTAGATTCACCATGATTTAGAGATGTTTTTGAAGACTAAAATGGTAGAAGTTTGTTTTTTGATTTGGGTATCAAGATTATGAAAGAGATTTTGAGAAAGATTGGTTGAAAGTTGGAGAATTGAAAGTGGGGTTGAGAGAAAATTGGCGTTCGGGTTTAGGAATTTGGGTGAAATTGTGAGATTTTGGGGTTAAAAGCCCCAAATTTAAGCCTGTCCGTATTTAGCTGGTCGACCGATTGGTCACAAAGATCGACTGGCCGGATCAAAGAGCGTCTTAAATTTTAAGATTTAGCCGGACGCCTTATATTTTTAGTCGGTTGACCGGCTGGGTCAGAAAATGCCCAAATGCATATTTTTTCATGCCCAAGCCATATAAACACACACACACACACATATATATGCAATTTAACCACTTTTTATCATTCCAATTTCCCCTTTAATCTTGCAGAATTGATCCTCATGTAATGGTTTAGTAAAATTATCAGCAACTTGATGCAAGGTATCGACAAATTCAAATATATGATATCACCTTTTTGCACATAATCTCTAATGAAATGGTGTCTAATCTCAATATACTTACTTCTTGAATGTTGATTAGATTTTTAGTGAGATTAATTACACTAGTATTATCATAATATATAGTAACATGATCATATTGCAAGCCATAATCAAGTAAGTTTTGCTTCATCCATAAGATTTGGGCTACACAACTACCAGCTGCAATATATTTGGCTTTAGTGGTAGAGATTGCAGTGCTATTTTGTTTTCTACAAGACAAAGACACTAAAGAATGCCCTAAGAATTGACAAGTTCCACGAGTGCTTTTTTGGTCTACTTTACATTTAGCGTAGTCAGCATAAAAAAATCCACAAAAGTCAAATGAAGTTCCTTTTGCATACCAAAGCCCTAGACTACTTGTTCCTTTAAGATATCTAATTATTCTTTTTACTGCAACTAAATGAATTTCCTTAGGATTAGATTGAAATCTAGCGCATAAGCAAACTACAAACATGATTTTCGGTCTAAAGGTAGTAAATATAGTAAGCTATCAATCAGACCTCTGTATTTTTTCTCATCTACTGGTTTATCTTTCTCATCCTTATCCAACTTTGTTAAAGGGTTCATAAGAGTCCCTATTTCCTTTGCATTTTCAAGTCCAAATTTCTTGATGATTTCTTTGGTGTATTTGGCTTGGTTGATGAATATTTCTTCCTTTTGTTTGCTTGATTCGGAGTCCCAAGAAGAAAGTCAATTCTTCCGTCATGCTCATTTTGAACTCTTTATGCATACACCTAGAAAAAATCTCACATAAAGATACATTAGTAACGCCGAAGATTATATCATCAACATAAATTTGTACAAGTAGAACGTCATTTCCTTCTTTTTTAATAAACAAAATGGAGTCAAGTTTTCTTCTTTCAAAGTTGTTTTCCACAAGAAATCCACTAAGTCTTTTGTACCAAGCTCTAGGAGCTTGCTTTAAACCATACAATACTTTTTCTAGTTTAAAAACATGATTTGGAAAACATGAATCTTCAAAACTGGGGGCTTGTCCAACATAAACCTCCTCTTCAATAAAGCCATTTGGAAAAGCACTTTTAACATCCATTTGATAGAGTTTAAAGTCTATATAACATGTAAATACAAGTAATACTTGAATGGGTTCAAGTTTAGCTACGGCGGCATAAGTCTTATCATAATCAATTCCTTCTTCTTGATTATATCCTTGGGCTACTAGTCTAGCCTTGTTCCCAGTTACTATACCGGCTTTATCTAGTTTGTTTCTAAATGCCCATTTTGTTCTAGTTACTGGTCTATCTCTTGGCCTTTCAACTAACTTCCAACCGTTATTTATATCAAATTGGTTAAGTTCTTCTTGCATAGCAATTATCCAATTCTCATCAAGTAAGGCTTCTTTTATATTTTTAGGTTCTATATGAGAAATAAATGCATAATATTCACAAAAGGCATTAATATGACGCCTAGTTCTTATGCCTTGAGATGGATCGCCAAGGATTTGATCTTGTGGGTGATTTCGCACAAACTTCCAACTCTTTGGTAAACCTCCATGAGTTTCTTTAATCTCAATGTTCCCTTTGTTTAAGCATTTTCCACTTTCCATATTGGCTTGAGACTCCTTTTCTTGATATTCTTCTTCTTGCTTTGCATCTTCTTGTTTTGTTGGAATCTCTTTGTCTTTTGGAAATGAATTTTCAAGTGTAGTTTTTTCCAAAAGGTAACCTATATCATCAACTTTCTTTCTCGGCTCAAATGAGTTAGTTTCATCAAATGTAACATGCGTAGATTCTTCCACAACAAGCGTTCTTTTATTACAAACTATATAAGCTTCGCTTTTTATGGAGTAACCTAAGAATATGCCTTCATCTGATTTAGTATCAAATTTCCTTAAGTGATCCTTAGTATTTAGGATAAAACATTTATAACCAAACACTTTGAAGTATGAAATTTTAGGTGTTTTTTCATGCCATAGTTCATATGGAGTTTTATTTAAGATAGGTCTAATTAAAACTCTATTTTGCACATAACATGCGGTATTTATGACTTCACTCCAAAAATATGTTGGCAAGTTGTGTTCTTTTAGCATGGTTCTTGCCCTTTCTTGTAATGTACAATTCTTCCTCTCTACTAAACCATTTTGTTGAGGAGTCCGAGGGACCGAAAAGTTGTGTTTAATGCCATATTCATCACAAAAATTCATGACAGGAGTGTTCACATATTTAGTGCCATAATCACTACGGATGCAAGTTATAAAATAGCCATTCTCATTTTGGACTTTTCTACATAACCTTACAAATTCATTGAAGGTATCGTTTTATGTGCAAAAAGACCCTTGTAAATCTAGTATAGTCATTTACAACTACAAATGTATATCTAGAACCACCTATGCTAGCCATATCAATAGGTCGAAAAAAGTCTATATGTAATAATTACAATGCTCTATTAGTTGAAACTTTATTTAGGCTTTAAAAGATGTCTCGTGTTGTTTCCCTAATTGACAAGCATCACAAATTTTGTCTTTTTCAAATTTTAATTTTGGTAAGTCTCTAACTAGATCATGCTTTGATAAATCATTTAATAAGCTCATGCTAGCATGTCCCAATCTTTTATGCCATAATCAAGCATTATCATGCATAACAGACAAGCATTTAACATGTTGACACAAGTTGATCAATTTCAACGGTGTAGACATTTTCATTTCTCTTAGCTACAAATAACACATTATCATTTCCACATTCATACACAATGCAACTAGAGGATTGAAAAACTACTTTATGACCATTGTCACATAATTGACTTATACTAAGTAGATTACATTTTAGACCTTCGACAAGTAAGACAAAATGTATAGCAAGAGAATTTTCGTTACCAATGCTTCCTCTTCTGATTATTTTTCATTTGCTATTGTCACCAAAGATAACGTTTCCTCCTTTTGTACTTTTCAATTTATAGAAGAGTGATGAGTTTCTTGTCATATGTTTGGAACAACCACTATTGAAGATCCACTGCATCTTGCTTGTTTTGCTTTCATTGCATACCTACACACATGAAATTCAAATACAATTTTTTATTTTGGGGTCCGCAACCTCTTGGGTCGTTGGCGTTAGTTTCAATTTTTGGTTTTGACCACCCATTTAGTTCTTTGCCGATGTGGGACATGTGATCCTCTATCACGAAGTTTCTTGTAATAACAATGAGTTGATACATGTTCTTTCTTTTCACAATATGTGCAAGTAATGTTAGACTTTAGTGAAGTGGACGAGGTAGAGATAGAAGCCTTGACAAAATATGTTTTGAAATATTTTTTATTGATATTTGGCTTATACCTAATTCGGCTTTTGTCAAAATCCATTTTTTGAAATCTAAGGAGTTTTTCAAAGTTTTCTTGCCATTTGTAAATTTTTGAATGATCCCATTTAAATCCATATTTTTCTTTTTTAAATCTTTAACCTCTTTTGCAAATTTCACAAAATCTTCGGCATATGAGTCATTTTCTTTTTCCAAGATTTCTATCTTTTCAATGAGAGAAACATTTTTCTTTTCTAAAATCTCTTTTTCATCAAAAGAAAACTTCAATTTCTTATGCATTTACTTATTTTTTGCTAAAGCTAGAGATAAATCATCATGTAATTTAGCAAATGCTTCTTTTAATTCATCAAAGCTATACTCTTCTTCTTTTTCTTCTTCTTCACTAGATGAATAATAAATAGATAGAGAAGGTGAAGATGGTACCTCATCCTCATTCGTCATGAGGCAAAAGTTGGCTACTTCATGTTGCTCTTCCATATCTTCTTCACTTTCAAAAGTATCCTAAGTGGCCTTGAGTGCATTGACTTTCTTCTTCTTTGTTAGCTTTGGGCAATTTGTTTTCATGTGTCTTGACTTGTTGCAATTGAAGCATTTTAATTCATCGCTTCTTGTTTCCTCTGACCTCTTGAAGTCTATCCTTTCTTTTTCCAATTTGCATTTTTGGAAAATGCTCCTCTTCTCATTTTTCTAAATTTCATGAACTTTTTATAGTTCTAAGCAAGAAATGTAATCTCCTCATCCTTCGGGTCCTCATCATCTTCTTTATCTTCACTTGATGTATATTTTGATGCAACGAGCGCAATGGATTTCTTTGCTTTTCTCTCTTCCTCTTCATGGTCTTTTATTTCAAGCCCATGAGTCATGAGTGATCCAATGAGCTCATTAAGCTCCCATGTGCTTAACTCTTTAGCTTCTTTGATGGCTGTGCCATCTCCTTATCTTCCTCACTTTCTCTACGTTGGAATAGTCCTTTCTAAGTGCCTTCAAGCCATTAGTAATTTCAACAAATCTAGAAAACATTTGCTCAACATTTTCGTTAGGAAGCATCTTAAAAAGTTGATATCTATATACAAGCATAGCAATTCTAGATTCTTTTACTTGGCTAGTTCCTTCATAGGTCACTTCCAATCGGTCCCAAAGTTCTGTAGCCGAAGTGCACCCCATTACCCTTGCAAATTTGGTGGCATTCATAGCATTGAATAAATAATGTAAAGCTTTTTTATTTAACTCAAATAGTTTAGCATCCTCATCGTTCCATTCATTTTCGGGTTTGGATACTCTCCTATCCCCTTCTAATTTTGTAGGTAAGATGGGTCCATTTTCTATAATCTTCCAAGCTTTATAATCATATGATTATATAAACACTTTCGTTTTCAGTTTCCAAAATGCATAGTTGGTTCCATAAAAAAAGGGGTGCTTGCTTAATAGAAATTCCCTCCATATTTGCGAAATATAATTCTACTAGTTGTTAAACTATAGGTAGAACCCTAGCTCTGATACCAATTGTGAGTACAAATATCTTTGGGGGAGGGGGTGAATTAAGATATTACCTAATTTTCATATTTAAAAATTCACCCAAAAAATCAACAATTACTTTCAAGCAAATTATCAAACACAAGATAGATAATATAAGAAGATGTAAATAAATTAGAGTAGAGGGTAGGAAGACAAACGATTTTAAACTGGTTCGGCCAAGCTTATATCTACTGCCCAAGGATACTCCCTTTAGGACTTCAACAATCTTCACTAGATATGCTTTTTCAAATCTTGGTGAAGCAAACCACGTTTTACAATCTCTTTGAAGCCTTTCCTTCAAAAAAAACCCAAAAGTTCCACTCTTTAAGATTTCACCATACTTTTTTCAAGTTTTTATGGATGTCTCTCTCAAGATTTCTAAGCTCACAAAGTGTATATGTTCCACTCTTTAGGATTTCCCCACACCTTTTCAACCTTTTATGGAAGTCTCTCTCAAGATTTCTAAGCTCACAAAGTGTGCATTCAATCAAGAAGAATAATAAATGATGTACAAAATATGATTTCTTCTTTACAAATAGATATAGCAATAAAAAGCTCAATGATATTGCAAGATTAGCTCAAGACCTCAGCAAATGAAAGATGATAATTACTTTGCAAGCTTTTATTGATGATTTAATTAAGTTTTGAAGATGTATTTAAAGAGATTTGAAGGCTAGGAATTTGGCAGGTGGAAGAGAGAAGAAGAAAATGGCTAGAACGGTAATAAATAGCTAGTGCATTTATTATAGCATTTCGCTCAACCAGCTCACCAGCTGGGTCATCTGGCTCTTTCTTGGCCTTCTTTGATTAGGCCGGACGTCTTAGCCGGTTAACCGACTAAGGGATTCGGCGTTTTCTTCTCTTCTTTGTTTTGGCCGGGTGACCTCCTTCATCAGCCGGTTGACCGACTGGGGGGTCCGGCCACTTTAGAGACATAGAAGCAAAGCCAAACTTGCTTGGAAAACTTTTAAACTCAATTTTATCAACTCTCCATAATTCCAAATCAACTCAATGCGTTTTGTAAACATTTTTTAAGACTTAGAAACATTTCAATGCACGTGCTTACACATATTTTGCATCCGAGATCATTTTGTTTTTTATGAGAGATGATGTTCATGAGATTTAATTTGTTTTATTTATAGAAAATAGAGATTTGAGCTAAATCTTTGCAATTCAAAGGCATTTCACAAAAAAAAAGGAGCAAAAAAGGTTTGGTACCCCTTATGACACCTCTCTTCCTCTTTATGCTTTCTTATCTTCTTCTTCTTCTTCAAGTAGTGCTCATTTGCTCCTCTTCTTTCGTCTTCCAAGCATCTATCTACTTATCTCAGCACTTAACTTCACAAGATGCTTTTTAGTAAGGGAATAAAATAATATAAATGTATATCAAATTTTCATCATCAAAATTAATAACTAGTATTTAGCCAACAGATTTATAGTGTAGTAATTACTAATTAAATTAACTAAGTTAGTATAGTTAAGTTAATTAAGTAATTAAGTTAATCAGTTTAGTTAATTAGTTTAATTAAATGAGTTCAATCAAATGAATTTAGTAAAATTAGTTTGGTTAGATTCTTTTAGTGAGCCAGTTAGTTAGATAATTAAATTAGTGTAGTTAGTAGTTAACTAGGGTTTAGTAAGTAGCTCTAGAATATATTAATTAGACTTCAGGTTTTCAATTAGGAATCATTAATTAGGTGATTTAGGGTTTTAGGACATGGTTAGAATTAATATTAATTAGTCACTTATAACTTAGTTAATTAGATTAGGTTAGGTTAGGTTAGATGTATTTAAGTTAGTTTATTATTATAATACACATATACATATACATATATACATGTATACACACATACACACACACACACACATATATATATATATATATATATATATAAAATTTCTCACACACTCACACAAGCACATAAATACACACATTCTTTAATATAAAGAAGCAGCAGCTAAGCTTTTCTCCAGAATCTAGTTTTACTCTAACTGACTCTCTATTTTCACTCCTTATTCAATTTCATTTTTAGCATTTTATCTATTTTTAATAAGCATTGTCTTATTTTTTTTAAAAAAATATTAAATTTAATTTAATATTTACAATTATCTTTTATTTGAAATCTTACCAGTTACCATCAAAATTTAGTGACCCTATGAAGTAAATTTGTAAAATATGTTTATTTTGAACTTAAATGGTAAAATTTAAAAACTTTAACCTAACTTTAGTAATTTATTCAAATTATAATAAAAAATTAACGTATAAATTATAAAAATTAAATAGTTAAAGATTATAAAAGTCTATAGATACAAATTTAAAAACAAAAATATCAAATCCTAAACACATTAATATATTAAATTTAAACTAAACCTAGTCTACCCACACACCAAAGAAGGCGTCTTCTCCTTGTTCCCCTTCCTTTTCCCCCATTCTTTTCTTTGCCCACTCAATAGCTGGTCGTTTACCATGCCAGCATCAATCATGTCTCCCTTCTCCACTACATAAATTTTCAGAAAATTGCAACAAGAAAGTGTTTATATATACATATACATTTATCTCCTTCTATTTTTTTAGAAATTCTTTTATGTTCTTTAATTTGGGGGTTTGGTTTTTTGTGTTATAAATGGTGTTGATGATATTATGTATATAGATTGATGCTTTTTACTATTGCTTCAGATGGAAGTATGTGTGTGTTTTATTCATTTATTTTTTCTTCTAAGCAAGAGAAGATATCAAAACAAAAAAGAAAAAAGAAAATGTGAGAAGAGATAGGGAGGCTATTTAACTCAATATATTTGGCAAGGCAAAAACTTGGAATGGAAAGCTCCTTTGAATAGTGAGGTAGCTTGGGAGGCTGTTGGAGATAGAGGTTGTTCTCAACTCCTTTTATCTGGTGAGGATGGTGTCTATGGCGAGGCTATTGGAGAGGACCTTAAAAACCAATCTCATGAAAACACTATCTCACACAACCCTTGGACCCCCTTTTCCCTTACTAGTCACCACACACACAACGCACTATATATTAACCAGCGAGAAGAGGCTGAGCCAAACAACAAAAATAAAGAATTTTTGGCTTTATGCATAACCATATGATTTTGATGATAATAAATTAACAGAAATTGAGTTTACCAAGTGTGCTTGTACTAATGTGTTTATATGCTTTGATACACACTTGTTTGGCTTTTGGATTGATTGTTTACATCTTTATAGCCAAAATATTATTTGAATGCTTAGCTTTTAAATTATATTATCATATTATTACGAGATAAAGTTTTCTTGAAGTGCTTGGTGTTGATAGAAGCAAGCAAACTTGCATGATGACCAACAACATTTTTTATCAAGAGAAGATTCAAGTGGGAGGAGTAAATTGATCACCACAAGAGACCAAAAAGAAGTCTTGACGTGTTAAAGGTCTGAAGATCTCAAGATGAAGCCTTGAAGATGGTATGGTGACATAAGGATGAAGAAGTGATGACATAAGGGGCGCCGCTTGTGTGCTCTCTTGTGAATGCCTTAGAATAGTTCCTTATAGCTCACATTCATGGTTTCTTTGCATTACATTTTCATATTACTTCATATACTTTTGACAAAACTTGGCTATAGCATATTTTGATTACTAAATCTATTTCAAAAAGCTTTGAGACTTTCTAAAATCTCTTACTATGTTTTCTAAAGGCTTTAAAAATCTCTTTGAAGTGATTTTACAATGATTTGCTACCTTAGATTCAAAGTAAGTTTCAAAAGATGTGCTTAAAATGCTCTAAAATGAAGTTTATTGGGCATGGTCGGACTCCAAGTTGGTCGTCCGAATTAGCACCCTTACGCCCGGCATTTTTTATTTTAGCTTCTGACCTAGGTCGGACTTCAAGCTGGTTGACCGGCCCAGTGACCGACCCTAGCCAAAGAGCTCAGGAAATAGAGTTAGTTGCACCGTCGGTTGACTGACCCTGAGTTCGAGTCATTAAATGCTGTGGCTATCTATGATTGTTTGAGCTACTCTTTAGAACCCTATTTCTTTCCCCATCTTCAAACAAGAACCAAAAGGATTCAAAGTTGATTTCTAAGCTTCACCAACCATTTTCAATCATCTTTATTACATAGAAATCATCATTCTTGAACTATAATTTGCTATATTCTTTGAGCATTTAAGAGCCTTCATTTGCTATATTTGCTTATTGAAGCATTACAACCCAAAATCTTTATTTCCTTGAATTTATAGCTTGTATACACACTCTTAGGCTTGTGCGATTGTGAGTATCATTATATCGCTACTAAAGAGTGAGACTCTTGGGTTCTTTGAAATTTGGCTTCAAAGAGTTGTATCGTTGGTTTGTGCTTTACCAACCTTTGAAAAAGCATTGACATCTAGTGGAGGTGTTGTGAAGTCCTAAGAGGAGCATCCTTAGGCAGTGGACATAGGCGAGGCCAAACTGCCTAAAAATCATTTGTTTTCTTCTTCCCTATCTCTACCTTTATATTGCTTATTGTTGTTGATTGTCAAGTGTTTGATAAATTGCCTAGGTGAATTTGTATGCTTTGTTTGGTAAATTTTTAATTATAAAAATTATTCAACATCTTAATTCACCCATTTTCTTACGATATTTGCCCCTACAAAAGCTTCGAGCTCCATTATTTTTCAGCTGGAAAGAAGGCCAAAAAAATCAGAAAAAGATTATTTTCTTTTTCTAATTTCCTTTCCTTTTTTTCTTTATTTACTTTTAGCTTTTCTTCCAAACTAATTTAGGGTGTATCTGTGCTTATTTTTTGCATATTTTTTTGGGCTTTTTAGACCAATGTTTTGGAGAAAATCTTGGAAAAAATAGGGATTTTCATCTACAAATTAAGGGGGAAGTCTCTAACTCCATTTTTGAGCTTTAAAGACTTATTTTTATTGATTTTGAGCTTCATTTTAAGATTTTGGACTTGTAATTAATATGTTTAGTTACATTTTTAAACCTACAGTTGATTGTATATTGTGAACTGGATTAGGGCTTTAGATTCTTGATTTGTGAATATTTATGGCCAGAACACATGATTTGATTTCCTTGTTTAGTGACTATTTCTCAAGCATTTCCATGTGTTTGTCAAAATTTATGTGTTATATCTTGCTAATTTCCTTGCTTATATCGTGCTTATTCATGTATCATCCACACTCAATCAATCACAAGTAAACTTCTTCTTAATTCAATTTTTTTTTCTAGATTTTTCAAAATTTTTGAATTTTTGGATTTTCAAATGAAAGAAAGCAAATAAAGATAAGACAACATGCAAGCAACCAATAAAAAACACATAAACAGAAGAAACCAATCTTGTGTCTCCTCTGCAACGACACCAAAAACTTGATTGTTTTAAAACTTGCAAGTACATAGATTGGAATAGTATAGCGTGTATGCGTGCAAGTATCAGTTCCATAGGGAAGCTCATTAGTTTGGTATCTATGTAGTCATGTGCTTAAAGAATAGCTACGTGCATAAGTAATTTTTTTGGGATGGAAGGGAGCTTGGGAAATGGAAAATTACACCTAAACTATGGAAGAATTATAGGTGTGAAACTAATGAAAGGGAATGCAACAAGGTAGAAGAGGATCTAGGGTGATTTGGGTCTATCTATGGCTTGATTTGCTCTATTGAGAACCTTAGCTAATTAACCTCATTATTTGCTAATTGTAGGTGTACTCCTATCTCTAAGTTACGTCTCTTAGAGCTATAGGACTATCCTAGCCAATTATAGGTTTTAGGTTTAATTAACTAGGTCCTCTCATCGAGCCTCACTAACTAACCTTATTATCTTCTAAGTAACTAACCTTATTATTTTCTAAGTCCTAGTGCAATTCTATCCCTAGCTAGAGTATAGATTGTCCTTATCACTTAGGGTTTTTGGGCTTAGTTATTCAACTCCTTTAGGTAAAGTGGCAAGGTCTAATTTTAGTGTTTAACTTATTAGCTGGGTTTAAAGTTAAGAACTAAGCCATCTAGGATCAATTAAACTAGTTAGAAGCCTATTAACTGAGTTTAAAGCTAAAAACAACTCATCATCATTATCGAGAAGCCTCATACGAAGATTCCGCATCTTCACATCCCATGCCAATCCTGCCATAAGTCAACTTTGATCTCCAATAATGGTGGTAAGGCTCTTAAGTGTTCGATGTTGATCTCCCACGGTAGTTTCCAAATCATCAACCTTATCACCAATGAGGTCAACCTTGTTAAATAGCTTCCTCATCTTATTCTTCATCAACATCCCTTATCTCCTGCTCCTCATCATCATCATAGTCACTACTCTCTTGATGTTCTCCTATATCAACACCTTGTTCTTCATCATTCTCATGTGAAAAATCAAAAGTGGTTTTGTTTACAATGCACTGTTCAATGAGATTTTTGTATATGAAGAGGTAAAGCGTGAAACTCATCTTCATGCATCCATCTTTCCCGTCAATAGTACAAATTCATGTTGCTTAAGACATTATAAATCAAGATTTCACATGTGACTAAAAAAGTTTTTAAGAGTGCCCTTAAAGCTAATCCCTTTTGCCCTGAAAATTTTTGTCAAAACCATTCCAAAAGGTGGTATAATTGTCATAAGAAATACATTCTTTATAAAGGCAAAAATGGTTTTTGGAAGGTTTTACTATTTTGTTCTTATAAAGCAAATAGAGACAATATGCTTTAGCTTTGTAAATTTGCCCATCGTGTATGTCCTTCGGTACCACATTATGCTTAAACATTTTAATAAGGGCTTTTAAACCAGACAAACATTAGTTAATCGTGGAAATTCAACGTATTCCTATTGTTTTTCCCAAAGAAATTTATAAATATCTTCATCTCTCATATCATTAGGAAATTGTGGAAGATCTTTAAACGCAAATACAGGGAATTGTAAATCATGCAAAGGGATATGGAAAATCCTCATAATATCATCCTTAGTTATTCAAAACCTACACCCTTCACAGTAGACCAAATTTTCCCATACAAATGATTCCAAGCCAAATTCTCATAAAGTTCACGAATGAACAAACATAGGATAATAATGTTCCCTAGTTGTCATGTAATCGATCCACTGTCCATAGTATAAAACTCAATCATATTTATATTTTGAAGTTCATCTAGAATGAGCTATTTACTTGGCCAAACCTTTTTCCCTAAATAATCTTTCTTATCAGTAGGAGAAGTGTATGAAAATTATGGCATAGGAGATGGTGGCCTTCTTGGTGCCCTTGATCCTCTTAAAGATATTGCTACATTCTTCCTCTTTGAAGTTGAGGCTTGAAAAAACTAAGGTTTTTGAAGTTTGAAAGGATGAAAGATTGAAAGTGGGTGTTGTGGTTTTTGCAAAAGATTTGAGAGAAAAATTTTTGGAAGAGTGTTTATAGAGAAAGTTTGAGTGAAGAAGAGAGATTTTTAAGAGGTAGTGTTTAAAATGAATTCTATCGGTCATGCCCTATTTATATAAAACCAAAAAATCGCGACTACCAGTCGACCGGCACTTTGGACCATTCGACTAGTACACTCAGCTGGCAGAACCAGTAGCCAAAGTATACTACTGGTCGACTTAGCCAGTTGGCCAGTGCACTCATCTGGTAACTGTTTTCGTAGAAAAGCTTGATTTTTTACAAATTTAAATGCCTAAACCCCTTCTAATGCTCAAAAATTGGTTTTAATGCAATGGTTTGGTGAAAACATCATCTAGTTGATGCAAGGAAGTAATAAAATTAAACATAACATCACCTTTTTACACATGACCACGTATGAAATAATGTCTAATCTCTTTGTGCTTAGTTCTAGAGTGTTGAATTGGGTTCTTCGTGAGGTTAATTATACTTGTGTTGTCATGTAAAATAGAAACATGCTCAAATATAACACCAAAATCAAGTAGAGTTTGTGTCTTTCATAAAACTTGTGTAACACAATTACCTACCACAATATATTCCGCTTCGGCCATTGATAATTCTATACCATTTTGTTTTCTACTTGACCAAGTTTCACTAGTGCTTTTTCTTTGGTTTTACAATTGGCAGAGTCGTTATTAGAATAACCTACTAATTCAAAATTAGTTCTTTTAGGATACCTCAAGCCTAATTCTTCTGTACCTTTTAAGTATCTAAAAATCCTTTTAACAGCAAATAAATGAGATTCTTTAGGATAAGATTGAAAATGAGCACAAGTACACGACAAACACAATATCGAGTCTAGAGGCGGTTAAGTAAAGTAAGCGTCCGATTATACCTCTTACCACTTTTCATCACCGACGTACTATTTTCATCTTTGTCAAGCTTGATAGTAGTGCTCATTGGTGTCACTATCTATTTAGCTCTCTCAAAGCCAAACTTCTTGAGCAATTCTTTAGTGCACTTAGCTTGGTTGATAAAGATTCCTTCATCTGTTTGTTTGATTTGAAGTCCAAGGAAGAAATTGAGTACTCCTATCATGCTTATTTCAAATTCACTATGCATATACTTAGAGAAGCTTTCACAAAGAGATTCATTAGTAGAACCAAATATAATATCATCAACATATATTTGTACAATTAATATATCTTTTCCATCATGGTTAACTAATAATATTGAATCGAGTTTATCGCTTATGAAGCCATTTTCTTGTCATGCCTTAGGTGCTTGCTTCAGACCACATAGAGCTTTCTCAGGTTTAAAAACATGGTTATGAATTAGGATCGATAGGATTTTCAAAACCCGGAGGTTGAGCAACATATACTCCTTCAAGAATATAACCATTTAGCTTAGTACTTTTCACATCCATTTGATATAATTTAAAATCCATAAAGCATGTAAAGGCAAGTAACATTCTAATAAATTTAAGTCTTAGCAACGGGAGCAAAGGTTTCATCATAGTCAATTCCTTCTTCTTGTTTATATCCTTGTGCGACTAATGTAGCCTTGTTCAGATTCATCTAACTTGTTTCTAAAAACCCATTTAGTTTCTATGATTGATTCGGTTTTAGGCCTTTCAAGAAGTTTCAACAAATTGTTCCTTTCAAATTGATTAAGTTCCTATTGCATAGCATTTATCCAACTATCATCAAGCAAAGTATCATGCACATTCTTAGGTTTAATTTGAGACAAGAAATCAAGATGATTACGCACATTTCTCAAAGAAAATTTAGTTGCTACACCTTAAAGAGTTCACCAATAACTTGGTAAGGAGAATGATAACCAACGAATTTATAAGTTCTAGGCAAGTTATTACAACATCTTGATCATGACATTGTTCAACATTTTTTTCAATAAGCTCATCTTATTTATCCTCATGACATGTATCATTAGACTCATTTCCTTTATCTAAGTCAAAATTACTCAAATTCTTTCGAATAGATACAATATCCATATCATCACACTAAGAATCAAAGCAACCTTCATCAAACTTCACATTGATAGTTAAGTCAACAACCATGGTTCTTTTGTTATAAACTCTCTATGCTTTACTAGATGAAAAATGACCTAGAAATTGTTAAATGTATCAGAGATTACGTGAGAGTCCTACTAAGAGTTTTTGTTATCTGTACAGCTATAGCTAATGATAAGGATTAATTGTATCATAGATATACACTTCTATTCTATGTAGAACTTCTCATGTACATATTATAAATTAATGCAATGCATGATAAACTTTATGGGCAAATACTTATCTAACATGGTATCAAGAGCTTTGGTCAATCCTTGATTTTTTTTTCCTCAACATCAATTATTATGGCCTCTTCTACTAGTGTTGTTTCTTCATCAACTTCTTCCATACAGTCGGCCACTCCTAACAATTCTTCACCATCAATAGCTACTTCAACTTCATCTTTTCCCTCTGTTAAAAACATCCCTTGAGAGATATCTCTTAAGCTTGCTATAGATAACTATATTCTTTGGAAAACACAAGTATTGCTAGTTTTAAGATGTTATGGACTATTTTGTTTTGTGGACAGCACTCAAGCTCCACCTACAGCACCTATTGAGCATGTTCAGCCGTGCATAAACTTGATCAAATGTTACTCGGTTGGCTATTAGGCTTGCTTTCTGACTCTGTCCTCTCTCAAGTTGTAGACAAGCAGACTGCACGAGAAGTTTGGATAACTCTGGAATTACTTTACGACACTCAATCAAGATCTCGCATTCAGCTTCTTAAAACAGAAATTCAGTCCTTACAAAAAGGTTCGACATCTATTCATTCTTATATACAACATGCTAAATCCTTGGCTTTGAAGCTTGCAAGTGTGGGTAAACCGGTTGATGAGGACGACTTAGTGCTATGGACTCTGCGTGGATTGGGTCCAGAATTCGACCCCATCGTTGCTGCCATAAATTCGCGTCCTTAATGCCCATCTTTTGCTGAGGTATGTGGACTTCTTCTTGATTTTGAGGTTCAGATCTCTACATCTATGGCTTCTGTTGAAAAATCAGCCTCTTTTTCAATTCATGTTGCTAGCTCATCATCTGAAATGCCTTCACCAAATATGCATCATAATACTTCCAAAATGGCCATGCATTCTTATTCCACTTTGTTACCATCTGATTCCAATACAAAGCAACATGATAATTTTGCTTATGGCCGAGGGAGGTCTTCTGGCCGTTCTAATCGGGGACGACGAGGTGGTCACGGTAATTCCCGTGGTCATGGTCGTTAGTCAAATTCTTCATAGGCACAGGTAGCCTATAATTCACAAGTTGTTTGTAATAGATGCGGATACCCATACCATAAAGCAAATACTTGTTGGGCGCCAGATTCTATTGTTAATTCTACAACAAAAGCATTTTCTACTATGCAACTTGGTTCCAACTTTTCTGATTCTCAGTGGTATCTTGACATTGGTGCAACACATCATATGGTGCCAACTGATGAACAAGTCAAGGGTAAGAAACCTTATTCTGGTCTTGATAGTGTAATGATTGGGAGTGGAGTAAATCTTTCTATTTCACATTCTGGCACTGTTAAATTGCCTATGTCTCATAGTCTAGCTCTATCTTGTCCTATTTTTGTAGTTCCTTAAATTACAAAATGTCTACTTTCTATTGCTCAGTTTACTAAGGATCATCTTTGTAATTTTATTTTCACTCCCTTTGGATATTGTATTAAGGACATGAAGACAGGACGACTTTTGCACCAGGGAATGCTCAGTGACGGTCTTTACATACTCCAACTGATAAATAAAAGTTCATTTTTAGCCAATAAATAGCCGCATGATATCTGGCATGCGCGGCTTAGACATCCTTCCTCAATGGTGGTTTGCAAATACTTATCTAACATAAATATGCCATCATCGGATTTAGCATCAAATTTACTAAGATTATCTTTTTCATTTAAGATGAAGCATGCACAAACAAAGGTTTTGAAATAAGACATGTTTGGTTTTCTCCCTTTCCAAAGCTCATAAAGGGTTTTATCAAGACCTTTTTGAATAACGCAATGATTAATCACATAATATGCAGTGTTAACGGCCTTGGCCTAAAAATAACTAGGCACGTTGTTTTCACAAAGCATTGGTCTAGCCATTTCTTGCAAAGATTGATTTTTTCTTTCAACAACCCCATTTTATTGTGGTGTTCTTGATGCTGAAATGTTGTGTGAGATACCATTTTCATCACAAAATATTTTTAAGGTTTGGTTCGTAAATTTGATACCTCTATCACTTCTAATAGCTGAATCAAATATCCTTTTTTTGTTTTGGACACGGTTGCAAAACTTTATATATTCATTTGGTGTGTCATTTTTGTGTGCAAGGAAAATTACCCATATAAATCTAGAGAAATCATCAACAATCAAAAAAGCATACAATTTTCCATCCAAACTAGTAACCCTATTGGATATAAACAAATTCATATATAAAAGTTCCAAGGGTCTAGTAGTTGAAATCACGGTCTTACTTTTGAAAGATTCCCTATTTTGTTTTCCAAGTTTACATGCATGACACACATTATTATCAACATATTTAGCTTTAGATAAGCCTTTAACAAGAGCAAAATTAGCAAGTTTGTTTATAGAATCTAAATTAGCATGTCCTAATTTTCTATGCCAAAGGCATATATTTTCATTCATTGCACTTAAACACTTAACATCTTGATCATGCAAATCATTGAAGCCAAAGGTATACACATTACCATATTTATCAATTATTTCACATGAAAAAGATTTGAAGTTAACAAATAATGATTTATCACATAGTTGACTTATACTAAGTAGTTGTGTTTCAAACCATATACAAGTAACACATTCTCAATACATAATTTGAATTTGTTACCAACATCTCCAATTCTAATGATTTTTTTGTTTGGAGTTGTCCCGAATGTAATGAATCCTACATTCTTGCCCTTGAGTGACAAGAACTTTGAGTTGTCACCCGTCATATGCCTTAAGCATCCACTATCCAAAAACTATTTTCATTGTCTCCGGAGAATGCAAGGCGAACCTACACAAGAAAATCAAGCATGATTTGGCACATAATTCTTATTGGGTCCTTGAACATTAGTTCTAGTTCCTTTCAAAACCCACATAACATTGTATTTCTTTCCTCCATATTTTATAATAAAACATTTATGTGATGTATGTCCATTTTTACAATAATAGTTATAAGTTACTTTAGGAGTGCTAGTAGAAGATGCTTTTACAAAATGTCTTTTGTAATAGTCATGTTTCTTGTGAAATTCATTTTTCACCTTTGAAGTATTAGCTTTTGAAAAGCTTGTTTTGGTTTGAAAGAATTTCATATAGGGCTTTTGCTTTGTTGAAAAGTCATAACCAGTTTTGGCTTTATCAAAAACACATTGTTGTTTTTCAAGCAAAGCATTTAAGCTTTCAGTTCCATTTGTAAATTTTGCAACAATGTTTTCCAAATCCTTTACTTTTTCTTTCAAATCTTCATTTTCTTTTTGTAAGTCAACATTTGTTTTCTTCTTTTCCAAATCCTTTTTCAAATTTTCATTTTCAATTGAAACATCATGCAACTTAATTTTTAAGAGTTGAAACATTCTTTTTAAGCTATTTATTTTTGTTGACAATCTTCTTAAACTCAATAAGCATTTCATTGTACATATCCTTTAATTCTTCATGTGAACTTTTATCCTCATCACAAGAAACATAATCGGGACTTACCTCGTCATCTTCTTTTGCCATGAGACAAAGATTTGCAACTTCCTCCTCAATGGAATCTTCTTTTTCATCGCTTGACTCTGAATCACTCCAAGTTTTCTGCAATGCCTTCTTTTTGTACTTCTTGTCATCTTTCTTCCTCAAAGGACACTTGGCTTTGACATGACCTGGTTTTTTACACTTAAAACATATTAGCTCTTCATTAGATTCATCTTTACTTACCTCCTTTCTTTGTCCCTTCTTTAGGATAAATCTTTGCTTCCTCATAACCCTTTTGAATTTTGAGAACATTACCATTTCATCATCCTCATCACTGTCAGTTTCATTCGTTGACTCTTCTTATGGTGTAGCTTTGAGAGCAATGGTCTTTGTGGCCTTTGGTTGTTCTCAAGTTCCTTGAGTTCCAACTCATGAGTGATAAGTGATCTGACAAGTTCACTCGATTGCAATGTGTTAAGATCCTTGGACTCTTTGATAGCCGTTATCTTTGATAGCCATGCAATTGGTAGGCTCCTCAAGAGTTTTCTAACAAATTCGGCATTTTCGTAGTTCTTACCAAGAGATTTCAAAGAGTTAACAATCTCAATAAATTTAGAACATATTTGTTCAATATTTTCATCTAAAAGTACTGAAAACATTTCATATTTAAGCACAAGTATGCTAATCCTAGTTTCCTTAACTTGATTAGTACCTTCATGTATGACCTCTGGTTGATCCCATATTTCCTTAGTGTGGTGCAACCTATGATTTTATTGAACTCAAAAAGATTTAACATAAGGCAAAGGTAATGTATGGCATTAGCATTGGCTTCAACTAGTTTTATGTCATCCTTATCCCATTCTTCTTTCAGTTTAAGAACCTTTACATTATTAACTTCTTTGGTAGGGATGCTAGGTCCATTTACTATAGTTTTTCATGCAATGCAGTCATTAGCTTGCAAGAAAATTCTCATTCTAACTTTCCAAAAGGCATTAATGGTTTCATCAAAATATAGGACTCTAATGGTGGAAATACCTCATTGAATTCTATATGCCATAATCTTTAGTTCTAGGAAATTAAGTAGAAAACACAAAATAATGTAAATAATCACATAAATTATGTAATTAATGTGTAGAGCACTAGGCTATAACGCCACACGTTGCCCAGATAATGAATCCAAGAGTGGGGTTAATTGGATTAATCGGACAAATGAACACTAAAAACTCTTTTCAAAGATTTCAAGCAATCACATATACAAGATACAAATACAATATTTGAAATGTAAAGAGTTTGATGGATAGAAGATCAAACGCAATGATTTAGAGCGGTTCGAACTCCAGAGGGCCTAGTCCACTACCTAAGGTCTTTCTTTAGGGTTTTGGTAACTTCACTAGTTAATTGACTTCTTGCTCAATACGTTGTAAAAGCATAGAACAACGATCACAACTCTTGCTTCACCATAAGGACCACAAGTGTTCTTCCAACATTTAAGGATTTCAAACTCTTCACTTTTGACAGAATATTCCTCGTAATCTATATGACCCAAGAGCAAAGCACATACTCAAAGAAATAGAAAAGTGTTTGGTTACAAAACTTCTTGTGAGCAAGAGTACAAGAGGTATTTAAACCTTCCCATATTGCTCTAAGTAGATAGGCAAATTATGAGCTCAAGTGACTTGATCAACGAATGCTAAATACTATGTAATTAATGAAAATAGCAATAAATGAGATGAAATATGCAAGAGAGAAAGCTTTCAATGCTATTAGATTATAGAGAAAGCGTAGATCAAGTTGTGTTTTGAGTTGGGAGGTGAAAGATGTATTTATAATGCCAAAAAGTAGATTTTTCAACAGTCAAATTTTAAACAGCATAAAAGGCCTATCAGTTGACTATACAGGCCGACCCCATTACTCAGTTGGCATTTTTAGTGAGATAACAGGGTTAGCCAGTTGGCACTATTAGTCGATTGCCTAGCTCAACCGGCAGAGAGAAATAGCTTTCTGTTTGTGCCAGTTGACTGAGCTTCTCAGCCGATAGCTACAAAAGAAGCCTAAAAAGCTGGTACCTACTTTTTAAAAAATCTACTTTTTACACCAAAACCAAAAATGCACTTTTTTTTGCAGTTTTTAACAGCTCAAAAAGATACCAAACACTTATAAGGTCATATCATAATAAATGTTACACCAATTAAGCATGCAATACATTGAATGCCAAGTTCAAACAACCACTCAACTTAAGATTTTCAGATTTTGTGTTTGAAAAAGATTTTGTATGCAATGATAGTATCTGATAGGTTTATATTATGCACAAAAACACTCAAATACCTACTTTTACTGCAGAATTCTTAAAGATTTAAGTATATGTACTTATATACAATTACATATACATACATACATATATATATATATGTATGTATACATATGTATAACCAATGCAATAGGGAATGCTATTGTACATGTTACTCTATAAGGCATAGCTATGGACCAAAGAACTCAATTTTCTGTAGGAAAAGTTACCTTATGCAAATACACGCACATGTATTCTTATAAATACAATGATATTGATGCATAAGCATATAGTAGATATGGTACATGTACTTAATTAAGGAGAAAAGATTATCTAAGCTTGAAATATAAGAAACATGTACAAAGTTAATAAATGCGTGCAATGCAAGAAATTATTAAGCTCATAATAGTATCTATATACTAAGATCAAACTAACAAGACTAAGAAAGAAGAAACTATACTAATACGTCAAAAGTTCTTCATAACTCTTCAATCTTCAATTGTAAGCCATGCTCCAATCTCTATCTTGCTAAATTGTCTTCATCTTGCTCCAGTGGCTATTATGAATAAGATATTCAAAACACTCTAATAGTAGCAATTAGTGAAATAAAGTACAACTATGATATCATGAAAACAATATTAATACAATTAATACCAATAGGTTCAACAAACTTTAAATGCTCTGAGAAGGGTTTGAGCTCTAAAACTGGGAGAGACTCAACCAAAGAGGGTTGCTCTCGCTCTTGATGGAAACTAGATTAGAAGGACTAACCTCAATTGACTACTTGGGCCTCGAGTCAATAGATGTGAAACTAGAGGCTACATATTCTGTTACAAAAGACTCTAAGTTAGAACTCGCTAGAATAACCTCAAGTTCCTTCAATTCATTACTATCGATCAACATTTCATGCGCATGCTCTTCCACACAAAGATCTATCACATCAGCCATCAGGTATTTGTTATTATCTCCATCAACACTCATCCTATTCACCGTCTCTGTTACACTCAAGGTGCGTCTCAAATTTTCAAACTTAAGCACTATCATCCCTGACTTACAATGGATAACGACATTTGCTATGGAAAACTAATGTAAGCATATATCCCAACCAATTCTAGTGATTTTTTAAGTTAATTGTGTACATTTATTGAATATAATTAATCACTTTAATTGTACTTTTGTTCAAGTGGAATTGGACAAAAAATTGAGCAAAATGTAAAAGATTGGACCAAGAAAAAGGAAATAAAGATTTCTTGAAGAAAAAGTTAGACCCAGGGAAGAAAATAAAAAAAGAAAAGAGGCCAAATTGACCGGGCTTTACTCAAGACCTTTGAGGTGTTTTCTTGGTTTTATATAAAGACCACACAAGCATAAGGAGAGAAGGCCAAGAGCTAAGCAAGGCTTATTCAAGTGAGAATTTAGTTTTCAATTTTTCTTTTTTTTTTTTGTTTCACTTTCAAAATTTGTCCAAATTGAGATCCAAAAATTTCAACGGGTTCAAAATTCAATTATGAACAATCAAAGACGAACTTAAAACAAATGTATGGGGAAGCTTGCTAAAACTTTCTCTCATATTTGTGGATTATTTTTATTAAACATGTCTGAGTAATTTATTATTTAAGGTAAGATTTCTATGTGATAATTTAAATTTTATGGTCTCGAACTAGAATGGATCATTTGGATGTAATTATTTTATATGATTGGTGTTCTTCATTATTTTATTTCTATTATTTTATTATGCTTGTAGCTGATGTTTGATTGAATAATTTTGTTCGGTCATTTAAATATATGTTTATGCTTCACTCTAAAACTATAGGTTGTACTATAGTTTTCCACAAATAATTGATTGATAAAACTACGCTAGGATTTTAGGATAAATCTATACTCCGGCTAGATAAAGGACTTGGAGATTGAGTTGCAACTCTAAGTTAGGACTAATTTATTAATTAATCTTAGGTGTTCAATTAATTAGGCTTGCAATCTAATTTTGCATCAAAATAAGAAATTGTAAGTTGAGTCTAAAACTTGAATTTCACATATCATAAAAAGTTTATGATCTAAGCATATTCTTAATTCTTAGTAAAGGAGGATTGAAGTAGTCTGCGAGAAAGTAGCCCGTTAATGAAAAATGGATTTTGATAATTTTTGTTATTATGTTGATTATGTTTTAGATATGACAGATTTTACAAATGATAGAATTAGATATTTTATTGATAATGGAAGCATATTAGTATATATTAATCCTTTAAACACTTATATTAATGAATTTTTATTATTAGATGAATTATTAGAACCTTTTAATTATATTCAAAGACAATTAGTTCAAGATTATATAAATATAATAGACAATCATAATAATTAATTATATAGGTTAGATATAGAAGCTGAATTAGAATTAATTTATGGTAATGATATTCAAAACAATAATAATAATGATAATCAAGATATTAATAATGAAATAGATATATGTATATGCATATATATACATAGAGGTATATATATATATATATATATATAT
This sequence comes from Cordia subcordata, assembly GCA_028554755.1. Classification (NCBI taxonomy): domain Eukaryota; kingdom Viridiplantae; phylum Streptophyta; class Magnoliopsida; order Boraginales; family Cordiaceae; genus Cordia; species Cordia subcordata. Next base: position 33,173,241 of record JAPTOF010000002.1, on the reverse strand, counting down.
ATATATATATATATAAATCCATCAAGTTTCCATTGATAAAAAGTAGTAATCAAGCCATAAATATAAGAATAATCAGCCAACATAGCTCTAATCATACATAATTAGATTTAAGACAAAAAAGAGATACCCTCCTATCCAAATCCATGCTTTATAATCGATGAACTATGCCGAAATCTTATGTTTGATCCTCTTAGATCCTTTATTCCAAGTGTTAAAAGTGTTTTGAAGGGAGTGCGAGAGGTGGATTTAGATGAATTTTATCTGTGTGAAATAGGCATGAGAAGTGGATGTGAAAAAGGGTTGATAATTCCTTCAGAAAGTACTGAAAAATAGTTTAAATAGAGCTGTCAACATGCAGAGGCGGGGGCCTAGGCCGAGGGACCGGCCGAGGGCTAGGTCAACCAACCTAAATTGCTTGACATTCTGATCTAGCCGGTCGACCGGCGTAGTGATGAGGTCGACTGCCCTTGACAGTAAAATGTTCATATCTTGCTCGTTTTAACTCTAATTCGCACACCGTTTTTTCTTATGGTTTCATATTGCTTCCAGGGATCTCCCAAGTCATTTTCCTAATCTTTTACACCCTATAAGCATTTTCAAAGTTGGTCCATGTCCTCTTTGGTTGCAAGCTTCGAATTTGGCTCCCGTTGCGCTCGGTTTCACCTGGTTACTCCGTTCTTCGTTCGGGAGCTTCCAAATGCAATTTTTTTGCTTTCTTCTCACTCAAAACACCTTTGGCTTGGATTCATCATTTCAAGCTCCAAGCATTATTCCAAATCTCACTTAAAGCACAAGAAATAAGCACTTAGTGTAACATTTTTCCTCTAAGCTTAACTATATACACTTATATCCTTGTATGCTCAAATATAGCATAAATACTATATTAAGGCTGTCTAATAAGCACTAAAACACCTGTAAATAGATATAGGAATACAATGCAAAAGCACACACAAAACCAATATATCAACATCCCCAAACATTTTCCTTACTTGTCCCCAAACAAGCTCAAACCTAAGTATATCTCAAAGTTGGTAAAGAGGGTTACCTAAAGGATTGATTTGCCATCAAGGTGATTCTAAGGAGTATGAAAGGGTCATTCCTTTCATAAAGGAATTTTCAATCCTCTTTAGATCCTCCTATTACTAAAAAAGGGTCTCAAACCTCATGAAAAGTTCCCAAGTAGCTATACCACAACAAGCCTAGAATTCTAACACACACATGTAGGGTATTGATACTTTGTGTCTTCTCAACTAACATGGCCTCCTTAACATACACAAAGCCTAAAAAAGACAAGGAGAGAAAGAATGAACAAGAACAATGGCTCACAAAATGATGAAAGAGCCTTATTCACATATCAACGAAGAACAAAGGAAGCAACTTGTGCTAAATAGACATTGTGTCACTTGAGCACTTATTTACTAAACTTTTTTTGTGCCATTGGATTTTTCTATTTTTTCATTTTTTTTATTTTTCATCTTTTTGCATCTTTTTGCCTTTTTTCTATTTTTTGAATTTTTCACACTTTTGCATAACATGAGCTAAAAAGAAAGAAAAAGAAAGATAAGGCACATAAAAAAGAACCAATCAAGAAAAGGCACTCAAATGAAAACCCCTTTTCAACACTCTTACCAACCAAGCCATGGGGTAGCTACAAGGTATATTCTTAAAGGTACTCACTCCCCACAACTTTCAAAGGCATCTCCTCTAATTTTTGGATCTCTTTTTACTCTATTCACTACCTATAGTAAAACCTTATCTCCACTAATCAATTAAATTAATCACAAAAGTCAACACTCCAATCAACCAAGAGATAAACAACTCTATATGCATCAAAATCGAAAAATTTTCACCATTTTAAACACATAATGCACATCTACCCTAATCAAAGCATAAACAATAAAAATCAAACTCCCATACCTCTAAACCTAAATTTTGCTTGTCCTCAAGCAAATAGAACAAAAGCACAAAAAAGGAAGATAGGTGATACAAAGTAAGTGAAGGTGATAGGGACGGCGTAGGTAAAAGGAACAAATGGAGAAAGGATAGATACAACCTTATAGTCTTTTTAAAGCTCTTCGATGCCAATGATTAATGATTCATCTACTAACCCTATTTTCCCACAAACTACAACACTCAAAGCACACAATTAGTAGCATTTGTCATGCGAGCTGGCAATGGCATTATCGATGGATAAACGAGGTGTATGGTAAAAGGGGAAATGATAGAGAAGATCAACACTTAGGAGGGGGAAAAAGAAAACAAGAGAAAAGAAAATGAAAATCAAGAGAACTAAACTAGAAAGCAAGTATAAAAAGCAAAAACAAGAAAAGTAAAAACAAGTAAAAGACAAGGAAAACAAGAAAGGTATACACATGTCTAGGGTGCCTCCTAGTAGCGCTAGTTTGAACATCCCTAACTAGGCATTTGTGTTAGAGTAAGTCATGTTTAAAATTGCGAGACATAAATTGCTAGATATTCAACCAAGAAAAAATAATAGAAGAAAAAGGGTCATGCAATAAATGATGGGGCAATGAATGTACAATGCACCCCTTTTCTAAACCTACCTGAAAAATCAAATGAAAATGTGTGCATAAGTGTGGAATATGCCATGCATAAGCGTGAAAGATCATGCCCCGTTTGCTCTCTAAATAGCCACCTCATGACCTTCTTCTCATAATCAAAGGCTAGAAACATACCCTCTCCATGGATTAAGGATAAGTCTACTGCATGCAACATAAGAAAAGTGCTTTTTAACCCTAGATGAAAGTGTTCTAAACTAGAAGACACAAACATGAACTACAAAGAGGGAGACTCAACAAAATGAGAATAGGGAGTAAGAATGACATTTAGAGAAAGAGGAGCAATGATAAGGGGAGTAGACGTACTACACTTTTCTTTTCCACAAGATATAGCATGTTCAACCCTAGGTCGCTCTAACTTCAGATAAAAGGTAGATTCGATCCTAATGGGTTCTTTCTCTAATAATGATTCATCAAACATCCAAAAAGACTCATTTATCATTCTTCCAAGACCACCAATCTTTTTCTTAGGTGTCTCTTAGAGTTGTTATTTGCCTCAATACCATGATTCTTAATCCCAAGAGACTTATCATCTAAAACCTCTGAAATTAATTTCTTGTTCTCCCTAATGGATGACTCTAAACCTTTACTAGCTAAAGTTTCATCAATTCCATTGCTAGTAAGTGTCATATCACCATCATGCTTCTCATAAAAGGCATACACACATGGATGGGACAAAGAGGACTCAAAGGATTTCAGTCATGTATGCATAAATGCTTGAGGAAAGTGTGTACTTAGACCCCCTAAATGAAGATTCGAAATGTAAATGAGTGCTATGCTCATAAGACTCAACCTCCAAGTATTTATATAGTGTGGGATGAGAAGAAAGGATAGGGTCATGTGACTTAATGAAGGACATTGAAAGCTTAGGAAGATAGGGTACTATTTCCTCTAAAACAAATCCACAAGAGACTATTTCCTCTAATACGTATCCACAAAAGTCATCAAGAACCAAATTTTCACCAAGCTTCAAGAACTTGATCGCTATTTGTGAGTACAAGCCTAAATAGCCTACAAGCGCACGGGTCGCGTGTAACACTGTGTATACGAGTGCAGGGTCGAATCCATGAGGAGGCCTAATGCATAAGGTGTCCTAAGCTATGCGTATCCTAAGAGCTATGTGTTGAGACCTAAACTATACTCTTTTTGGGGATCTTTTGGTTTAAAAGGAGCTCAAAAAGGTAAAGCTAAACTAAGGACAAGGAAAAAAAAAAAAAAGCGGTGTGTATGTGATGGGGGAATCAAGTAATCTAAGGGGATTCAAAGGTTGAAAATAGGGGACTAGAGTGATTATGTCTTGACTATGGGTGATTACTATGTCTTTCTAGGGTTACTCGATGATTATACTAAGTGCTCTAATCTAGACCTATAATTAGCCTCCTAATTGGTACCTTAAGCCTCAGTACAGGTCCGTTCCTAAGTGGCGATGCCTAGTAGTACGGCATGGTCTTTATGACTTAAGAATTAGGGCTAGCCAATAAGGTTCTAGGTAAGTGTAAATCAATCCAACCCTAGCACTTAGTCCTCTAATTAGTTTCCCAATCTGGCCCTAGGACTCGGTACGAGTCCGTCCTTAAGCTTCGCCCCACTTAAAGCTACGGCGTGGTCCTTATGAACCTAAGGTGTTAGGGTGGACTAACCAGACTTCCTAAATAAACTAAGGTCAACTAAACCTATCCAAACTCCTATTGGCTGGATTTAAAGCCAAAGAGGACTCGACCTAGGCTAGTTACTAGTGATACACCATCAATCGCATCACAATAGCGAAAATTGACATTAAAGCACATGGCAAACACATCTAGGGCATGGAATTCGAGAATACTCCGGAATGTTCTACTACTAAACACATAGACATGCTTAGATTATACCAATTTAAGCAATGGCACCCGACATGTAAGCAATAAAAGTTATTTATGCTATTTGATAAGCAAACACACACATAGACATGTATATAAGCACACCCACTTCTTGAAATCAGCAGGCAAACACATAGACATGCTAGCATAATGATTTAGAAATGGTTAATAGCAAAATAGACTTCAATATACATATGCTACATCATTGAGGCATTTCTACAAACACATAGACATGAATGTAAATTTTGCCAATCAAAACTCTAAGCATAAAGCATATATACATAAATCCATCAAGTTCCCATTAATAAAAAGTAGTAATAAATCCATAAATACAAGAATAATCACCCTACATAGCTCTAATCATACATATTTAGATTTGGGACAAAAGAGAGACACCCTTCTATCTAAATCCATGCTTTACAATCCATGAGCTATGCCCAAATCCTTGTGTTTGACCCTCTAAAACACTTGATTCCAAAGTGCTTTTGTGTATAGAAGAGTGTGTGAGAGGTAAGAGATGAGAGGATTAGGGTTTTGAGAGATGGGTGTGAAAGAATACAACTTAAATTATCTTTTAAAATGGCCAAAAGTGGGCTTATATAGCTAACTTCTGCGACTACCGGAACACTTAATCGGAGCACCGGTACCAATGGCCCTCTATTCTGATAGTAGAAGTTTGCTCTGTGTTTTTGGCAGAATAGTGAGCCGGTGCACCAGTACTATAAAGCCAATGCCTCGGTAGTGCCTCTTTGCTCTCTTTTGGCTTCGTTTTAGCTCCATTTTGCTTCCGGTAGCTTTGGTCTTTGTTTGAAAGCTTCCCGACATGATTTTCTTCCACGTTTCATCTTCAAAATCTTCTTCAATACTTGCCCAAGCCATCTCCATCTTCGTTGATCTTTAAACAATCCTCAATCTCACCTATAACATCCAAAACAAGCCATTAATGTAGCATTTACCCTTTAAACTCAACTATGTACAGTTGTATACGCTTAAACCTATACCTAGCATAAGCACTATATTAATGAAACTATTAAGCTTAATACACCTCCAAAATATAGACAAATAACAATTCAAACAGACATAAAAACATAACATATCACTTATCCTTATCCTCACTACATGATATTAACTCTCCATTAATCTCTCTTTCTATATTTTTCTCCAAAACATCATCTTTTTCACTGCTATTAGCCTCCTTCTTAGGTATCATCTCTATCTCTTCAACTAGTTCTAAAGGTATCCCAACATTCTCGATTATGAGTTGTACATTCTTTACCATTCTCTTTATGCGTTCACCTAGAGATTGGGTTTCTCGTCTCAAGTTCTCTAAGTCCCTTCAGCTAGATTGGAAAAGAAGTTGGGATTGCTTAAGCATTTGATTTAATTGATCCAAGAGTGGAGACCTAAAGGAAGAAGGTTCAACCAAGTGCGAATGGTAAACATCTTGATTGGGGTCACTATAGACACAACCATTGTAAAACTCAGAGGAAAGGTAGGTGAGAAAAGATGTTATAGAAGATAAATTTCAAAACATAGAAGTGGATGATATGAAGAGTCATATTGACCCTAATATGAAAATGCATGATGTTGCTCCCTAGAATCATGATGTCTAGATATGGATGCATGCTTGGGCATATGATTGGTTGGGAATAAGGCTGAACAGTAGGACAAGCATTGGAATCATGAGCACAGCTTCCGCAATGATTGCAATAATAAGAATGTGTATCCCTATAATTATGATTTCTAAATGAAGATGCATAAGATGATGTATGACTACGGGGGTCATAGTTAGCACTAATCAAAGATTCGGGATTCATATGGGGAAGGGGACAACCATCAGCTTTATGCTCACTACTTCCGCAAAAGCCACAAACATTTAAAACACATTGGGATGATAACGGAGAGGTTACAAGTGACAACACAAAAACATGAAAATCATTCACGTTCAATCAATCAAAAGTAGTCTTCTTCATAATTCTTAATAAAATTTTTTAGATTTTTCTTTTATTGAATAAACAAAGAAAGCATGAAAAGGAAAGATAGAACAACACGCGACAAATTAAAACACACAAAGAAAAAGAAAGCCTCCCCGGCAATGGCACCAAGAACTTGATCGCTCTTCATGAATATAAGCCTAAATAGCCCGCAAATGCACGGGTTGCATGTAGTACCGTGTGTGCGAATGTGGGATCGAATTCACGGGGAGCCTAATGTGAGTAATGTTCTAAGCTAATCGTGTCCTAAAGAGCTACATGTTGGGCGTCTAAACTATGATCTTTTTGGGTTTATGAATTGATAGGAGCTCAGGAAAGATAAATCTAAGGTAAGGCAAGAAAATAAAAAGTTGTGTATTTGTGATGAGGGAATCAAGCAATCTAAGAGAAGTCTAACACGTGGAAATGGGGACTAGGGTGATTACGTCTTGCAAATGGGTGATTACTACATCTTTCTAAGGTTACTTGATAGATTACACTAAGTGTTCTCATCTAAACCTCTAATTAGCCTCCTAATTGGTACCCTAAGCCTCAGTGCCAGTCCGTCCCTAGATGGTGATGCCTAAAAGAACGGTGTAGTCTTTATGACTTAGGAATTAGGACTAGCTAATAGGATTCTAGGTGATTTAGATAAATCTAACCCTAGCATTCAGTCTACTAATTAGTTCCCCAATATAGCCCTAGGACTCGGTGCAAGTCCGTTCCTAAGCTTCGTCCCCACTTAAAGCTATGACATGGTCCTTATGAACCTAAGATGTTAGGGTGGACTAACTAGCCTTCCTAAGTGAACCATGGTCAACTAAATCTATCCGAACTCCTATTGGCTAGATTAAAGCCAAAGGGGACTCAACCTAGGCTAATTACTAGTTGTGCACCATCGATCGCATCACAATAGCGAAAATAAATGTTTGAGCACAAAGCATACATATCTAAGGCATAGCATTCAAGAATACTCCAGAATATTTTACTACTAAGCACATAGACATACTTAGATTACACAAATTTAAGCTATAACATCCAACATGTATGCAATAGAAGCTATTTATGCTATTAAGTATGCTAACACACATATAGACATGTATATAGGCATTCCCACTTCATGTAATCACTGCACAAACACATAGACATGTTTGTAAATTTGCCCTTGATATATGTACAAATCTATCAAGTTCCCATTGATAAAAATCAATAATCAATCCATAAATACAGGAATAATCACCTTACATATCTTTAATAATATATAATTGGATTTAGGACAAAAAAGAGATATCCTTCTATCCAAATCCATGCTGTATAATCTATGAGCTATGCCTAAATCTTGTGTTTGATCCTCTTAGATCCTTGATTCCAAGTGCTAAAAATATTTTGAAGTAAGTGTGTGAGGTGAGTTTAGGTGGATTTTATGTGTGTAAAATGGGTAAATGAAGTAGGTGTGAAAAAGGGTTGATAATCCCTTCAAAAAGTGATGAAAAATGGATTAAATGAAGCTGTCAACACGCAGGGCCAGGGGACTAGCCTAAATTGCTTGACATTCTGATCTGGCTGGTCGACCGGACTAGTAATGAGGTCGACCAGCCTTGATAGTAAAATGTTCATATTTTACTCATTTTAGCTCTAATTTGCGCACTATTTTTTTCCTATGGATTTATACCACTTTTGAGGATCTTTGAAGCCATTGTTCTCATTGTTTACACCCTATAAACATGTCCAAACTCATTCCATGTCCTCTTTGGTTGCAAGCTCCGAATTTGGCTCGTGTTATGCTTGATTTTGCCTGATTACTCTATTCTTTGTCCAGGACCTTCCAAATGCAATCATCTTGCTTTCTTCTCACCTAAAACACCTTAGGCTTAGCTTTATCATCACATCTTCATCATTTAAACTCCAAGCATTATTCCATATCTCACCTAAAAGCACGAGAAATAAGCGCTTAGTGTAGCATTTTTCCTATAAGCTCAACTATATACATTTATATCCTTGTATGCTCTAATATAGTATAAATACTATACTAAGGCTATCTAATAAGCACTAAAATACCTCTAAATAGATATAGAAATACAATGTAAAACCACACACAAAACCAACATATTAATATCCTAACATATAATACCAATAGTCATCACCATAAATAGATCTATTCAAACATCATAAATACGAGAAAAGAAGAAGATTAGAAAACTTCCCTAAGTTCTTTTTTGTTCTCTATGAAACTTGATCAACGGTCCGAAATTAGTTATTGAATCCTCTAAGCTTACTTCATTCTAGGTGTAGATGAGTGTGAATAAATATTTGCATGAGGTAAATGAGAGGGATAATGAGCCAAGGTTTGAGTGGAGTGGCTAGAGTCTAGTATATTTCTCAAAAAGACCTAAAATTAACTCTTTATAGATTCTGCACAGCGTCATTACAAGTAGTTTCCTCTCTCTTGACCGGTACACTTTGGGTGCTCTCTGGACAAGCCGGTAGTCTAGTAACTCCTTTAAGCTCGATCGGTTATGCCTATTTGCCTCCTTTCTTCATTCTTTGCTTTTTCGGTCTTCATCTCATGGCCTGTTCATCATCATCCTCTGATGTCGCTATTTGAGCACAAGCCTTAATAGCCCGCAAGCGCACGGGACGTGTGTAGTACAGTGTGTGCAAGTGCGGGGTCGAATCCACAGGGAGGCTACCTTAGTTTAGTCTCTATGTGCTCGGGTGCCTTAAACTAGCTACATACGTGTGTGTACTTATTTTAGAATGGAAGGGAGCTCAGAAAAAAAGAAAATAAAAACTAATCTATGGAGGAACTTAAAGGAGCCAAACTAAGGAAGGAAACATTAATAAAAAAGAAGGGGACCTAGGGCGATTGCATTGCAACAAGACTTGGGCTATGATAACAGATGATGTCTATCTAAGGCTCGGGACTTCTATTGCCGTTGTGTTGATCGGGGGCTCTCTTAACCAATACTAGCGATTCAACCCGTTAGCTGGATTTAAAGCTAAGGGCCAACCCCTCCTAGCCTACGTAATCTGTGCTTAGAACTTATCCTCTTAGCTGGATTTAAAGCCAAGGACTAGCACCTAAACACTACGTGACATTAAAGCTCAATTAACCAACACTAACGTGGGTGAGGGATACTCTAGTCTAGGTTAACTTATCCACTTGGCTGGATTTAAAGCCAAGGACTAGCACCTAAACTCGACTAAGCATAGCATGTAACCTATTAGCTGGATTTAAAGCTAAAGCCTACTCTACTAAGCAAAGCCATGAGATTAAGCACAATCACATCACCCATATAAGTAGATAAGAACATTTGAAGCACAAATAACACATGCATATTCACTTAGGCATTTTAACAAACACATAGACATATTTGATTTCCAATACATAGACATATTGAATCATGCCATAAATTTATGTAAATAAACATGTATTAAGAGCCAAAGATCTACACAAATCCATTATTCAAAGCCCTAATCTTATATACAACAACAATCAACCCTAAATCTAGCCTAATCTAGCAACATATTTACAAGAAATAGAGAAAGAACAAGAAGAACTTCCCTAAATTCTTGCTTCCAAATCCGTACAAATCCTTCAAATCTTTATTTAATGCTTCAATCCTAGCTTGGTGTGGGGTTTAGATGATGGTTTAGGGTGTTTTGTGTAGTGGGTCGAGGTTAGGGTTTATTAAGATTTAAGAATAAAAGTTCCTCCCCTCGAAATTGGGCTGAAACGAACTTTTATAGATTTCTTCCGCACACAGCCGGTCGACCTAGCCGGTTGACCGGCTCCTCTTTCTTGCTCGACCGGCTTCAATCTTGATGCTCTCTGGACTGGCCAGTCGACCTAGCCGGTCGACCGGCTTCTTGAGGAACTCGACCGGCTCTAAATCTTTTATTCTCTAAAGCGGCCGGTCGACCGGCTCTTCTTCTAAGTCGACCGGCTGGATCAGAAAGCTCTCTTCTTTATTTCTTTTCTTCCGGTCTTCATCCGTTAGCTCATTTCTTCCTTGTATACGCTTGAACCCTTCCAAAACACTCCTAAAACATGGAATATAACACTTAGTATAGTATTTATGCACATAAATACATTAAGTACGAATATTAACAAATATGCATAAACTTTATACTAAGCGCACTCAATTATGCTCTGAACACCCTTAAATATGCATGCAAAAACTAGATGCAAACATGCACAAATGACACACATTGTCCTCCATCATTTATCTTCACCCATGCTTGTTTATCATCCCATTGCTCACTTATGACATAAAACATGGCATTTAGTGTAACATTTACTCACTAGAACTCATTATGAACAACTAACTCTACATATGCATAAATTATCATATAAATACTACACTAATACACTCAATAAAGCTCAAAACACCTCAAAACGAATATGAAAATGCAAGACAGATTGCATACAATTGAAAACACATCAAAATTAAATTCGTTTCCTTCTTGGGTTCTTTCTCTGGGCAACAGTGGTATCAGAGCCTAGTGTTCTACAAATCAATTGTATACTTCATGTGATTATTTGCATTATAATGTGTTTTTTACTTAGCCGTCTAAAGCTAAAGATCATGACACATATATTTCAAGAAGGTCTTTCCACCACTAGAGTCTTACACTTTGAGAGAACTAACTACACATTTTGGAAAGTTAGAATGAGGATATTTTTGCAAGCAAATGATTACAATGCATGGAGAATAATAGTCAATGGTCCTATCATTCCCATTAAGGAAGTTTATGGTGCTAAAGATCCTAAATTGGAAGAAGAATGGGATAAAGATGATATAAAACTTGTTGACGCAAATGCTAATGCTATTCATTTTCTTTATCTTGCCATGGATGATATCGAGTTTGATAAAATCATTAAATATATAATGGCTAAGGAAATATGGGATCAACTAGAGGCCATATATGAAGGAACTAGTCAAGTTAAAGAAACTAGAGTCTAGAATTAGCATACTTGTTCACAAATATGAAATGTTTAAAATGCTTTCCAGAGAGAACATGAGCAAATGTATTGAGAAAATCTTTGAAATCCCTTGGAAATTTGTGAAAATTTTGAGCTTTCTAGGAAATTCTTGAGGACAATGATTAAGGAAGCTGAGGATCTCAACAAGCTACCGTTGAGTGAACTCATCGGCTCACTCATGACTCACGAGTTGGAACTTGAGAAACTTGAAAAACAAAATAAAGTTACAAAGACCATTACACTTAAGGCCACACCACAAAAAGATTCAAGAAGTGGAAGTGGTAGTTTCAAAGATGAAGAGATGGCAACGTTCTAAAAGTTCAAACGGTTCGTGAGAAAGGAGAGATTCAACTCAAGAAAAGATCCAAAAAAAGAGGTAAGCAAAGGTAAATCTAGCAAAGAAATAATTTGTTTTAAATGTAAAAAATCAGGACATTTCAAAGCTAAATGTCTATTGAGAAAGAAAAATGAAAAGAAATTAAAGAAGAGGGCATTGAAAGCAAGCTGGAGCAAATTAGAGTCAAGTGATGAAGAAAAGGACTCCACTAAAGGAAAGTTGGCCAACCTTTGTCTTATGGAAAGAAGAGATGAGAAGGTAACTCCTGATTATGTTTCTTGTGATGAAGATAAATGCTCATTTGAAGAACTAAAAGAAATGTATATGAAATGCTTGTTGAACTCAAAAATGTATAAAGAGCTTAAAACAATGTTTCTATTCTTGAAAACAACTTGCATGATTCTTCTATTAAAAATGAGAATTTGAAAAAGGACTTAGAAAAGAAGAAGATAAACATGGATTTGCAAAGTGAGAATGATGAATTGGAAAACAAAGTGAAGAGTCTAGAAGATGTTATTTCAAAATTTACAAAAAGAACCAAAAATTTGAATGCTTTACTTGGAAAAAGAGGTGTTTTTTATAAAGTCGGAATTAGCTACTCTTCAAAGAAACAGAGGTGTAACACATACTTCTTTGAAAACAAGGCTAGCCCATCAAAAATGAAAAATGAGTTTGAAACACGATCACTACAAAAACAATTTTATAAAAGCATCTTCTATTAGTGCCCCTAAAGTAACTTGCAATTATTGTTGTAGAAATGGCCATGTATCTCACAAATGTTTATTAGAAAATATGGTGAAAAGAAATATAATGTGATGTGGGTTCTAAAAGAAACTAAAGCTAATGTTCAAGGACCCAATAAAACTTAAGTACCAAATCATACTGGATTTCATTGTATAGGTTTGTCTTGCATCCTTCGGAGATAGTGGAAAATGGTTTTTGGATGGTGGATGCTAAAGGCACATAATGGGTGACAAATCAAAGTTCTTGTCACTCAAAGAGAAGAATGGTGAATTTGTTACATTCAGAGATAACTCCAAAGGAAGAATCATTGGCATCGGAGATATTGGTAACAAGTCTAAACTTTATATTGCAAATGTGCTATGTTGTGTCTTGGTTTTGCGTGTGTTTATATTACTTGTTCCTATATTTTTAGACATGTATTATGCTATACAATGTGCATTAGTGTAGCTTTACATTATATTTGTGCATACTAGGAAGCTATTGTGCATAGTTGAGCTTAAAGAGTAAGCACAACACTAAAGTGCACTCATCTTATGTTTAGGTGAGTTTAAGGATTATTTAGAGATTAATGAAGATGGAGATGGCTTGGGCAAGAATTGAAGAAGATTTTAAAAATGAAAAGTGGAAGAAAATCAAGTTTGGAAGCTTCTAGACAAAGGCCAAAGCAATCAGAAGTAAACGGAGCTAAAATGAAGCCGAAAGAGAGCAACTATTGGACTACTAGCCTAGTAGCTTCAGAGAAGCGGTGCACCGGCTCACTACACTGGTAAAACCAGTTAGCAACCTTCCTTTGGTGGAATGGAGAGCTCTTGGTATCGATGCACCAATTAGGTGTTCCAGTAATCGCAGAAAATTGGCTATATAAGCCCTCTTTTGGTTTTTTTAAGAACAAGTCATATTCTTCACACCCATCTCCCAAAACCCTAAATCCTCTTATCTCCCACCTCTCACACACTCTTTCATACACAAAAATACTTTGGAATCAAGCCTCTAAAAAGATCAAACACAAGGGTTTGGGCATAAGCTCTTTGATTGTAAAGCATAGCTATGAATAAAAAGGTATCTCTCTTTTATCCTAAGCTAATCTATGTATGATTAAAGCTATGTAGGGTGATTTACTCTTGTATTATGGATGATTATTACATTATTGTGATAGATACTTGATGGATATATAAATATATACTTGTACTTAGGGTTTTGAAGACTATTTTACATACATGTCTATGTGTTTGTTGAAATATCTCAATGAAGTTACATATGTATATTAAAGTTTATTATGCTATTAACTATTTCTAAATCATTATGCTAGTATGTCTATGTGTTTGTGTGATGATTACATGAAGTGGGTACGGCTATGTACATGTCTATGTGTGTGTTTGTATACTTAATAGCATAAATAGCTTCTATTACATACATGTCGGGCGCTATTGTTTCAATTGGTGTAATCTAAATATACCTATGTGCTTAGTAGTAGAATATTCCAGAGTATTCCCGAATGTCATGCCCTAGATATGTATGTCTTATGGTTAAATGTCAATTTTTGCTATTGTGATGTGATCGATGGTGCACAACTAATAACATAGACATATACAAAAAATATAAATACACTCTTTCACCTCCAACACATATACAATTTGATCCAAGCTATTCTTGGAATCTATAAGCATTCAAGCCTCTCTTTATTACATCATTTATTGCTTTCATTTATTTAGAAATTTCCTTCATCAAAATAATTTTCTAATTTAATAAATTTATTCCCAATCTATATATTATGTAAAGTAGAATATCTCCTAGAGATTTCTTACAAAAAATATAGCTAATGTTAAAAATCTACCAATTATTAAGTTTTATAAAATATATTTATATGTTATCCTAACATAGACTATGAAAATATAATTGACAATCAATTTTAAATAAAAAAAAATGTCAAAAATACTCATTTACACGGACTACACTCTAGGTGTAGCTTACTGTTTGCTCCTGTAACAATCAAAGCGATAACATAACGGGAACCCAATAAAGAAAATCATAAATGAGTTTCTTATCTTTATCCATTCTGAATTTTTTTTGCTTTTTCTAAAATTAGACATAATAATTCTAGATTTTTGTTTTCCGCTGCTCTTTAGTATTTAAATTAAAATTATCAAAGTTTTTAAGGTTTAAACACAGGCAGTAAGATCCATGTGCGTTTCACGCATTCAAATAGTTAGAATTTTGATGGCCCATTTCTTAACTTAAACACTAATGCTTAATTCATGTGTTCGAATTTATATGTTGAAGGTAAAATTTAAGATGCATGTATATATGATTAAAAAAAAAAACTCTATTACAAAAGAGACTTTAAAAGGATAAAGGATTGCTATATAAGAAGAAAAAATTAATAATGCTCTTCCGAGAAAACTGTTATATAAGAGGCTGATCACTTCAAAAAACTCCACAAAGATTTTCTCCAAACTCTTGTCCATCATTTTATATTCTCTACTGTCACCTATTCTGAGTTCAAGAAAGCAGTCAATCTATCGAAAAGATAGTCCAAGAAACAAGAAAGCAGTCAATCCATCAAAAAGATAGTCCAAAAAATTGAATAAGCCAGCCATTGAAGAGCTAAAGACTAATTTCAATGGCTGAAAGAGGGCATTATTATTCTTCTCTTGATGATAAATTTCCTCCAGGGAAAATAATCTGCGTCCAGGGAACGGAAGAGAAGTACCGTCTGTTAAAGAGACTCAGCAGTGATTCATCCCCCTTCATTAGTTTCAAAGTTGAGTTGATACATGGTTCTGATGATGATCAGCAGGGCCGAGTATCTCTTTCTTCTTGGTTGCAGGAGCCACCGACTTTTTCTATCTGGCCGCAGGAGCCACCCTCTTCATCAAGAATCAACAACAAGAAGTATATGGTCTTAAAGTTAATTCCGGAGAGACATTATCTATCCCGTAAGCTGCGATTAGAACACGAAGGAAGTTATAGGCCTGAAGATCACTACAACGTTCTTGGGATTAATGAATGGCTCTGCAGGCACAAGCATGGCTATGTTGGTGTTAAAATACCATTTATGAATGAGGGTTCTCTTAGGCACATTGTCTCCACAATGTTCAACAATGGTGGTTTGCCAGAAGATTGCATTGCAGTTGCCCTCAGAGAAGCCCTTCTTGGCCTTTCTTTTCTCCATTCAAAAGGGCGTGTCCACAAACATTTCTCTGCTGCCAACATCTTTGTTAATGGAGGAGGCCCTAATCATAATAATAATAAAAATACTTCAATTAAGCTGGCTTTTGAAACATCCATGTATGAAGATGATGGTCCTGGAGGGTCTTCTTCAAGTACTTCGGCCCTGGATCTGAAGCAAATCACCGTGTGGGGGGGGGGGGCGCCGGAGGTTTACGGCACTGGCGGCAAGCCATGTGGACAGATAGCTGATATATGGCTTGTGGGGATAACTGCGCTGGAGTTGGCATATGGGGGGTCTCTTCCTGTTGCCGATCGTGGAGATTTGGAAGCCATCATCAAGAACATCATCAAGAAAGAGGAACTCTTAAGCTTACAGAAGTCCACGGATGCGAAGTTTATAAGCAAGGGCAAGAAGATGAAGATGTACTTGCAGAAGAAAGTCAACCAAGCTTGGAGAAAAATAGCTGTTGGTTCAAAAGTGAAAGAACAACCTGTTTTGTCGAAAAATTTTGAGAATATGTTATCAATGTGCTTGGTAGAAGACCCAGACAAGAGGGCTACAGCTGATGAGCTTCTGCTGACAAATTTCTTCAGGAACAGCAAGGGTATGAGCTACTTCTACGAGGTTTTACTTTCTGCCAAGGAGAGATTAACAGGAGAAGAAGGAAGAAATTAGGAGAAGCGATTAAAAAAAAATAGTTGGGATGCATGCATGTATGATACAATCGTACATGCATAATATAAAGAAATCGTCTAATTGGTAGCTATCATCTTCCCAATATCATTAGTTAATTCATTCATTAATTTTTGTTATCATGCATGTTGTTTTCTTGGAATATCTGTTTTGTGTTTAGAATAATTGTAATAAAGTCAAAAGCTATTGCTGCTGCTGATCTCTTGTGAATTCTGAACAATATATATAATGCTGCAAGAATATGGTCATACGATGAGTAACTCATTATGATGATTATAAACTTGATATCCTGTCTTCAAGTAATCTATTGGTAATTCTGAATAGATATCTTTAGGCTTCATTCTGTAACGTAACTCTGCTTGTGGTTGAACTGTTATTGCGTTCTAGCTAGCTACTCCACTTAATTTCTGTTGTTATTCATCAATTCATATTATAAGCTTTTTAATTACAGTCCAGAAACTTAATTATTATCATAGGCTATTGTCCCCTAGAATCATCCCAATGTAGTCAATTTAATTAAGCCCCTTGTGTCTTTTTTTTTTTTTTTCTCCTTATGAATGCAAAGCTACTCCACAGTTTTTGTAATATGAGGGTCATGACATCCCTTCTGTTAACAATCTATTAATTATGCAGCTTTCTATGTAAATATACATGGCTAGTTTAAAAAGAATTATTTTAATAGCATTTTTACCAAGAATCTTTTTTTTCCTTTTTCTTTTAAGTTTCTAATCAGTGGAGTATATAAAATGTGAATATATACCATGATCCGAAACAGAAATCTCACTTCGCACAAACATATGGTCAAAATATATTTCTTTGTTATCCAATAGACTCCTTATCCTGCTCCTAATTTCAGTGAGCTCCTTGTTTTTCTTTCTCATTCTATAAATTTTCTTTACTTTTTACTTATTTTTAATTTTAGGAGAGAGCGTAACCAATATCCTTTTTTTCATTATTTTGTTTCTTTTTTATTTTTTCTTAAAGTTTAAAGCATTAGATTCTCAATAAAAATTAATTGTTACATAAAAAAATCTAGAAGATGATGATTATTATGGTATCATATTTTGCTTTTGATATTTCTTCCTTTTTTTCACTCCAAGATGAATTGGTAAAATGGTAGAAAAGATATAACAATTTAAGTCACTTAAAAAATTATGATCATGAAAACCACAGGAATTTTTAAAATTTGCGTGTTGAATTTTAAAAATTTAAGAGTTAATTAATAATAATAAATATTAGTGCCTAACTAACGTAAACTTTTCTACCGAAATTGAAATTGAAATTGAAACTGAAATAAAGGCTCTTAAAAATAGAAAAAATCCGTTCTAACTTTTTTATAATAGAGCAAAGGTAGGATACCCATAGGGCATGGCCTTATATGGACATTGAGGTGAATTATTTAAATGCAGAGACGGGTACACAAACCCAGGACCTTATCCTGATCACATAACTTGCGCGGGAACTGGGTATCATGTACCCTCAACGTAGCTGGTCACCTAATATTGTGTATCCTACAATAACACATTCACAATTTTATGATTATAAATTCACAATTTTTATACTATACATTTATAAATTTTAATTATTTATAAATTACATGTTATATATTTGTAATTTTAATACTTTATTTCAAAACTTTTAACTGTTCGCAATTTACTCATTCATTACTCTAATATTATATGATCAAAAGCTTTATATAATATGTTCACAAAAATAAATTATCTGTTTACGACTCTTTAAAATATATTCACAATCTATGAACGATTTCAGAACTCACAGTCGGATGTGTTACTGGTGCTCGATCAACGATAAGATTTTTGTGTGGTGTTTGTCAGCTTGAGGAGAGTAAATTCATTAAATTTCACGTTGATTCGACAGACCAATTATAAAATTTAGTGGGCAATGTACCATGCACCTTTGGGTGGAGGGTAAAATTTGCGACCGAGGGGGAATCCAGGAGTCAACATTGGGCGTTCTCCACAACTTTATCCATATATAGCTAGGCATGTTCCGTCGGACACAAAATAGGGCTAGTCAGTGTGCCCACTTTCAAGAGGCCCAATCGGTGGAACATATTTTCTTTAGGTGTGATTGGACTCATAAATTCTGGTTTGCGTCATTTTTCCAATGGGCATTTGATTGCAGCCGCCTGGATAAATGGCTTGAAGCATTTGTGGAGGACTGTGTGTTGGCTGGTTTTAACGAAGTGGAAGTTGGTGAAAAACTCTGTTTTTGCCTTTGGACTACTTGGATAGAACGAAATAGGGCAACTATGGAGCCGTTGAGTCGACGGTCAGCTTCTACCTGGAGTATAAGAAGATTAATTCAACTGAAGGTGACCACCACAGGAATGCGGTGGTTGGGAGCCATTCGCCTGGAGTAAAACCACCTGAAGGTTCGCTTAGGTGCAATGTGGATGCATCTTTTCGCTGCTGCTGCTTTCCATTGTCGGGACTCTACTGGGAAGCTTGTCTTTAGAAGTGTGTGGAGATTCCCATGTCAAGATGCGGCTGAAGCAGAAGCTATCTGCATCCGAAATACTTGAATTGCTGCCAAGAACCTTTACCTCACGAATATCATTATTGCGAATGATGCGAAAGTTGTCTTAAAAGCAATCGTCTTGAATCGAAGTTCCTACCCTTGGAATTTATCTCCCATAGCAGAGGATACACGAAGGGTTGCTTCTGGAATCGAAGGTATTCGTTTTCAGCTCGTCAAGAGGACAGCTAACAGACCCGCTGACTGGGTAGCTAGAGATTTTGTGTCTGGTCGCTGAGCATGTATCCCTGCTGCAGCTGTTATTTAAAGACCAATACCCTGAGGGTGTTGGCTGATTTGCTGTAATGTTTGCTTCGTTTCAATGAGATCTACTCCTTTGATCAAAAATTAAAAAAAAAAAAGAAAAGTGTGCCCATTGCGTCCTTTGGGGTTTGGTTTTGAATTTTGAATATTCTCTAGCTACTACTAAATTATTTCTGTATTTTGTTGATAATAGGTTTTTAATTTTTATTTTTTGTCAAAAGCAAACTAAACATTTTTATATTAAAAAAAATTATGACAAACAATAAGACTCTAGAAAAGTGTACAAGACCTAACCAAAAAAAAAAAAAGTAAAGTAATATATTATAATTGTAGGGACAACCTAATTTATCACGTGATTAGCATAATTATAAAAATGTCGGATTGCATACTCAGCACTTGAAGATTGAAGGTGATGAAGTGGAAAAAGTCTCCAAACCATATCTAGAATAGCCAAAACGCAAAGAAAACTTGTACCATAATCGAACTAACCATCAGAGTAATGCACCACCGAAAGTTGTACAGAGAGCAATCACACTGATGTCACCCATCACGAATGAAAGGGGATCGGAGAACGAAGGCGGTGGTGAATTTTTTCCACTGGGTTTTTATTCATCTTCACGAAATTATGTTAAACCTTTTGTCTGTTCTCTCTTTCTTTTGCTTACCTTTTTTATCAACTATTTTCTTCACTTGTTCCCACAATATACTTACAAGAGTTAGTAGTTGCATAACAGTTCCTTGTTTTTTCTTCTCTATTTCAGTATTCTGTTTTCTATTTTTCCAAATTATCTTTTTTCTTATTTTAGCTTGGTGGAAAGAATGCATCATTTATAGATGTCAAGCTACAATTATCTTTATTGATTATATATGACACGCTCAAGTGTATCTTATTGAAGCAAAATGATGATTTTGTTTCTCTGCTACCAAAAAATTCAGTATTTTTAACGCAATTTTATACTCATTAAAACTAATTAAATAATTTCATTTATATGAAAATTTATCATTATTAATTCTTCTCACACTAAATATAACTCAACTCTTAAAAAAAAAAGAATGACAAAAATAATACAACACTATCCTTTTCTACACAATCCTATTTAAATAAAATGTACATATTAATTCTAATTTCATTTGTGTTCTAAATACAATTCAAATTATGGAATTGACTTAAAATTGTTTTAGGTATCCAAACAAAAAAGTAGATACCCAGCTAGAGTGCTTTAACTTTAACATGGTTTCTTTTTTTTTTTTTTTTTCTTGGCAACTTAAAATTGTTAAATAAGCTGGAAAAAGCAATTTGCCAACAAAGCATGAAATGACGCACTTAGATTATTTTTGTTAATTGATTTATGTATGTGTATCCGTTCCATTAAGAAAGACATCACTGCTTACCACACGCTTTAATAGTTGCTAAAAACTAAAATGCATTAAAAATCAACCATTTCTGCCTTGAAACTAAAGTGCGAAAAGATGATCAGATAGTAAATATCAAGTGCGAATTTATAATCTTTTAATCATAGGTTTGTTTTGCATCGTAGTTAATTTAAAACGACGACCACATTGTTTTTTAAGGTTACTTATCTAAATGTAAAGTAACATAATTCTAGATAGAATGAGTTCTTTGTCATAAAAAATAAATTTAAAAAAAAAAGAGAGAGAGAAAAATCAGTCACTCAAATTGCTTGAGCAATTTGCACGGTCAAAGGCACATAATGCCTTATAACCCAGCTTCAAAGATAATAGTTTTGCGAAAATTGCACATGCAAGGCAATCAACATGGATTTGCCCGAGAGAGAAGGCAACACATTTAAACAGGTAAACATCTACAAACCCAATTCATATTTGAATGAAATATTCTAATTACATAAGAAAATTTTAAATCATTTAACTGGTCCTATAGGTGTATCTATTTAAGTGACTTGGGTTGTGCTTGGTACAAACTTATTATAAGATGTTTATTTATTTGATATTTTATATAAAAAAGATTATTATTTGTTTTGAGTTTTAATGAGATATTTGTAATAAGATGTCTTGCATCTTATGTGATGAAAAGAGACTAGAAAAGCATCTTATAATAAGCTTATTTCAAAGACAGCATTGGGCATATATGAAATCTCTCAGGATTTAATTTGGATTGTTGATGAATCTCAGAAATCTAGGGTTGACTATAATTTGGAGTCACCATTCTTTTCAAATGTCCCTGCGATATATTGACTTGACTTCAAATCAGCGTAATATATAGCTAGCTAACTAGGGCTGATGAAAGATGCTTCTATCTTTGAGCAACACATCTATATACTCGAAATATTTCAAAAAATTAATGCTAGTTTTTTTTTTTTTCTCCTTTTTGGTGATATTTACGGCCCTCTTCCTCAAACCTAAGAGACAGATCCTGTACAGTCTTGATATTATCTTGAATTTAATAAAAACAAGCAAGCTTTTGTAGGTGCCAGTAGTATATATGGACATTGATGAGTTGCCATCTTTGTGTAACAACGTCTGGGGAAACTGTTGACTCACTATTGCGCCTTCTCCAAAACCTTATCCATGTGTAGCTAGGCCCGTTCAATCGGACACAAGTGTACCCATTGGGCTTTTTACCGGGCCTTGCTTAGCTCTCGAATGGGTCCTTTGAGATTTGGTTTTGGATTTGAATATTCTCTAGTTACTATTTCTATTCGTGTATTTTGTTGATAATAGGTTTTTATTTTTCATTTTTGTCGAGAACAAATTAAAAATTTATATACAAAAGCAAATTTTATATACAAACAATAAGACTCTAAAAAAGTGTACAAGCCTAACAAAAAAAAAGTTATACATCATAATTGTAGGAACAACCTAATTTGTCGTATGATTAGCATGACTATAAATATGTTGGATTGCATAACCATCAATCGGAAATTGAAAAGCCATTGAAAGGAGAAAAGTCACCAAACGAAATTTAGAATGCCCTAAACGCAAAGCAAACTATACCATAATTCAATTAACCAGCAGACTTATACTACATGGAGCACCGAAAGTTGTAAATAAGGTGGAGCACCGAAAGTTGTAAATAAGGCGTTACTTTGTTATCAGCTATTTTCTCCACTTATTTCCAAATAAGTGTTACATAACAGTTCCTTGTTTTTGCTTTTTTTTTTTTTCTTTAAGGATTTTGTTTTCTATTTTTCGAAATTATCTTTCTCTTAATTTAGTTTGGTGGAAAGATTGCGTCATTTATAGATATCAAGCCATAATTTTCTTTATTGACTATATATGGCATGCTCAACTGTATCTTATTGAGGCAAAATGATGATATTGTTCCTCCACTAATTAAGTTATTCAGTTTGTTTTTTCTAAGAGTGCAATGTGATAATTGTTAAAATTAATTAAATGTCTTCACTTATACAAAAATTTTTCATTATTTATCATTCTCATATTAAATGTATTCTAACTCTTCAAAGAAAGAAAGATTAGAAATGATAAATTTAACATGAGAGTAATTGAAAATAGCATTCCATATCAATAAAAATATTAATCTCACTTTAACGCATGCAACATTGTACCATCAAAAAAATTAATTGAGGTGTTATTAATTCTAAGAACTGACTGCAAAGTTGATTACTCCAAACATCTTCGGAAAAGAAATATGTTAATGCTTAACTGGCATGTATACCATGCGAAATTATTGCCGTAAATTTTTAAAACATGCTCAGGCGGTAAGTGATTCAAGTTGACAAAATTTACCTACTTTAGTTTCAAATGTGAAAGAGAAGAATAATTTGAAAAAGAGAGCAGCCTCTATCATATATAGTCTTGTAGATGTCCAAGAAAAGTGGGGAGACCTAACCTTTTCCCTTATCTTGGTTAAAAGTGGA
This sequence comes from Cordia subcordata, assembly GCA_028554755.1. Classification (NCBI taxonomy): domain Eukaryota; kingdom Viridiplantae; phylum Streptophyta; class Magnoliopsida; order Boraginales; family Cordiaceae; genus Cordia; species Cordia subcordata. The sequence continues at coordinate 33,150,241 of JAPTOF010000002.1, read as the reverse complement.
TACCTAGCTGGAGTGATTTAACTGAAAATAGTTTTTTTTTTCTTTGTTTTTTTGGCTGGGCAACTTAATTAAAATTGTTATACAAGCTGGAATAAGCATAATTAGCAAACAAAGCATGAAATCACGCACTAAGATTTTCTTGCCGGTTATATATACACACGCACCCCCTACACACACACCCACTATATATGTCAATCGATTTATGTATGAGTATTCGTACCATTACGAAAGAGAACATTGCTTACCACACACTTTAAATAGCTGCTAAAATGCATTGAAATGCTTTCTATCATAGGTTTGTTTTGCTTCTTAATTAATTTAAAACATATGTCGGCACACATTGTTTCACAAGGTTACTTATCTAAACGACATAAAGCAATAGAGTTCTATTTAAAATGAGTTTGTTGTCATACAAAAGAAAATGAAAAAAGAGAAAAATCAGTCGTTCAAATTGCTTGAGCAATTTTCATGGTCAAAGGGTTAAAATGCCTTATAGCCCAAGTTCAAAGATAATAGTTTTACGATAATTACACATGCAAGGCAGTCAACATGTATTTGCCCGTGAGACAACAGTTTTATTAATTGTCAAAGTTAACACATTTATACAGGTAAACATCTACAAACCTAATTCAAATTTGAAAGAAATATTCCAACATAAAATCGCTGAATTGAAAATTCTTGATTAAATAGACGACAGTCCGCAAGTACGAGTTTTTTTTTTTTTCCTTTTTTTCCATCAAGTTTCTTTTGTTATATGATTTTGAGAGTACTGAGCTAAAGATTTTTATAACGTTAATCATAAGAAAGTTTTAAATCGTTTAACAGGTCTGGTAGGTGTGTCTATCTACCATTTTATATATCTAAGTGACTTGGGCATATGAAATCTCTCAGGATTTGATTTGGATTCTTGATGAATCTCAGAAATCTAAGGTTGATTACAATTTGGAGTCATTATTCTTTTCAAAAATCTCCCTACAATATATTGACTTGACTTCAAATCAGCGTAATATATAGCTAGCTAGGGCTGTAGAAAGATGCTTCCATCGTTGAACAACATATCTATATACTCGAAATATAGCAAAAAGAGTGCTAGTTTTCTGTGATATTTAGGGCCCTCTTCCTCAAACCTAAGAGACAGATAGATCCTATACTTTGTTGATATTGTCTAGAATTTAATAAAAGCTAAGCTTTCGTTGGTGCCAGTCGTACATTTGGACATTGATGAACTGCCATCTTTGGGTAACAACGTCTGGGAAAACTGTTGACTAGCTACTTGCATGAAGTTTGTTTATATGTATTAGAAAATTCTCTCGTGTTATGGAAATACATAAATACTAGCTAAAAGTTATTTTGTCCCGTAGCTAATGTTATATATAACTAATTATTTAATTTGTTTTCTCAATATAACGTTTATAAATAAAAGTTTGCAATCTTTGACAGGATTAAGGTTAGATTTGATTGTAGTCGGACTGCTGAACATCCAACCTCCTTGTTTTTGAACAATTTTGGCTGTTTTTATTAGTAGTCGTCCATGAGAGATTTGAGGGGTTGGTGGGACTGAATTAAATTATCTCATCAACAAACTTTTCTGTGAGAACAATCAATGCTTCCAAGATTATAGATTTATATATACACACACCATGCATGCCTATGTTGTAGGAGATCCGATCCTTGCCTGTTGCGAGGTTTTGTTTATGATCAAGTGCTTCTAGCTAGCACCGCTCTGTAGTACATATAGTGTTCAATTAATAATTGCATCATGCATGCCCTAATTAATAATTATTGTGAGCAATTTGTAATAATAAACAAGATCTCATGCATCATCAAAATCTAATTTAGTGCACAAGTTACAATAAACCATGACATGCATCAATCATATTGCAGTGTTCCCAATATATATATATATATATATATATATATATATATATATAAATATGTTAGACATATTATTTTCTTTCGGTGGTTAACAAGGTATGGGTATATATTCTTTTTATTTTTAAAGAAAAGGTTATGACCAAAAGTTTAATTAGCTCATAATCGAATTGCTGCGTGCAAGGCTAGAGACGCACCACATTATTATTGCCAAAAATCGATTGATTGGCAAGAGTCAACATCAACTAAATGATCTGCAGCCCGCATGGTTGGCAAATTGATGATCACTTTGGCAACACGACAAAAAGTTTTATTTGAAAACGAATGCCATTTGGGATATGTATCGGAGTTTATCTATAATTAGATCCTAAGGAAGAGATTTGAACGGCAACGACTGAAGAGTTTAATTTATAAATAATTAAGTTGAGGAGTAATGTTGGGAGGAGTTTGAATTGGTAAAATTCAGTGACGACTATCTAAGATAAAAGTTACGTTGTTCTCGTCCTCATTCCACAGGGACAACATGCAATTTGATTCACTTGATCGATGATACATGAGTGGTTGACTTGAATTGCCCATTAGGGTCCGGCAATTTGGTGATACAGGCCGAGTCAGTAATAGCTGGAAAATTTATTTGTCTATAAGTTTTAAGCAATTTTTAATACCATGTAATAATTGATAATCTACATTAATCAGTCGTTCTTTGTAAGTGAAACTACTACACTTCCATTATATAAATTAAAGCTTTTCCAATAACAACTAGGCAGAGTGGTAAATTGGATCCACGAACTCAAAAACCCTACTTCCTAATGCCAAGTGAATTTATATTGTAACAAATATATTCATAGAATAAAAAGCCTAATAAAGATCGGATATATGACAATACTAAACTAACAGACCACACACTTGTTAGATCTACGGAATTCTCGTCGCTTCTTAATTCTTATCGTAATGACATCTTTCTCTTTCTGTCTCTCTCCATTCTTAACCGATATTATCTCATAAGTCAATCGTCACTATTATATATATATATATATATGTCTGTATGTATTACATGAATCTGGTCCTAATTAATTGTGCCTTTCAATATTACTTGTCATTTTAGTCATTGATAAGTACAAAATCTTTAGTCATATCGTCAGAAAAAACCATGTACTACTATATCCTAAATCATTGGCAACAAAACCATTGGCTGCAAACAACATTATTAATCCCACAAGTTACCACTGACATAGACATAAAACAAATGAATCGAACTTACTGTAAGACTGACTATATGTATAAATTTATTACCAGCTTGCACATTATACACCTAAGGAAAACATTATATATTTTCCTACACAAACTTCTATCGAAATTTGCCTTACCACATTCAACAGTATTACCCCCAGACAATAATGCAATTAAAACGGGGGATCATCGTCTTCAACAATATATCTTTGTTGGCACTCGTGACGAATGCTACATAGGGCTAGCTAATAAACTTCTAGCTAATAAACTTGATTTTCTAGAGAGCGAAGTAATAAACTAAGAAGTGTAGTAGCTTGCGCGATCTTTCGTGGGATTTATTATGTACAAGTGTAACTTAAAAGTTTAGATAGATCAACTGATGATGTTGGAGCATATCTAATCTAATTTAAGGGGATAGTTTTCTCATATATTAAATAATAATAATAATAAAAGCAAGGCAAAATAATATATATATATATATGTGTTGTGTGTATATATATAGCATTAAAAGTAACTCATTGTTCCTTTTCAACGGTAGCTAGCACCAGAAGATTTGCTGAACGACGACTAAACAGGGAAAAGTGTGTGGTGCATAATATATGGGCATTGATCATCATGTTAACACTTTCTACGTAGGTTCGTGGTTGTTGGCGCAGAACAAAAAGACAAAAAGACAAAAAGAAATCTTCAATTCTCTAAAGCTGAAAAATAAGAAGCATTATTTTGTACCCATCCCAACTTGATGTCGCCTGGCGAGTGGCAACCCAGAAACAAAATTTGATGAAACGAAAAATCGTTGCGTCGTTACTTTTGCTGCCTGCCAATGGAAACGCGCAAAGTATGCATGCATCTTAATGAGGCTGACAGGAAAAAGAAAAGAAAAAAAAAGTCATATTGATAATCAAATTAAATAGAAACGAGTAATTATTAAGGAGTGCAAACCTCACTCACGATTAGACAGTAAAAAAAGTTAAATGAGAAAGGTCCTATTTTACACGCCTTTTGATGTTGTTTTGATAAAAATACAGGTTTAGCCTTTCCCTTTTTGCCTCTTTTTCTTGCAATGAAATGACTTGATTGTGAATGGACATTGGCTAGCTATAAAAGACATTTGTCTATATGATATACATAATACGTCATATTGGTATCTAATATGATCAGATATAATATAATATTACCTCTTCACAAGCTTAGACGTACCGAAATGCCAAAATCGAAGATCTAGGAAGCTATGGATTCATTAAATCATGCGTCATTAAGGAACTAACTAACTAACTATATATATATATAGTGTATAGCTAGCCTACTTGTTTTCTTTCTCTTTTTTTTTTTTTTTTGACGGAATCTTTCTCTTTTTTTCTTGCGTTGGCGTGGTTGATGATATTGAATGTTGTGGCGTTTTAGGTATTTGGCGTGAGGGTCATTTTCATGAATAAAACAAACATGGCAACTAGGTACTAGTGTTTGATTTTACTGGACGGTGAATTTGATATATACTGTCAATATATATATATATATATACACGCATATATACTCCAGCCAGCCAGCCTAATGATTATAATTGGTGACATGTATATTTTCTCACGAATTAAAAATTATGTTGGAGTTGTAGCTGGTTGAAGGATAATTTTTTTCTAACCCTATTTTTTTAATTACTTTCAAAATTAAGCCAATTTTTAAAGTAAATGTAAAAATAGACTTTTCGAGTTTTCAAAGTTAGAATTTCAAACTTCAGAAATTCGATTATATTTTTTTTATACCGTCAAAAATTCCATGCTTGGACATAACGGAATTGGCAGAATCAAACTTTCGAAGTTCAAAACAAAACTTTCAAAAGTCGAATTTGAATTTCGGAAGTTTGATTTAGGATTTACATTTCATATATGTAATTATTAGATCTAGTTGAACTTACATTTTCCATTTCATACATGTACTTATTATTAGATCTAGTTGAACTTATGTTGACGTTGACAATATTTTGAAATGAAAAGATTTGACAATATTTTGAGATGAAAAGATTCTGCAACATTCACAAATCCATTACATTACATAACAACTTCATGATAACTAGTACATAAATCCAAATGCATTATATTACATAACAACTTCATGATAACTATTACATAAATCCAAATCTATTACACTACATAACAACTTCATGATAAATATTACATAAATCCAAATCCACTACAGTACATAACAACTTCATGATAACTATTACAAGCTATGCATTTGGTCTAAGGGGTAATTTGGAGCAGTATGTCCTGCGTTACGGCAATAACCACACCTTCGCCTACAAACTTGGTCGTAGTTGTCCATCTCGTTCGATATATGCCGACCTCATCCCCGCCCACTTCTTTTTTTGCGCACCCGATTTGGGTTCGAAAGTAACGTCCACCTAGGCCTCGGAAACCAGTAAAATTCATGTCCTAGGGGTTGAAATGTCACCTAGTATGTGGCCTTGAATGTCACCACCGTATAATGCCGACCTACTTTCTGCCCCTAAAACAGGCAACATATTGTCCACGAGAGCATGGCATATGATAAGCTGCCACTTGCTACACGTACATGTTTGTCCCACCGAATCTACTTCTTATTCATTCGGAACATCGTTCCATTGCTGTAGCAATCGCTCGACCTGGTATCACTTATCTAGTCTGAATGCATGCAAATGCATCCGGTGTAAGGATACCTCCCGCTTTTCATACTTTTCTCTAGCTTTATCTGTAAGAGTACAACCATCTCTCTGCATGTGCATCGCGTTTGACAACCTATCATGGAAATATCCCTTTAGCTCCATAAAAATGTTAGTATTAGTGTTGTAATAAGTAATCCCCTGGCTCCAACTAGAACACTATTGAAGCACTCAACATTATTCATCGTCAGCACTCCCTATCTGTAACCCCCATCAAAGCTCAAGGTCCACGTCTCTGCAACGAGGTCGGATAACATCTTGTACACCCGAGTACCAACGCCAGTGGGACATGGATCGACATTAAAAATAATGTCCATGGCGGCGATATGCTTGCATTTTTGGCTTTTTTTTCCAACCATCCAACACATGTCTTTTGCAATTTGGTTGTACCATTTTTTCATCACATTGCTTTTTACATGTCTTAAGCAAATGCGATGTTTCACTTGAAGTTGGTCATCGGATGTTATTATACTGATAGCAGCCGCAATTCCTGCGTACTGTCAAACAAAATGCACATGTTGACATAGCGTTTAAAAAACATTCACGTACCTCCTCTATGAACCATGTCCAACTATTTGAACTCTCGGCATCAACTACTGTGAATGCCAATGGCAATATATGATCATTGACATCTGTCACTAAGGCAAAGCATGTGGCTCTTGTACTTTCCATGCAGATGTGTTTCACCCCACGAAAGTACAGGTCAGCTGTGCTTCTATGCCGTGACACGGACCAAAAGCTCAAAAAACAAAGTGCAAAACTTATTCTATTTAGGTTGAACCCTGAGCAAACTTGTAGTGGACAACGATCCCCGAATTTTTTGCAATCATAGCATTAAGAAAGTGCGGCAGCATCTGATATAACATGTCCCGGTTGCCATAAGCTAGTTCAATTGTCTTATTCCTACCACACCAAGTTTTCCCGTATGTTACATCAGCATGTAACTTCTTCTTTATGTGGGTTTGGACAAGGCGAATCTTGAAATCAACCTTCTCTGCAATAAAATGCCTCACCATGTAACCGACTAAACCAGAGGTTAGATTTATGTGATTTGGACCACATTTATCTCTTATACAAATATGCATGCCTTGGTACCTAGTGATCTCGAACATCTTGTGCATAGATTTTTTAATTGGATGGACTTTCCACTTACATGGTGTCCTTGGATTACTCAATTCGTAGCAACGTGTGTCCCATAAGGACTTATTTGACTTCACCACACTGTATTCTCGTTGATGCTTGATCACGTTCATTTGGATAGCCCTTATAAGGTCAATCTTTGTCGGGAATACGATGCGTTTGGCCAACTGCATCCATCTCTCATCCCACATTGGTCTTTTTGGTGACTCATCCTTAAGAGTGATGTAGTATTCTATCCTAGAAATGTGGAAAGCCACCAGTTCTTCCTTCTCTAGCTCCAGCTCTGACTTTTTGCCAACATCTAGCCCAATCTCAACTTCTTCGTTTTTAGTAGTTTAAACTGGCCACTGACACAACATCTTTCTCATCATACAACTGGACGTCCTCCCCTTCTTTTTCCGATTAAGACAAAATTGAATCTACTCCCACCTTGAACTTCTCCAGAATGTCACCAGTGTGAGACGGTCCTTCAACTTCAAATGTGGAGTATGCCGGTGGAGAAAGGAAAAATATGGCAAACTCCGCTGTTGTGGTTGAAATATCGACCTCCGTATTAGCATAATAAGCTGGTTCTACATTCAAGTCCAACAAATCACATAACAGCTTATTGTAATAGTTGTTCTTCATCTGCTGGTTATGGGTTGTACATGTCATCACTTTGTACGTTTACAACGACATTAGCATATCGCCTATTCATTTCCATGCAAGTTGTCTCGTACATGTCCTGTACATCTTCGTCGTCCTTCACGGCACTCAGGAAATAATATATTTGCTATAAGTTTGTGTCCCTTTTAGGATCACAATAACACAAATCAACTCTATTGATAGTAGGCCGCAATTTGAGCTTCCCGAATATACGAGATACAAATTGATTATATGTCATTTTGGGATGAATTTTTATTTTACATGGTAAATTTGGCCCCATGAAGTCAAGCCCATGATCTATTTCAATTTTGTTGCCGCTATAGTATAAATACACAGTAACCTCATTTACATTTACATTTACATTCATCTTTTGGAGTGAAAGTGTTACGAAACATGATTGAGAGGTTCAAGTTTTAAGGTTGAGCGATTTTGGAATAAGCTAGTGAAGTGAGGGAAGTGGGATTATATAGCAACAAATTTGAATTTTGAAAATTCAATTTTGAATTTTGGAAATTCAAATCTTTGACAAAACCATAACGCGAATTTTTGAAATTCAAATATGAACTTCTAAAATTTGAATTTGAACTTCAAAAGTTCAATTCTGCCAAATTCCCTGCCGGTCCATCACATCGTCGTAGGGAATCTTTAACGGTGCACAAAAACCCTAAATTGAACTTCGAAAGTTTGAATTTGAACTTCGAAAGTTTTTTTTCGAATTTTGAAAGTTCGATTCTGCCATTTCCGTCACGTCCTCGGCCAAAATTTTTTACGGCATAAAAAAAACATAATCGAACTTCCGAAGTTCGAAATTCGTACTTCCGAAGCTCGAAAAATCTATTTTTGCAACCACCTTAAAAATTGGGTTAATTTTGGAAGCAATTAAAAATAGGTTAAAAAAATTCTGCTATTTGAAAAGATTAGTACGTACAAGTAGGCCTAGCTAGCTAGCCATGACATTTATAAATGTGGTAAATTATAATTATAATTACAGGTCCCCAAAGCGGGGCTTATTTACCAAAATAATATTAAAGAAATAAAATCTTCCTAAAATAATATCGTTTTGAGGTGAGTTCCCAAAATATAATTTTCGCATTTTAGAATTGCAAAAAATGAATTCTGCTTTCTCAAAAAGCATAAATGTAATATTCCAAAATATGCACGACAGTTGATAGAGGTCAAATAAAATGACAAAAGCAAATTCCACTTTTCAAAAAAGCAGAAATTTCAAAAGGGACAATTTCAATTTTTGCTTTCTCAAAAAGCCAAAATTTTAAAAGCAAAACTTTTTCAAGTTTTGTGAGATTCCTTAAGTAGGCGATATTCGTTGACCATGAGGTCGTACGTGTGATTCTCCATTATAGAACCCTTACAAAAGTTTATTAACACAATTAATAAATTTCTTTCTAATATAAAATCAAACAAATATGTATCACAATAGTATTAAAAAAATCACTAAGTGGTAGCAATAAATTTTTCATGTGGCAAGCATCACATTTTCTAGAAACTTGGTTTCCACAAACCAGTAATGTTCACCCAATTCCCATTCTGAATTTTATATTTATTAATTAATTATAAATATATTACTAACATTTTCTTATTTACTTATTAAAACTTATGATCTCATGTATGTATACACATGGCTTAATAAGAAGATTAGATGACCTAAAAAAATGATGGATAGATTAGATTCTCACTAAGTTTTGATAATTATCTTAAAAAATTAAGATATATATTGAGTATAAAATTCGATTCCCGTGGTGACAAAAAATTATTTGACACTTGAAACATTAGCATTTGTTTCTTCAAATTTAAACATAAATCGCAAAGAAAATAAAGAATTTTGTGGCTCCAGATTCTTTTAGCATATCGTGCCTCCCAACTTTACTAATAATATTGTGAGAATGAGTTTAAAATAATAAAATTTAGGATTTTTATATTTTACATTAAAATTTTTTTGTTGTTTCTTCTCCTTATAAATGTATTTATTTTTTTAAGTGGTGTTATGAGATTGCTGCTTTTGATCTTTGCTTTCACTATTTTAATTTTTTAAGAATTTCATTTTTTTTTTGTTTTTTGTTATATATGTATTTATTTTTTGGGGGGTTGTTAAAAGATTGCATATTTAGAGTCTCTTCAATTTTAAATTTTTTGGGTCTTTGAAATGGTAGATTTACAAATTTTTCTAGTTTTTAAAATTTCACTTTGTCTTAGTTGACATTTTTGCATTTTAGTTTTTTTTCCTCTAAAAATTTCAACATTTTATCTATTTGGTTCGAATAATTACCTGGTTTCACAAGCTTGGGATTGGGATGGAATTTGAAAAGACAGGTATTCGTTCTGTTGCCATTCCTAACTATTATAGATAGTAAAAAAATTTTGTCAAAGAATCTCAGAATCTTAGAGAATGTTCAACTTTTAAACTTTCTGCTTTTTTAAAAAGCGAAATTTTGAAATGTCAGAGTCACCCATTTTTACTTTTTGAAAAAGCGAAGCCTATTTTTTGTTATCTAGAAGCACAGAACTTATATTCTGGGAAACCCTTTAAAAATGATTACATTTTAGAAAACTTTATTTTTTTAATATTATTTTGATAAATAAGCCATAGAGTGTAAGCAGTGAAAACATAGGACTACATAGTAATGATCCGTCTCAAATCTGTCTCATTTTGAAACAAAAAAAATTTGTCTCAAAATCAACAATTTCTAGTAGTGAAAGTTTGAACGCAATGTAATTGAAAAATTGAAAGTTTTGCGTTTCACTAGCTGGCCAATTTGGGTTTATGTGACATTGACTCTGGATGTCAATAGCCTATTTGGGTAACTGATATGGAGCATATACACTAACCTTCCAATCCAAGCAACACTTATCTCTTTATGGATAGTAAATGTGGCAAACAAATAGAGCTATGGGTAAACTATACGATAAACAAGATATTGCTATCCTTGTGGGTTCTCTTTATTGGTTAAGGTGAAAAAAGTGTCACTTTCATAAAGAAAAGAATACAAGTTCAAATTTTGAGAATTGTACTTTTAGGGTATTTTGTTTCTCATTACTTCCAACCCTATAGATATCTCTTTATGGATAGTAAATGTGGCAAACAAATAGAGTTATGGGTAAACTATATGATAAACACGATATTGCTATCCTTGTGGGTTCTTTATATTGGTTGAGGTGGAGAAAGTGTCACTTTCATAAAGAAGAGAACACAAGTTCAAATTTCGAGAATTATACTTGTAGGGTATTTTTTTTTCATCACTCCCAACCCAATAGAGATGAACTCTAAAGTGGCTTTGGGGAAAATCAACTCTTCTTATAAAGTTGACAGGGACACATTCTGAATCAGCATCTTACGAGTTTACCACACTTGTCCCAAAAGTATTTCCAAAACCAATTTTCGAATTTCATCCCAATCCAAAAACCTGTTCCAAACAAAGTTTAAAAATAAAGAAAAAATTTAAACTCGGAACGTCACAAGCCTGTAAAACCTGATAACTACCAGAACCAAATACCTAAAATCTTGAAATTTAGAGAGAAAGGACTAAATGCAAGAATGTCAACTAAAACAAAGTGAAATTTAAAAAAAAACTAGATAAAATTCCTAAATCTACCATTCCAAGGGCCCAAAAAATTTAAAATGGAAAAAACTCTAAACATGCAATCTTTTAACAACAACCCAGAAAAATTACTTATATAACAAAAAAACAAAGAAATAAAAACAAAAATGAAATTCTTAAACAAATTAAAATAGTGAAAGCAAAAATCTAAAGCCGCAATCTGTTAACACTACTTAAAAAAATAAATACATCTTAATACCATTTTTTAAATGTAATATATAAAATCCTAAATTTTATTATTTTAAACTTATTCTCACAATATATTATTAGTAAAGCTGCGAGGCACGATAAAATAGAAGAATCCAAAGCCACATAATTCTTTACTTTCTTTTGCAACACCTTAGAAAGATAAAGACATAAGTACACGCATGTAGAGAATGCTTTGGCACATATCTAGTGTGTTATGTCAAGCACTTCGGCCATAGTAATTTTTTTTTTCTTTTCCTTTTTTTTAATTTTGCCATATTCGTAATTTGTGAAAGATATTTTTAGAATTTATTTAATATTTTACCAATGTTGTGGTGCAGGATTCGCACGATAAATGGACGTATTTCCAAAATATTTACGATTATATTTATGTTTAAGTTTGAAGAAAAAAATACTAATGTTTCAAAAGTCAAATTATATTTTGTCACTACAAGAATCAAATTTTATAATCAACATATATCTTAATTTTTTAGGATATCATATGTCTTAAGTATTTCAAAAAAATTACTAATGCTTTATATTTTTTGACTCTGGCACACATGGAATGCTTGCCACGTGAAAATTTTATCTTTATTAATTCTTTTAATACCATTGTGATACAATATTTGTTTAATTTTATATTAAAAAGAAATTCATTAATTGTGTTAATAAATTTTTGTAAGGGTTTTATAACGGGGGGACAACATGTATGATTTCTAGTCAATGAATTTCGTCTACTCAAAAAATCTCACAAAATTTAAAAATATTTTACTTTTACAATTTCAGCTTTTTGAGAAAACAAAAATCAAAATGGTCTCTTTTGAAATTTTCACTTTTCTTAAAAGCAAAATTAGTTTTTGTTGTTTCATCTAACTTCTGAAGACTGCTGTGTATATTTTGGAAAATCATAGTTCTGCTTTTTAAGAAAGAGGAATTTATTTTTTGCTATTCTAAAATACGAAAATTATATTTTAAGAACTCACTTTAAAACAATATTATTTTGGGAATATTTTATTTTTTCTTAATATTATTTTGATTAAAAAAAAAAAAAAGCCCGAAAGCGGTTAAAGAGGATGAAATTGAGTGCGGACCGTGTTGGGTTAGCTAAGGGAGAGGAGGAGGAGCTTGACCGAAAGAAAGAAAGGTAGGTAGCAAACAAATAACTTAAAAACAAAAAGACAAAAAGGAGGATAGGGAGGGGAGGCGAGGTGAAGGATGGATACAGGGGGTGGTTTTTAGACAATCTTGTGGGCAGCCAAAACCCACTTCGCTTTTTTCAATCTTTCATTTTCTTTCGAATTTACATTCACATATCAAAAACACGTAACAAACCCCCTCGCCCCCCCCCCCCCCACACAAAACCCGCGGTGTGGGAATAGGCCGCCGCTGGTTTTTTACATTTATATTTTGCAATAATAATTATTAGTTAGAGGTCGGTCGAGTGTTGTTGACATGTACATCTCATCCCACGTGTTGCGGAATTTAACACCTCTCTAGCCTTAGCCTCATTAGCTATATATATATACATATATATAGCCATAGCCATCCTTTGCATGGAAATTTGGAAACTCGTAAACACACACACACACTCACTCACTCAAGACATCCAAAGTATACATGAAAAAGCTAGACGGAGACTTTTTTTGGCTCTACATTTGCAGTTTTCTTCAATTATATAATTGACCTACAAAGTTAATTTTCACTCTCAGTGGTGTGGTGGAGCTACGTGCCTGCATAGTATTTTTTCTTCTGTTTTTTTTTCTTTCTTTCCTTTTTCCCTTGCTAACATTAAGTAACGTAGGTAGTATATCTAATTTGTTCCACTCAAAATATATATATATATTGTCACGGATGAATGGCATGTTTGATATCCTTTGTTTACTTCATTAATTGTTAATTTTCTTCATGTTAATATATATAACAGTGGCTTAAATAGTGGAACTAGCAAAACTAAAGATAAATACCAATTTTAATCGAACCTCTAAAATAAAAAATAAAAAAGCGAGAGAAAACGAAAGAAGATTAAAAATAAGTCCAATATTATGCTGTAAGCTGTAACACACAATATAATCACTTTTATTTTGTTGCAGTAGCCACGTAATTAGTCAATAATGATAACAATCAGTTCATACCGATAGAACTGCAGGAACTATATATTAATTATTTGTATATTTGCTGCTTGCTTCTAGGTTGTCACCCGATTCTGGCATTGCGTTCCCTCTCTTAATTGGCATGTTCATATATTCCTGTTACACCAATACACATAATTAAGGCTCCAGAATTTGTTTCTAGCTAGTACCCAAAAAAATATATATATATTCAGCTCATATTAATTATAACTTGTCCTTTGCCTATCGACTTCTTCATCAACTGAAAATTTTTCAAACTGATCACCAATAATTGATATACTTGCGTATATTGTATGACAAAGTTAAACATAATTAACAACTATATATAAGAAGGAATTAATGATATATGCTAGAGACACTAATAACTAGTATATAACACATACCATCAATCTAACTTGAATGTATTTTGATATTAGCCGGTGGAGCTGTATGCCTTTTATGCGGAAGCTTTTGAGTAAGATGGAAAACAGACCACTTCATATGATTCTTTTGCCTCTTAGATTTCATATATATATATATTCCATCTCTGTCATTTTTCCGCTTCCAGAGATATTCTTTGTTCATGTGCCCCATGCACATATTTCTCTAAATTTATATATTCATACTTCAATTCTCTGAACAAACAACAACACATATTCTCAGTCAACCCGTCGGCCACTTTTGCTCCCAGATAGATGTACTTTTTATATATACCATTCAATTTCAGACGTACCTATTAGCAACTGTTGTTGAAAAGTTCTAATTGATAATTTTCATGCATGTAGTTTAGACATTTTTCTGCCTTCTTCTTTCTCCTTCAAGCTTACAAGTAGCAAAAACCCGCATGTGGCTCAGCTTCTTCCCAGCTGGGGTTTAATTTGCCCTAACTGTAATTTCTACAACGTTATGGCTTCAAACTGCCTCGCCGGCCGCAAATATATACGAGTAATTAAACGTCCCAACGATTCATACCATTGAAGGACATGTCTTGCTTGATGGAGTGAATTTGGTTAATCCAGACATTTTTTTTTAATTTATTTGTGGCGATTAATTAATTCTATAAAATTTAAAATTACTAAAATATAGTGACAACAAACTAATTTCCTTAAATCAAACTACTAAGATATTTTTAAGTACTAGTTTATTTATTTATTATTATTATTATTATTTTTAGATCAAAAGTCATTGTTCTTACTCAAAAGAGCCAGGAGGTCAAAATAATTTGGCTTCTTTTTCTTTTTTCTCTATAAACTTGTGTATATCAACTGTTGAAGACCATGCAGTGGGAATATATATTGTGCCTTGTAAATGTCATTTTGAGATGATAATCGTAAATGTGACAGTGGTTCTGGCTAGTGTGTGTGTATATATATATATATATATTCATTAGGTTCACAGAAATGTAGCTAGGATGAGAGGGCCAAAGTTATAGCATGATCAGACAAGGCATTTTGTCGCCACTGTGAATTTATTAGTTTTGCATTCTGATAAAGTTTTACCTACCAAGAAGAAGATGCCGATAACAACAAAAAGCTAAATGATAGTTAACTTTTGTCAATTAATTACAATATATAATAATATAATATATAGTGGCATTGAAAAACGCAACAAATTGCGGATAGTTACGTGCCTAAAGAGTCCCAGCTACAAGAAAATAAAGCCGACTGTTGAAGACCGCTGTAAGCCAAAAACAAATTAACTGCCACGACGACCCACGACCCAGTATATATATATATATATATCCATCCCTATAAATATATATATATATATGTATATATAGTAAATAATAATAATATTCTCCTACTGAATTGGGACATACAGCATCAGCCAAAAAACACTTAATTGATTAACAATTGCTACGCATTCATCGCTATATACTGCAGTGCTCATGATATATGTATGCAGTTAATTTCACGCTGCCAAATCGATCATGTCGCCGCAGTACTATTTTATCTTATTTTATTTTATTGAATTACTTGCTACAGTTCTGTCAGATGAAAATAGAATGTTATACATGTCATACACTTATAATATTAGACTACTGTTTTTTTTTTTTTTGGGTCAAATAAATTAGACTATTTTAGTTCTACACGAGGGGGGGGGGAATGAAAGAAAAGAAAAGGAAAGAAAAACCTTATGCGACTTACTTAAGCGAATGAATAAGAAATGAAAAAAATAAATAAATTGAAAGATTAGTTCTCAGAGACAGTCAAAGTGAATATTTGACTAGTTATCATCCAAGATGGAGTAAAGTAGTAAGGTAACAATTATTTGTAGTTAAAACTATACATTCAAATTTTATCCCGTATCATTGGGTTGAGCATGTATTAGAGTGGTATATTGTATTACGATATTTTAATTTTACATTGAATGAACTCAAGCATAAAAGTTTCTCCTTAATTACAGACAGAAATAAAATTACCAAGCTACTCATTTGTTTTTCCAATTCACAAGCCAGTCAATATCTAGAAATGAGAAGGTGAAGAAAACAACAAAACAGGCAGACCAACTTATTGAATTCTTGAGGTAAAGACAAATTAAATTTCGAGATATTAGAACTGGGCCCCACTTGGGCAAAGTTTTCACACATTACGAATACATTGCTCCCGAGTGTGTATATGTGTGTGTGAGAGAGAGTTTTTTTGTTGTAATGTATATATTTCCCTTTTGTTCATAAATATATATATATATATATATATATATATATATATATACATACCCAATTTAACCTACAGAAATTATTGTGCAATCAAATAAGCTGACAAGGCCTATCATACAAACTCCATCCTTTTCGGTCGAGACAGAAATGTGGGTCAAAGTTTTCAGAGTGGCCAATTAAATATCAGCTCTGTTTTGATATAGCAGATTTTGATGAAAAGGACACAAAATCACCTTGAGAAGAAAGACAGATGAAAAAGTAGATCCCGCTTTAGTCTTTTAGCTGTAGTTGATAATTATATATTGAAAAAAAAAACACCTTGAGATTTAGTTTATACGCGATAATAATTATATAATTATTAGGAAGAGCCAGCCATCCTAGCTATAATTTGCTCCCTATATATTCCTCCACTTGGTGCAACTTATCTTATCAAGGCTTGTCCTTGTATTAGTATACAGCTCTAATTAAGCCTTTTCAAGAATCACAGAGAGAGAGAGAGAGAGAGAGAGAGAAAGAGAGAGAGAGAGAGAGAGAGAGAGAGGGAGAGAGAGAGAGATGGAATATTACTATAGTGAAAATGGCTTCTTAGAAGAGTTAATAGCTCTAAGAAGTGAGCCTTTGGAAGGTATGGTTCCTATGGCAATAATGAATCATGAGTTGTACGACAATGGCTGGAATGTTGATGGTTTTGGTGAACAGAACACGATTAATGCTGTTCCTCCAAGTACATCTCTTGAAAGTTATTGTTTTCCAATTGATGAGAGCCCGATGGTGCCCTCATTTGGTGATCAGTTTTGTAGCCCATTTGGAAGTGCAGGTGATCATCGTCATCATCATCAATTATCTCCTCCACAACGTACAGATTCATCCAACACCAACAACAGTACTCTTGAGGACATGACAACACCACCACCACCACCATCAAAAAATCTGGCATCTCAAGACGATTATAGTTATTGTTTATCAGTTTTGGAAGACGAAGATCATCAAGGCTTAATGCAGGTGGCAAATGTTCTTCAGAACTTGGAAATGCAGGCGACGGCTCCATATTGTAAAGTGGAACCTGCAGTACTACAATCATCATCATCATCAGCTGATCAGCCTCAACATGTTATACCTGCTACTACTATTAGTAGTAACAGCTTCAACATGAGCATTTCTCCAGAAACAAAGAATAAAATGAGGAAGCTCAGTGGTCAGCCTTCCAAGAACCTTATGGCTGAGAGGAGGCGGCGAAAGCGCCTCAATGATCGCCTTTCCATGCTGAGATCCGTTGTTCCCAAGATAAGCAAGGTATATATATATATATATATATATATATATATATATATATGTATATATTCTTATATTTAGTTTGTAGAACATTTGCTTAATGTCTTTGAAGAAGAGAAACAAAAAAAAAAAGAGAGAAAAAGAATGTGTTGTTGGTTAGAGGCTATATATATTTGCGATATGTTAACACACTTGAATTGTTGTCAGATGGACAGAACTTCTATACTTGGGGATACTATAGATTACATAAAAGAGCTGCTAGAGAAAATCAGCAGTTTGCAAGAAGAAATGGAGCAAGAGGGCGGCTCAAATCAGCTCAGCATGATGAGCTTATTTAAGGATGTAAAGCCCAGCGAAGTTTTAGTAAAAAGTTCGCCTAAGGTATGCATTTTATATATATATATATATATATATATATATATATATATATATATATATATATATATATATATAATTATATATGGTACTTAATAAGATTATATTCATCAAATCAAGGCAGATAATATAGTTATTAAATAATTCCTCAAATAAGCTATCCAATTAAGGCATGCAGTACTCGATCGATGTCTGAACTATATTAACTACATGTACGTATGTTGCAGTTTGATGTTGAGAGGAGAAATATGGACACCCGGGTGGAGATATGTTGTGCAGGAAAGCCAGGTCTCTTGCTATCGACCATCACCACCCTGGAAGCATTAGGCCTTGAGATTCAACAATGTGTTATTAGCTGCTTCAATGAATTTGCCATGCATGCTTCTTGCTCAGAGGTACATAATTTATTAAGTATGATTAATCAATCTTTATTAATTTCGATCTTAACATGTCATTAATTTTAGTGCTTCAAAAAAAAAAAAAACTGGTTTAATTTTCATTTTTCATCATTTATAGGATGTGGAGCAAAGTGTAGTTTTGAATTCAGAAGACATAAAGCAGGCACTATTCAGAAATGCAGGATATGGAGGAAGATGCCTTTAGTTTAATTAATTAGGCATCATCAACAAGCTAATTGGCACGTAGCTGCTGGTTTTGTACGCCATCGTAGCTCCATATATATAGATATATAGGATATTTTTTCAGATAATTTATATATGCAATCGGTGTGTATTGTGAAGGTGAGTGAGGGGTTGTAGTGAATTTTGTGAGTTTTCTCATCCAATAATAATTATAATAATAACAATAAAGGCAAATAATTGTTCATTCTCTTGTTGTTAAATTAAATTCACCTTATTAAATAAAATTACCATTGGAGCAAGGCCAAGGGGGGTTCTGTTCTTGTCCCACCACTCACACATCTCGCCGAGAAAGGGTAGTTGGAATGTTTTTGGGGAATCAGTGTAACACAGTGTTTATCGACTATTTGCTTCCATCTTTTCTGTTGTACGCATCAATTTAAAAAAAACAAAAACTTTTGAGTTAATTACCACTAATCTGAAATTTTAGATTATCTTAAAATTTGCTTACCTAGCAAAAAAAAAAAAAAAAGAAGAGTAAAAAGGAGAGAAAGAAAGACTATATAGATAATTTATTCATTCAATATTATTTATGCTCCAATACCCCCGAAAAACATATTTATTTGATATTTTAGATTACAATAGCGTAACATGAAAATTACTAACACAACCCAACCTAGTGGTATGGTTATCCGACCCAACACGCGAAGTTATTAGTCTATCAGACATGGACTTCCCGTTGCTTCGATAACTCTTTCAAATGGGCTTAGACCTATCAGTTCAGAACTCCCCAGATGAAAATTATTATTACTATTATTTCTCCCGCTATTTCCTAATCAAAAGCAAAAATCTCTATCAATCTATTAATCAAATTGAATAAAAGGACTTTTTTTTTTGTGTGTGATCAAAATAGGCAAATATAAGGGATTATATATTGGTATTATTTACCCTTTTTGGCCTTCTTAAATATACAAATATCAACCCTTTGTTAACTAACCCAATGACGAGGAACATGCATTTTGAACATGACGATTTTTCTTTTTTCTTCTTTTTTTTTTTGGGGGGGGGGGGGGTGCGGAAAAGCTTATGGATATGATTAATCATAAATAGGTAACTTTGAGGGGAACATTGTTTTGGATGAAGCGTGCCTTGTGTTTTACGGGCTTCAGCCGTGACGTTGTGGCCCAATATGTTGCTAATTAGATAAGATGCCACAACCGAGCCGATTGTTGAAGTTGACGTTGAAATGTTGCCCATATTATCGTTGGACCAAAACTTTGTTTATGTTGCATGCTTAGGCGCTGCTATATCTATTTCGACTTCCCAACCACGTACAAGTTTCAGGAGTCATGCACTTCCTTTGCTTGAATTATTTTTTCTAATGCAGTTAGGGTTCGTTTGGATTGGCTTTTTTCCAAAGTGCTATTTTTTTTAACAGTTTTTAAAAAATAGCTTCTTTTTAGAAGTTGAAATTTCTGGTTTCTATCAACAGTTATATTTGAGTTTTAGAGTTTCGACTTTTTTGGAATCCAAATCAAATAGTTATTGCAAATTTAATGTAACTTTTTAAGAAAAAAAAATATTTTTTCTTAAAAAAAAAACCAATCTAAACAGGCCCTTAGAAGAAACGAAACAAAGCAATATGAACGGTTATATCCACAGAAACTAAATGGAAAAAAAAAAAATTTAAACAGGTACCTCATGTACAAAATGATCAAACTTATTAATGTCACCAAATTAAACTTGACTATATTTCATTTGATCGATCGGCGTGCGAAACACCTCATGTTATATTAATTATTATTGGGCTCGTATGATCAGATATCTAACACCAACTTTTGATTCGGGTCGTCTCAGGTATGACTTGGGTTGTCACATTGATCGCACAGATAAATCGAATTAATATAAAATCCTAACTTTTGGACTGGGCTGATATTGGGCAAGTAGCTATTTCCTTCTAAAAAGGTTAACCTCTCCTTGTGGTATTGCTCCGAGAAATGAACAACAAATTTACTGTCACTTTTATGGGCCGGGATCGATAAGTGGAGGTCATAAAAAATAGATTTTTCTCTTTGCACCTTAGATCAAGAGGAAGGATTGCTTGTCAAGCAGGCCTATATATAAAAAAAAAGATTTGCTGTTTTTTATTTGGCTTTTCTTCTATGTCAACGCTACTAAGGGTTTTTTTTCCGTTAATCTTAAGTTGTCCATAGCCCAAATTAAGAATGATCGTCATTTTCTTGAGTTCAAGTAATCCCACGTATTTATAAGGAATGAAATGGTACACATACCAAAACACAATTTCATCTCATGCTTAACATTAGGGTAAAATTTATGTCGACGCACATTTTTTTTTTAAAATTGAGAAAAAGAAAAGATTTAAGGATGATTTAAGACCAAAAATCCAACGCATATACCTAACTAGAGTTAATTTAAGAATTTCTTGCCCCCTTACCATTATCAAGTATCATTTTTCATTTAGTTAAAACCTGTAAATGCATTGCAAGGTCAATTCAAAGAGCATTATATATGAATCCCTAGTTTGGCTCCTTTATTAGTTGTTGACCATTGGTTTAAGATTATGACTTTTGAGTATATTCTGTTGGAAAATTTCTCTTTAAAGTGGGCTACCGTTAATTATTTTTGATCTTATAAAATAGGCTGAATATCTAGTTCACAAGTTGGGCTTTGTGATCATATTGGTTTTAGCCCACCTCATAAATCCATACGATTCTTTTGTGCGTAAGCCCATATATTTTGATAAATCCTTTTATGGGTAGGACTATTAGAATTTATTATAAATAGGCTTAGGTCCCCTCTCCTACTCTTAACCTAACAGTTGTTCCCATAAGCATCTGTTAATATTGAGTAGAGCATGGAGAGGAAGATCTGAGCCTAGACTGGGTGACAGTTATTTTTTCAACAATAATTCTTTAACAATAATGGCTCAAACAGGTATGTGCTTCCGCTATCAATTATGTCTTTGAATTTTATATTATAAATTCATGTATACGATCTTACATTGCGCCTACATGTGGTATCAGAGTCACTTATACATGGATTTACATGTATTTTTTTTAAAAAAAATTGAAATACTTGTTTGAGCATTTAAATTACGAAAGTCGTTGATGATTGTTTATATTATTATTAAATTTTATTTTATAAAATTGATTGAGTGCTTTCGTAGAACTCTCCTTGGTCATTCTTGATGTATTTTATGATCTATTTTAATTTTTGAGCTTTTCCTCTGAATAACTCAGAGAAAGCCAATCGTCACTCACATCAAGAAAATAGCCATTTTTTTAAAATAAAAAAAAGGAATATTCATGATTTGATTTGAATTTTTGAAGACCCATGTTTTGGTCCTGTGTTTCAAATTTTTGTGATTTTCTTGCTTTTTAATAAAATAAATTAAAAAAAAACTATTTGCATAATCCAGCAAAGAATTCAACTTTTTCTGGTGAAATTGATGTTGAATTTGAATTTTTAGGTGAAAAAGACTAGGATTAGATTATTTGATTACAAATATCAAATCAGATTCGAGGTTTTTATGACATGGGTTTCGTTTTGGGTCTAAACATACTCTGTATTGGCCCAGTTTAGAGGTAAAAAGGCCATGTTTGGTAAATAAGACTTTGGGGTGATTAAACTTTACAATTAATAAGCATAGTCAAACAACATCTTATTTTAAATTGGTAAGGGGTGTGTTTGGCAAATAGGCCTTTTGGAATACTTAGGCTTTTGTTATATATGAGCACGACCAAACAAGGACCTTGTGTTTTAAGCTAGAAAGGGCTGCATTTGGCTAAACTTAATTTATTTAGCTTTTGGGTCTTTGGATTATTTGCATAACCAAATAGAGCCCTTATTTGTAAGTTGGGAAGGTCTTGTTTGGCTAAAGGTTTTTCTTACCAAAGACATAGCATTGCATATTTTATATTTACCAAACAATGCCTTTGCTACTATGGAATCAAATTTAATTTAAAATATTAAATTTTGTGTGTGTGTGTGTGTGTATATATATATATATATACTTATATATATATATATATAATTAGTCTTTTGAGAGGGAAAAAAAACCATCATGGCCGAGTTTTTTTTTTCTTTTGGTCATCCATTATTACGTAATAAATATATGTACATATGATATATTTTGTTATGCCCTAAGATGCGTCATTAATGGTGATATGTTCTTGCAATGGATATTTTATAATTATTGCTTATGTCTTATTCCGTTTAAAGTATTAAATTAATTAATATATCATTAATTGATTTACTACAACAAGTCCCTAGGGCAGTTTTAAGTGCAAGTGCCATCATTTTGCTTTTGCAAATGTAATAGAATTCTATTGCTAAGCGAGTTGCCATTGGATTAAGTTAATATTTGGTTTTGGCACCAATGACAATTGTTTAGCTTTGTTATGAAAATAAATTTAATTAAGCATTGAAATTTTATGGTTTTCTCTATGGCAATTTCTGTGTTTTATAAATAAAGATTTGATCTAGAAGTTTTCTTTAGTCATCTGAATTTAATGAAAATATTTATTTTCTTTATTCAATTTGAAATTTTTTATATCTCCTATTGCTATATTATTCATATGTGCTCTTGAAATTTGTTGAAGAATGCAATTTTAAATTAATCACTGAGACATGTTATATTGAATTGTTTCATATTGTGCGGTCAATCGCATACATAGCATTTTGTGATTAAAGTTAAGCATTAATTTTTCCCAATGAATTGATAGCATAGATTTAAGTTGGTAAATTCACCAAAGTGAATGGTTTGTCTTGAACTAAGAATGTAAAAGAACTCTTAATAACTATAGGAGAGAAATACCAAGGAATCTTGGAATATCGATAACAAAAAATTTACCCATTATGTTATTCAGGAAAACAAAATTAAGGGTAGAAACCCAAAGGTTGTATATTTTGTTTTCAACTTAGGCCCTATTTTTATAACGTTAGTACTTCGAATTCTAAGGGTCATGTTCCTAAGAGAGGTCATAGTTTTAAAAAGGGTGGTAAAGGTTAGATCTAGATTGTAAATTAAAATCACAATATAAGAAGTCCTAAATCTGCTATCACTAAGTTTGATAAGAACTCTTACTTTTGTTAGAAAATGTTATAAAAGAGTTCATTGCATAAGTTCAATTTTGGTTAAAGAAAGAGAAAATAGATGAGGGGTAAGTGGATTAGAGTCTTACATTGAGACTGTTAGTCTGTATTTAAAAATTAGTTTTGAACTTATTTTAGAAAATGTTTAGACGAAACTTGATTCCTACTTCTTTTTCTAGACAAGATTGGTTATGATTTTCACTTTAGAAGTGACCAAGTACAATTGTTTTTTTTAATTTCAAAATTGTTGGTGAATGTGTTTTATCAAATGGTTTATACCAATTGTGCTTATTCCTAGGAAGTTCTCGTGACTCTTTTCAGATAAAAAATTTTGCTTCTAAAAGGAGTTTAATTATAAGAAATTTTTCCTTTGCTGTGGCATAAAAGGTTAGGTCATATTTCTAGGGAAAGAGTTGAAAGACTCATTAACTGTGAGATTTTACCTTCTCTAAATTTTTTATGATCTTGAAACTTATATTGGGTACATATGGGGTAAGCGCACTAAAGTTAAAAGAAATATGCTACTCGCAATTTTGCCTTTTAGAAGTGATAAACATAGATACTACGGGATCTTATTCTGTTATATGGTGTGGTAATAAATATTTTGTTACATTCATTGATTTTTTTTCTCGTTACAGATACATCTATTTAATTAAAGAGAAATCTGAAGCTATTGAGAAATTTAAAATTCTTAAAGACAAAGGTAGAAAAACAACTTGAGAAGGTTATCAAAATTGTTGGATCTGACAGAAGAGCAGAAGGTTATCAAAATTGTTGGATCTGACAGAAGAGGTGAGTACTGTGGTAGGCTTGTATCTCCGGACAACATATAGGGTCATTTACCAAGTACTCATAGAATTATGGGATTGTTGGCCAGTATACTATGTTTAGTATTCCTGAGTAAAATGGTGTGATCAAAAGGTGAAAATACACCTTTATGGATATGATAAGAAGCATGATAAGTATTACTGACCTACTAGAGTACCTTTGCAGTGAAGCCATTAAAATTTTGTTGTTAAATACTTAACCATGTTCCTAACAAGTTTGTCCCTAAGGCTCATTTTTCGAATTTTGGTTAGGGTGAAAACCCAGTTTGACCGATTTTCGAGTTAGGGTTGTCCTGCTTAGGTAAGGATTTTCAATTAAGAAACTACTAACCCTCAGACTATTCGTTATTTCATTGGGTATTTGACTCATTTTTAAAGATATAAGTTTTACTCTCCTATATGTGTTTCCATGATTGTCAAATCTCAAATGCCCAAATTCTTATAATTAGATGTTGATAATGTTGTATGTCCTCAACCTACTACTGAGGATAATAATACAGAAATTGTCTCATTTCCACTACTGATAAGTAGTTAGACTGGTACTCTACTCACATTGAGAGACAAAATATTAATGGATATCCTATAATAGATGATTATGTTACAGCTAATGACAATTTACATGTTGAGATCTCACAACCTTATAATTTAATGATGTACAACATTTAAAAGGTCTATTAGAGAAAGAATACATTCCATCTATAATGATTATCACATTTACTTGAATGCTACGAGAGATGAGATGCAACCCATGATGAAATTGAATTTGGTAACTTGTTGATCTTCTTAAAGGAGATAATCTTATTGGTTACAAATGGGTCTTCAAGACCAAAAGAGATCTCCTAGAGCAGATTGAGAGGACAAATGTGAGATTAGTTACAACAAAATCTTTTTCACATGTTTTTATAAAATATTCTTTGAGCTATTAATGGCTCTTATGGATGTGAAAATAGTTTTTCTCAAGAGTGATATATATCTAAAAGTCTACATAAAATAGCCTGAGAGTTTACTATTACTGGTCAGAATAATATGGCTTGTAGACTTAGAAAATCTATTTATGGTTTTGAATCAACCCTCAAGGCAATGAATATTTGAAGTTTGATGAAATGGTAACTTTTTATTATTTTGAGGAAAATAGAGTTGATCCATGTATACCCTTCAAAATCAGTAGGAGTAAATTTGTCTTCCTAATATTGCATGTTGATGATATTTTACTAGTTATATATGACTTGGGTATGCTTCATGAAACTAAACAATATTTTACTTAAGGCTTTCGATATGAAAGATTTTGAGGATGCTTCTTTTGTTATTGGTACTAAGTTTTGTTGAAATAGGTCTCTTGAAAATTTTGAATCCTTTACGAAAATCTTACATTGATTGAGTTTTTAGAACTTGTTTGGAGTAAAGGATTGTAAGTCTTGTGTGCATTTATTGTAAAAGGTGATCAACTCAAATTGAAGCAATATCCTCAAAATGATATAGAGAGAGATTCTATGAAAGATATACCTTGTACTATTCCTATTGAGAGCTTGTTGTATGATCTAGTATGCACTACACTTGATTTTGTAGTAAGATTTTTGGTTGATAATAAATCCTGGAATGGATTATTGGGTTGTTGCTAATTAGGTATAAAATACATACAAAAGACCAAAAATTATACCCTTGTTTGCTATAAGGTAGATTATCTAAAATTGGTTGGATATTCTACCTTTGACTATGTTGGATGCTTAGATGATTGAAAATTTACTTTTGGGTATATCTTTGTGTTAGCTGGAGGGGCTATGTCTTGGAAGAGTGTAAAATAAAAGTTTAATGCCTCTTCAACTATGCAAAGTTGTGGCTTGTTATGATGCCTCATCTCCTGCTATATGTTTTAAGAACATGATATCTAGTTTTGAGAATTATAAATTCTGTTACTAGATCTATTAAGATCTATTGTGATAATAGAGTTGTTGTTCTATTCTCAAAGAATAATAAGAAAATTGAAGCTTGCAAGCATATTGATATCAAGTTCTTGGTAGTCAAAGACTTTGTCAAAAATGATGGCATTCATATGGAAAGAATTGCTAGTGATGACGTATTAATTGACTCCTTGTCCAAGGGTCTTTGACTTATGATTTTTGTGAAACATGTTAGGAATATGAGTATTTTACAATCTTTTTGACGCTATTGTCTAGTGGGAGCTTTATATTATCATGTACCGTTGGATGTTCCTATTATTTTATGTTTTGCTTTGCACATTAGTGCATTAGTACAATAGCATGTTGTTTTATAGTTTACAATAAAATTGTATATTGTGATTACTCATATTCATATTTTATTGAGGATCTTATGTTTGGTGTCCATTGCGATAAAATCCCCTATTGTGCTTAATATCTCCATAAGGACATATTTTGGTTGGAGATATGTATTCTTACCTCTGGCATGTTGATCGCCGTTTTGTGAGGTTAAGAATAATCTATCATCTGGCCTGTTAAATGCCATTTTTGTGAGGATATGTGTTCTTTCTTCTAGCATATTGAACGCTATTTTGTGAGGATAAGAAAAATAGATTTCTCTTGCTTTAAATGCCGATATTGAAGAAATCATGTCGAGGACTGACAAAGAAATAGCACATTTTGATCACATATTGGTGCTAGTTTTTTACTACGCTGCCGTATGTTTGGTCCATGACGATAAGGTTGAATGACATTTGTGACCATGGAAAGTCTTGTGTCAATATGGAACACTATGACTGCCATGATTCGATATTTAACAATCTTGTTGGGCTGGATATGCGCTCTAGGTGTAATCTTGTGAATCATAATATTTTTAAAAATTGTGGCCACATTCTGTTTCCTATTCAGCCTAATAAATATTTTCCTTAAAAGTTTTTAAAAAATAAATAAAACAACTAACGTTGCCCAAGTGGGAGACTGTTGAAAAATTTCTCTTTAAAGTGGGCTACCGTTAATTATTTTTGGTTTTATAAAATAGGCTGAATATCTGGTTCACAAGTTGGGCTTTGTGATCATATTGGTTTTAGCCCACCTCATAAATTCATACGGTTCTTTTGTGCGTAGGCCCGTATATTCTGATAAATCCTTTTATGGGTAGAACTATCAGAATTTATTATAAATAGGGCTAGGTCCCCTCTTCTATTTTTAACCTAACAGTTATTCCTATAAATATCTGTTAATATTGAGTAGAGCAAGGAGAGGAAGATCTAAACCTAAACTGGATGACAGTTATTTCTTCAACAATAATTCTTTAACAATAATGGCTCAAACAGGTATGTGCTTCCGTTATTAATTATGTTTTTGAATTTTATATTGTAAATTCATGTATACGATCTTATATTGCGCTTACAAATAACAAACAACTTGAACTCTAACTGAATGTTGGCATTAAAATGGGAGTATGCATTACCTATATATAAAGAAAAAAGGGAAATTGAATGAGAGAAGGAAAGTGACCAAGTGAAGTCTCAATTTAAAAAGGTTTCTGCACTCGGTACAATCGCAATAGTATCATCAGCAAGTGGAGTCCATAGACCATATTTATTCAAGTCATGATCATTTAATGCATGGTCCTTATATTTATTCAAGCTTGTTGAAGATAAGCATGCATGTAGCATCTCTACCTACATCGACATATCCAAGTCTCATTATTAGCTCAACCTTCTACTTGTGCCATATGCGTATATTCTATATATATATATATATATATATATATATATATATTTATATATATATTATTAATTGCATTTTATTGTTTCCTTTCCAAAATGGTGTCCTTACTTTAATTTGATCCCCTATTGGATCATATTATACGCATGTAATATATATATATATATATATATATATATATACATACATATATATATGTATGTAATATACATATAAAATATGTGATATATGATCAAAAGAAAATCGCAAAGTGCCACAGGTGTCTATGCGCACTAGGAAGTAGTAGTGCTTGTAGGTATGCATGCTAAACTACAGAGAATAACTTTTTACGAACAGCCGCAACAACTCATGTTATAGAAACAACACACATTTCTTAGGGACCAATAGCAGATGCTTGATGAAATTATTTATATACTTAGTCTTTTTGGTATACGTATTTTTTGCGGAATTTTTTTTTGATATACATATTATTATACTTTACTAAAAAACTTTACCATTTTCTTAGCAAAGCTTAGTTGTATATATAGACCTTAAAGGTATGGTGACTTTAATTCTTTTTTAGACCCTATATATATATATAGTATAATTTTTGTGTAACTATAAGATCGTATTAATATAATGCACATTTTCCAAACTTGTATATCAAACTTGTATATATAGGCGAAATTCAAAAATGAAAACTATCATACGTACACGATACATACATGTGAACAAGTTTCCGCTTACCTGTCAGTAGTACCAGTAAACTCTCAAATTAATGTGTGAGTCTGATGGGTAGAGCCCAACTACCTGGCATTGGGCTTGAGCAGAATTTTTTTTTTAATCCAAAAAAATACATTATTTAAAACTAATTCCGTTTATAAATCGATTTGAAAAATAACCCGTTTTGAGTCCGGAAATGCGTGGCACGCATTCATGGAACGCGGCCGCGTTCCATATATTCGTTGCCTGATCATTTTTTTTCCCTGATCATTTTTTTTCCCATTCTACCCCAACCCCACTTGCGATTTTCTCTTGTTTTCTTTCAACCCCTCACACTGAAGTTTTAGTTTTTTAGCATTTTAGCGAGGATATTGCCTTGATCTTATAAGCTATTTTATTTTTATGTTAGTTTTTGCCATTGTATTTAACGTTTTAAATTATGAAATATGTTTTTAGATCGTGTAGTTTTTTTTTATAATTAAATTTAGTTTGTGTTAATTTGAATTTTAATTGTTGTTAGATTTGTATATTAGAATTTTTGTTTTTTTGTTAATTTATATTGAAATGTTAATTGTTGCGTAAAATATAGTATGATTATTAGAAATATTATTAGTATGATCATTATTATTAATCTTATTACTACTATATGAATATTATTAGTAATAAATGTTATCATTAAGATTATCATTATTATTTACAATATCATTATTTTTATGATAGCCATGTTATATGTTAGATGTAATTATTAATGTAATTATTACCATTATTGGTATTATTATCATTGTGATGATGATGACAATGATGGATGATTAATGCAATATGTTAGATATTATTATTAGTAATTTTATTAATACTATTGTTGATATATTTATCCATGCATTTATTTTACTATTATGATGATGATGACGATGATGGATGATTAAACGTGATATCTTTGTGTTATTATTATTATTATTATTAATACAATCATTGATACTATTATTAATAATATTAGTGTTATAATTATTATTATTTGATAAAATTAGAGAGTTAATGTATATAGTGAAGTAGTAATATTTAGTTAATCGTTGTATTATTTTTTATTTTAGGAGTCATTATGGATGCTCGTCCTGCACCAGTAGATGCCACTTTACTATGCTACTATATGGATCGGGTCCAGTATTTACAGGATCCGCACCATCTGGGTATGTTTAGGTGCTATAGGTCGGATAAATCGTTGTTTAATGCGTCGGAGCACCCATTAGTATAGCAGCAGTTGGCGGAGACCGAATTCTACGGTTATTATAAATCCCGATATCACCAGCTTAACCGTGGACTTATTACTGCCATGATAGAGAGGTGGTGGCTGGAGACCCACACGTTTCATTTACCCGTAGGCGAGGCTACCATCACCCTGCAGGATGTGGCCGTGTATTGGGGTCTTCCCGTGACCGGTACTCTTGTCCCAGTGATTGATAAGGTCCCACGCTCGAGGGAGGACTGGGTTGTCAGGATGCAGGAGTTGATGGGTATCAATGCGGATGCAGTGGCGGAGGACGGTACCGGCCATATCGACATTGTGGGGAACTCTGTGAATTTCGTCCGGCTGCGGGACAGGTTTGTTATGCAGGGCACTCCGGATAAGCCCACTCATTACCAGGCGCGGCAGCTAGCACAACTGTGTATATTTCTCGTCATCTGTTGTCACCTTTTTGCGAACACGAGCACGAATTACGATAATTTGGTTGGTTGTTATTACTGGACGACTTTGAGCGCATTCGGCAGTACAACTAGGGCCCGGCTGTACTATTGTATTTGTACCAGCAGCTTGACCGCACCTCCTTCCGCCAGTGTAAGGGTATATGCGGAGCCGTGACACTAGTCCAAGTATTGGTTTGCCTTATGTAGTAGTTATGTTTATATTCTACGAATGTTAACTTTATTATTACAAGCGTTATTATAACATAACACATGTTCAATACCTGCAGTTTTTTGCATGGGATAGATTCACGGCTTTTTGGCCTCAGCTCTGGCATCCGATACGAGAGCGGCTTCAGCGTCAGCAGTATCAGTTGGAGCCGGAGTTTCAACTCCTTGGCGTTCCACGGGGTGCACAGTTTTACGTCAAGAAGGAAATAACTGATGCATCCGAAAAGTCAGGACAGGTAGAGTGTCGGGATGTCATAGACCATCTCCAGCCTGACGAGATATAGTACACTTAAGCTGCCTTATTAAAAATACTTTACATGTACACTTAAGCACGTAATTAACTATTCGGTGCTTGTTTTGGTTGCAGTTCATATGGCAGCCGTTTAGGGCGATACTGGCCACCCTCCCACCTTATTGTGTTGCCGACAGTGACGTCTGGCGTGCCCGAATACCGCTGATATATGGGCATACTGTTGAGTGGCACCGCCCAGATAGTGTCCTGTGGCAGTTCGACCTTAGGTTGGCCGTCCCTACTGATCCCCCTACATATGAGAAACATAGGGACGGCAAGGAGAAGGTTGAGGAAGCTGTGCTGACCGAGGCTGTGAATATGTAGGGGAATTAGGCCCAGCGCGGTTTATATGGACAGGCAGAGGATGTGCCGCCTGCAACGGTACTCGGGTTTTACATGCAGTGGTACCGGCGACGGACCATATTACAGGTCGGTCATCCCGATACCAGTCATAGGCGAGATGGGTACGTGGCATCCGCACATGACGAGACGTCACTGGTCAGCTGCCTTTGTTCCCAATGTTTATGTTACTCAATTAAAGTTGTTGACTATTAGTTTATATTAACCCCAGTATGTTATGTTTGACTACAGGCCACTGTAGTTCAGCATGTCGTCCATCATTCTCGTGATTTGTTGCAGCGTTACCAGGAGGGGGACCTTGGGGGCGGTGCACACATGGAGCATGTCATGCGGCACTTGCAGCTCATATAGTTGCATGGCTAGAGTGCACTCTGACACACGCAGCACGAGCATCTCATACAACAGAGAGCCGTGTGGGAGTTGCCCGATGCGCCTCCGGTGCATCCGTTGCATCCGTTACAGCGATCCGGACAGCAGCGTGCGCAGCGTTCCCCATCTGCGTAGCGTACGCACAGCCATCGGGGGGGTCACCGAGGCTGGGGCACATTCTCCAGCGGTTTTGGTGGCCGGGGCACGTTCGAGGCTAGTGGATCATCTCAACCCTATGTTGAGGAGCCGGAGGATGACGAGGCGACGCAGAGCGAGTCATGGGGGGGTCATCGAGCAAATACATGGGATCCCATGACTACGTTCACCGTCAGTTGGTGTCCAGTGACAGTGAGCATCAGGAGCAGCCGCCGCACTCCGAGCCACAGGCAACTGAGATACCCGCCACACAGCAGCAGGCACATGAGCCGCCGCTCCGCCAAACACGTTCATCCCGAAAGCGCAACGCCCTATCCCCTGTTAGACGTCATTTACCTGACCGCACTAACAGGGGGAAGGGCCCTGATCATTACACGCCAGGATGATGTATTCATTTTCGAGTGCTTTTTGTTTCATATGTATTCGTGAGACATTATCTTTATGTTGATTATTATTATTTCATTTTGTTTTTTTTATTTGTTTTAGCCTTTTTTTTCTTACACATGTCGACGTTGATTAAACATGACCGTATCACAACGCCACAACAAGTTTACAGACAACGATAATTACACAATAACATCACAAAGTCACAACAAATATGCATAAAATGATTGCACAATAGCATTGCAACGTCAAAACAAATAGACATAAAATTATCACATATGGAACTTGTGGCAACCGTTAAACATAACGGACTACGCATTTTGGTTGTTGGGGCAAATGGGAGCAGTGTGACCCGGTTGACCACATGTTGTACACCTTCGTTGTCCACGGTAGTCCGAGTGATCTATCTCGTTTGGAATGCGCCGATTGCCGGCTCATCCTCTTTTCTGCCGAACGCGACTTAGGTTCAAATGCAACGTCCATGCAGGCGCTGAAGGCCAATAAAATTGGTGTCTGAGAGGCTCAAATGTCTGCCAATATGTATCTTTGTTCGATTTCACCGTCAGTTGTTGAGGTATCATGTTCTCCACATTAAACCCCCTAAACCGAGCAACAGTTTGTGCATGTGAGCATGGCAGGTAGTATTCAACCCACTTTTCGCAAGTACACATACGGTCTTCCCAGTTGACAACTTGGTTTGGCAGATTCTCGTTACATCGAACTGACAATCGACCCACCTGGCATCTGCCATCTTGTTTAAAACTAAGTACGTGATGGCGATGTGACGAGGTCTTCTACTTCTCAAAGAGTTCCCTCACACTAGGAGGGAGCCGATGGCCTTCACTTTCCAACTGCGTCACATGGACCAACCGATCATGAAAGTAACCTTTTATCTTCATAAAAGTATTGGTAACAAGTGCCATTATGGGTAACCCCCTTGTATTGATGAGGACACCATTGAAGCATTCGACATTATTTGTCGTCATCACACCCTATCTGAATCCTACATCAGCGCTCATGGCCCATGCATTGGCAGGGATATCGGATAGAAACTTGTGTACTCGTCTGCCAACACCGTTCTGACTAGGGTCCACATCAAGGATCATGTTCATTGCATGCACATGTTTGCGTGCTTGACATTCTCGGCCAGCTATCCAACACATGTCTTTAATGAATTGATTCCGCCATCTTTTCATCACATTGTTTTTCAGATGTCTCAAGCAAATGCAATATTTTATTTCAAGTTGATTGTCACGTGTAACCCGTTCGATTGTAGATGCGATGCCTGCATGCCTATCTGAAATGATACATACTTGGGGCATCTCATTGAAAAAGTTCTCGCACAACTGGTGTAAGAACCACGACCAAGTACGAGTTG
The DNA here is from genome assembly GCA_028554755.1 of Cordia subcordata. Classification (NCBI taxonomy): domain Eukaryota; kingdom Viridiplantae; phylum Streptophyta; class Magnoliopsida; order Boraginales; family Cordiaceae; genus Cordia; species Cordia subcordata. Next base: position 33,116,711 of record JAPTOF010000002.1, on the reverse strand, counting down.
TCTCTGCGTCCACAACAGCAAATGTAACTAGGAGATAATCCTTGTACTTTCCCCGCAAGTGTATGCCTTCCAGCGAAACCACGGGCTTACAATGCCTCCACGCAGCGATGCACGGACCGAACGCCCAATAAACCATGTTGAAAATTTTTTTAGCCTGCATTGAACCTTTGGCGAACCTATATCTCACCACACTACCTGGATTCTTGGCCATCACGGCCCCAAGAAACTGTGGTAGCATCTGATACGACGTGTCCCAATTGTCATACACTAGTTCAATTGCTTTGTTTCGGCCGTTCCATGCCTTTCCGTAACTGACATCCGCGTTAAGCTTCTCCTTCATGTGAGCTTGAATAAGTCCGACCTCGTAATCAGCCTTCTTAGCTATGAAATGCCTCACCAAGTATCCAACCAATCCTGACGTCAAATTTCTATACCCCGACGCAGTTATTTGCGCCATATATATATGTATTGCGTCATATTGCGTAATCTCCCACTACTTATGCGTTGCTTTCCTTATGACACATACATATCATGGGCATGCTACACTTCCATTGTGTGCTTCCCTACACCGTACCTTCCACAGAATCTTTCTGTATTTTTATCGCATTCTGTTGAACAGCCCTTATCCCATCCACTTTGGATGGGAACACCATTCCTTTGGCCAGTTCCATCTTGTCCGGGTCCCATACTGGACGTTTGCTGACCTCGTACCTGCTTGTTGTGTAGAATTCAGTCCTAGCAGTATAAAACTCCACGGCTTCCTCCTTATCTACCTCCGCCTCTTCATCGACATCCGGTCCTTCTACTTCGTTCTCAATTTGGTAGCTCAAACTTGCTTCTGATATTGCATTTTCTTCTTGATCGTTCAATTCACCGTCCTCATTTTCTTCATCTACCTCCGACAAAATAGTATCTGCTGCGACGTCACATCTCTCCTCCGTGCCATCGCCATGATGAGAGGGTCCTCCAACTTCAAAAGTAGAATGTGGTTATAGGGAAATGGAAAATGTGGCAAACTCCGCCGCTGTTGTTGTAATATTGATATGTTCATCTTCTTCATACGATGGTGCTGCATTTAGGTCCGGCATGTTAGACTAGAACGAGACGTCGGGAATTATTTGCTGCACATACACGTCATCAGACTGAACGTCCACTATTACGTGCGCCACACTGCGGTTCCATTCACACTGAATTGTGCCATACATCTCCCGTACATCTTCATCATCAATTATTGCACTTGGATAATAATAAATCTGCTGCAATGTAGCATCCCATATAGGGTCACAATAGCATAAGTTAACCCTATCAATGCTCGGACGCAACCCCAGTTTTTTAATTACGCGCGAAACAAATTTATCGTAAGTTGTATCGGGATGGATTTTGATTTTGCGTGGTATATTTGGACTTCTGTAATCAAAACCATAATCGGTCATTATTGTTTGACTGCCGTAGTATAAAAGAACAATAACCTCGGTTGAATTCATTCTTTTACATGCTTTGGTAGAAACTTATACTAACAAAGTGAATGAATTTGGCAGAATGTTTATTTGGTGGAAAGTGATTGTGATGGTAGAAATTTACGGGGTGGGATTAAATGATCCGGTGGAGGAAGGGGTTGGGATTTATATAAGCATAAAACGCATTCTGGGAGTGCGATTTCTGAAATTTCCTGTGACTTAAAGTGACTAAAGCGTGATTTGTGGCAGGGATTCTCATCAGCACACTCCCAGAATGCGCTGCTAAGAATAATTGGTCGTCCTCGCAATCAAATCAAATCAGAATCAAAATCAAATCAAAATCAAAATCAAATTTGGCAGCTTTGCAGGGAACCTAGAAAACGCGTTTCCAGAATGCAGAACGCACTCCAAGAGCGCAGGCGCTCCTGGAGCGCGGCCGCACTCCCAGAGTGCGTTCCGTGTTCTGGGAATACGTGCAGCACATTTTTAAATTTAAAACAGGTTATTTTTCAAATCAATTTATAAACAGAGTTAGTTTTGCGTAATATATATTTTTTTTTGCTTAGAAAAAAAAAATCCAAGCTTGAGCAATTGCTAATTCGCGCTTTCAACATACACACGTGGGAGGTTGTATGATGGGCCATATATAGGCTTTGACCTTGGCCCTGCTACCCTGCACCTGCGCAGCATGCAGAGCACGCCATTCATTTCAAATTTTTTTTTAAAATTTACATGATTAATTAATTGGCAGATAATCAGTGTAAAAGGATTCGAGATAAAATCATTAAAACGTTTAAATCAAAAAATTTAATAATATAAAAATTATAGAATCCGAAAAGCTAGAGTTTTTTTTTTCGTTAACGAGTATTATTCCTTCACCTTTCTCTACTATACCATACATAATAAGATTTGCATCAAATACATGAAAATTTTGATATTTTAATACATGAATTCTTATCATACAGAATAAGAATAAAAAATTAAAAATATATATATAAAACATTACCTTTAATTTATTAATATGTTAATTGGACATTCAATTTGGATTATAATAATATTATAGTAGGCACTGGTAACATCAAGAGATCGGGAAGCCTCAGCATACCGCAATATCAGCACTTTGAACACACACACACACACACACACACTTAACTTTCCGGACATTATTATGATTTTCGATGACTTCATTAGGATAACGTTGTATCATTGGCATCATCAAACTATCCACTCGCAGACGAAATTATGTTAGTCATCATATTGCTATTTCTCTCTTTTTCGTTCCCTTTTTGTTCCAATCTTATATAATATAATATAATATAATATAATATAATATAATATATATATATTAATTTATGTAATTTTCCTAGTTTTTAGAATTATTTTCCCTCTCTGTCTCTTGAGGCTTTCTGTTACTTGTCAAAGTAGAAGATTGCTATTTATATGATAGACAAAACCATTCAATCTTTTGCCAACATCTTTTCATTTAGTGACAAACACACAAGTCGGGCCTTTGTTTCTTTTAATTTCGGACTAATTTGAAATGCCGTGGAGCTAGGCATAAAGCCAATAACCTATATCATTTGATTGATAATTTGAAAAAGAAAAAGGAAGAAAGGAAAAAAAAAAGAAGAGAGAAACGGTACGTACAAAAAGAATGGAACGCTTCTAAATTTATTTGTTAAAACTTGTTAGAGATCAAATAGTAAAATAATTAAAGCAAAATTGAGGGTGACTTGTTACTTAATTTGTAACTTTTAATTGGAGCTAGGCTAGGTAGTGTAGAAATTCTAATGACTAATGTGGCGTAGTTTTTGAAAGGAAGAAAATCTTAAAAAAACTATAGGTTGGTAAAGAATGATCAAACTGGAATTATGTTTGTGTGATGAGGACATTCAGCTAAAAGAGAAAAGAGGCCAATAGTTGATTTATGATGATGAGAGGCTGACGTTGAGCAGAGGCATGGTAGTATAGTAGAGTACGATGATGACGATGGATGGATGCATGGATGGGGTGGTAAATGTATAGAATATATATATATATATATATGTGTGTGTGTGTGTGTGTGTGTGTGTGTGTATAGATGGGGTGCGTGTATGATTCCATGTCAGCCCATGCTTATTAAGGGGCAAGGCGTGCAGATGGTGGTGGCAGTTAATCATGATTAATGACTCTCTTTTCCTTGTATTATGACACCTTAAAAACCAAATCTCACTTTTTCCACTCTCCACGACCTTGCCTCAGCGCGTCAACAACACACTTCCACTTTAAACCATTTTGCTTTTGCATCTCAAGTTGGCGTAAGATGAGGAATAAACGCGCGTGGACCAATTGTAAATATTATACCTATTATTTATTTTATATCTTGTTATTATTATTATGATGATGATGATTATGATTCAGTCACTCAGAGGGAGCGTGGTGTAGTGAAGTGATGGAGGTTAGATGTCGCGGTCTTGACCCGGCAACTCAATTCCAAAAGCCGCTTTCTTGTCCCCCCAACCACATCATACGCCTCCCCTCATGTTTCCCCCTTGTCCCCCCCCCCCCCGGGGTATTGGCTTTCCTCTCCGTTACTCTCTCACTCTTCAAGGGTGACATCTTTACATTAAACACACGCCACCTTTCTCATATTCGATCCGGGTCAAAAAGGATTTTATCCTATTTTGATTTTCTCTAATGCAAAAAGAAGGATAATTTTAACACTTCAGATAAGTCTAAATTAATTTATTTAAAACAAAAATGAAAAGGATAAAAAGATTGAATTTTAACACAAAAGGCCTAGATTAATTTATAGGGTGTTTGTAGTGCTTATAAATTAATCAAACTTAACTACAAGTAAAAAAAATAAAATTTACTTATTTGATAAATTGTGTGTATAATTCTATCTTGTAGTTGTATAAACACCTAATGAGGACTTACCTTAAACAAAGCCAAACACTTCTCTGTGGAAAAAAAGCAAGTGAGACTAGTGTGTTATTACCATAACAAAAAAAACACATATATTATGTGATACCAATTAGTATTAGTTTCTGCCCTTTAATGTGGAACTGCGGGGCCCTACTCATTGGTGGGCAGCAGCGTCTGACAACGTTTACGTAGGGCCCAACTTGTTTTCGCATGTGAGTGGAGGCTATCTATGACAAAAAAAAAAATTAATAGAATCGAGTTTTGCATGTAACATGGGTTAGGGCAAGACCGAGGGGGGCAAAAAAAAAAAAAAAAAAAAACCAAAAAAACAAAGCGGAATCTATGTGATGAAAAAAGAAAGGAAAATAATGAGTGGGTGGTTGAACAATTATCAGATTGGGCTAAGCAATGTCTATATATATTTCATTTTCATTGTCTACCATTTGCTAATCTTAGTGTTCCAGATAATGTATTTCCCAGAATAGTCAAAAATAGAGACCTCAAAATATTTTGTGGTACACCCATGCATGTTTGGCATATGTAATAATGTTATAAAGAAAGGTAATGCATTATCTGAATGAATTTGCTGTGTTTCGAGATTAATAATTTCTTCTCCACAAAATAGAAAGATAATGCAAAAGAGTTGGGTAAAGGATTTGGGAAGCAGGGGGTGCACACGGGAGGTTTTTGCGGTTTTACTACTATTTTTTTTTTTTAACTGAATTGTTTTTTATGCTTTATACTTGTATGAAATCAAAACCGTCAAAATAATAGAAAAGTTATTGGTGTAGATTCGAACGGTTTGGGGCGGTTTTAAAATTTAATTACTGCATACTTAATTGTGTGACATAATCATATTCTAACAATAATTTCCTAAATCTTAACAACAATTACAAATCTAATAGTTCAATCATTCAATATTTTTTTTAACTATATATACTTGTTAGATTATATAATTTTATATATGCGTAAAATTATATACATATATTATATATACAATGGATAGTTTGATTTGGCTATGATTTTTTACACTTAAAACAGAAAATTGAAATGTTCGTTTAAATTTTTAAATATTAAAACCATAACCGATCGAACCATAATAAAAATCGCATATTTACGATCAATTTGAATTGGTTTAAAAGATTTTTTCAATTTTACGTTCACCTCTATTGGAAAGGTGCTAAAAGAAGGGTGAGAAACACCACCCTGAAAGCTTGGGACATGTAGTGAGGGGTGGGGTTATGTATGTTACTAATAATAATAATAATGAAGATTTAGGAAGGCGACAATGAAGGGTCACAATGTAAGGAAGTAAGTAAAATTTTTCATCGATTGGATTGATTTTGATTTGATTTGTAGTTATAAAAACTATAATTATAATTAGGAAGAGAAATGTGAGAAGAGGAGGCAGACGGACCCGGGCAGTGTTGGGGCCGTGGGTATACAAATTTGGTGAGAAGTGCCATTCATCTTCATCCACCTCACATGCGTATGCCTCCTCTGCTATTTGCTTTTTTCATTAGTTTCGGTTTGGCCACTTCACCCTGTACAGGGATTTTACACGTATCTCCACCCCATAGACCATACTCTTATACGCTGATGCCAACCTAAGCATGCGCTACCTATTAATAATTAATAATAATTATGTCAAAAGAATATGGAACAATATTTTGTATCAAGGAAATAAATATGTTTTGCCAACTTATTGTATTGTAGGATCTAAGTTTTAAAATTTTAAACGAAATAAATCTCACTTTGATTTCCACCTTATAGTAAGGTTGTGTTATGATTTGCATCGATGTTGTAATTACTTTTTACTTGTTAATTTTTATTGTAATCTTCATACATTATAACGAAAAGTGGTCAAACCCATAATTTTAGTCATAGCTTTTATGGAAGCAAAAGCTTAGATAACATAATTTTTGAGCAAAATGAATCGTACTAAGTTATAAAGCAAAGGAAGAAACACCATGATCCTTTTCCTCCACTTTGAAAGAAAAAGAAATTAACTTTATTTCCTTTCTCTAAGAAATTTGATAGAAATCCAGCTCACTAGTTTAGCTAACTATACTGTCATCATTTTTCTTTTTTAATCAATGCGCTTTAATCATTTCATTTCATTTAACCCAACAAGTAGTAAAAACATTTTGACTCGGATCATAAAAGAGAGAGAGAAAAAAAGAAAAGGTTCTTTTTTATTTTCTTTTTCCCCTAGATTTCTTTTGCCTTTGGCCTTTTGTGAGGAACATATCTCGTTCTTTTCTTTTCTTTTTTTTTTTTTAAACTTTTTCCTCTTTTTCTTTTTTTTTTTTATCTTGACTTGAAATGGGTTTTTATAGTATAATTTAATAGAAGGTGAAGAAGCATAGAGAGTTTTACATCGTCGACAGCAATTAAGCTTTTGTAACTTTCTGCCTCATGGAGGGTCCTTAGCTCGCGCTCTCTCTCTCTCTCTCTCTCTCACACACACACACACAACACAGACCTTCACTGCTATTCTCGTTCTCTTCTCTCTGCTTCATCATCTTCATTAAAATCCTGCTTGCTCTCTTGTCTCGCTTCATAACCCATCAGGAAAAAGATTCTTGAAAAGCTCAAGAAAAGAGAAGGTACAAAACTTCTGCTTATTTTTCCAGCTGGTGCTTCTTTGTCTTCAGGTTTTTTCAAGACCCAACTTTTCAAATTTCTATTTTTTATTTTTTATTTTTAACTTGTCTTAGCATTTCTGTGCACACCCGTCTTTTTTGGCAGTGGAAATTAATATTTTCTTTTTTCTTTTTTCAAATTTTTATCAGCAGCATATACCGGAGTGTCATTAGCTTTATAGATCTATCATGTGATTCTTGTTCCTTCTTTTGGTGAGTGTCAGTAATATTTTGCTTGTTGTACTGTACTTGCACAGCTTTGAGTAAACTGCCATTATGCGCGGGTGTTTTGGGGACGTAGTTTGAGCTCTATCTTCTGCAGTTATGTAGTTTGTATTTTTGTGCAAGTTTATGATTCTACGGCTCAAATTTCTTTTGTTCTCACAAAGTTAAAATTTTACCATCCTCTAACACTCCCCTTCATTTTCAATAATTTTTTGCTTCACTAACATGTTTATAAAGTCAAAGGTTAGCTAGTTGTTTTTCTTTTTGTGATGTGTTAATAAGCTTACTTTTGAGCTTATAATATTTCGCGTGTATACGTAATTTCATCATCTGACGTTGTGTATTTATGTTTCCTTAAGCCTATTGAAATGCTTTTAGATTTCTTTTTTGGCTGCTTACTTTTAGTCTTTTACTTTTGTTGGAAATATTGCTGTTGGATATGAATATTCTTTGAACCTCTAAGTTTAAGATGAGTTATAGCTTCATGATTGAAGAGCTATTCTTGAGTAGCCATATCACCGTTTTGGAAATTTTTGATCTTTGAAGTGTAGTTTGCCTTTGAGAAGATATGCTATGCTTCTTTTCGCCGAGAGAAACATGAAAGAAAACTATCAAGAAAAGGACAACTCTGGTCACTTATGAGCTGTTTTTAACGAAAGAAATTCATTTAAGTGAAGGGGAGCTTCGTTCCTATCCTTGGGCCTCCTTTTAATGTGTTTTAAGTTACTAATTTACCTTTTCTTTTTCATTTCTTTAAACATCTGATATAGAGCAAAAGTAATATACAAATAAAAGCTTAGCCCGGTGTACGTTCTGTATTCCAACTTAGGAAAAGGAAAAGGAAAAAGAAAGGGAAAATCTGAGAATTGCAAAGGCCCTCCAATTTAGGATATTTTTAAGTGCACTAGATAGATAATTTCTTTTACCTTAAGTATTAAGATTCTATACGCCTTTAATTTCCATTTTTTTTCTCTTCGATTTTCCAGAATCCTTGATAAGTTAGGAAAGCAATTTACTAAACATGTTGGGTAAATAGCAATTCCAGGGTCAAGATTTAATTTAATTTCGAACTGTGATGACTCCACCTCTGCTCGGTGTTACGGAGGAAGAGGAGGGCCAAAGCAATGTATCTTTGTTGGTGTCCTCAGCCTCCTTAGAAAATATATGCAAGAATGGATCGAAGCTCAAGGAACGGAACTACATGGGTTTATCTGATTGCTCCTCCGTAGACAGCTCGAACATGTCATCAGAAGACAACAGCAGTAGCTGTCTGAATTTGAAGGCAACGGAGCTCAGGCTTGGACTTCCTGGATCCCAGTCTCCTGAGAGGGATTCAGAGCTTTCCCTTTTGAGCTCAGCAAAACTTGATGAGAAGCCACTTTTCCCATTGCACCCTTCAAAGGATTGTAATTACCCCCTATCACAGAAAACAGTTGTCTCAGGCAACAAAAGAGGGTTCTCTGATGCTATGGATGATTTTTCAGAGGTGAAATGTCCTCATTAGCTGCTGATGGTTTAATGTTTAACTAATGTATCTAAGGAACCTGCCCTTTTTTTTCCACAGGGCAAGTTTATTATCAATTCCGAGGTTAATGTGATGCTCTCACCAAGACCTCTGAACTCAGGTCTGAAAGCAAGTTCTGGAAAAGAGAATCCTGGGAGTCAGCTATTTAAGATGAAAGAGACTATGCAGCAAAATACTCATCAGGAGAGGCCTAGCAATGATGATGTTTCAAAACGTGTTGGGGCTGCAACTAACAATAGCAGTGCACCTGCTACTAAGTAAGTTCAGATGACTTGAAGAAGGAATTGTGAGAACTTTGAATATGAAATGAAATGGCATGAACCTAATGTTCATCGTCATGCCAGGGCGCAAGTTGTAGGTTGGCCACCTATTAGATCGTATTGGAAGAACACTTTGGCTTCTACTTCGAAAAACACCGAAGAAGTTGATGGAAAGGCCGGATCAGGCGCTCTATTTGTCAAAGTCAGCATGGACGGTGCCCCTTATCTGAGGAAAGTAGACCTTAAAACTTATTCTGCATACCAGGAACTGTCTTCTGCACTTGAGAAAATGTTCAGTTGTTTTACAATAGGTAAGCTATTGTAGGTAAAGATTTGTACAGAGTTTAACATGTTGACCTTTTCCGTGAATTTAAAATTTTGCATGGTTCCAGTTACTGCTATGTCTTTATTGTGTCAGGTCAGTATGGATCTCATGGAGCATCAGGGAGGGAGATGTTAAGTGAGAGCAAGCTAAAGGATTTGCTGAATGGATCAGAGTATGTCCTTACTTATGAGGACAAGGATGGTGACTGGATGCTTGTGGGTGATGTCCCATGGGAGTAAGTTCTCATCCATCCATTACATCTTAACTTTCATCATATGCACTTAATTATTTTGCCATTTAGATTTTCTGTTATTCCCTTTAGCCCTATCCCCTGTCGATCTTTTTATTTTCTACTTATCAGAAGAATAATATTAATCTTAACACATCCTTGATTCAAAAGTAATGCTCATTGCACAGGGAAGAGTTTTGTTACTTATATAATAATTTGTGGGACCTTGCCCTTGTTGTCAGTCGCAAGGATGAGTGGATATGGTCTCAGAAAGCAGTCCTTTAATGCTTGTGAACGTAGAGTGCTATGCCTTTGTGTTGCAAGGAAGGACAGGCATAATAAAATGAGAGATTTGGTTTTTGCATGCACGGACTGAGACGTGGCGTTTCTATGCATAACCTAAAAGAGAGCCCTTGTACTCCACCTGTTAAGGGTTCTGCTACTAGCCGGCTCAACGGTTTAAACTGCAACTGACTTCAGGAGAGTGTAACCTCCTTAATGAAGGACAATAATGAAATTAACTTTTCTTTTCTATTTCCTTTTCTCTGCCTTATGAGACGTTCCATGGGACAATTTATTAAATATTTTAGAACTTTGTGCAAGTTTTGTATGAGCTACATATGTGACGGGGACATCCTAAACAAAATCTCTTTGAGCAAAGGTTTAATCTGGAAGATATTGTTTCTCTTGTTAGCAGAAATGTTGAGGCTCTTCATAGACAATAGTCATGAAAATAAGCAAGGAAATGCCATAGCTACTTCTATCTTGTCTGATGGCCAACACGTTTGGTTCTCCAGGAATTTTATTTAATCCTTTTTGGTCTTTATACACGAGTTCTACAATTCAATGGTAATTGAGAGATCAAGTCTTCGCGTAAAAGCCAATTACATGTAACTTCACACTCACATCACCCCATGAGTCAATTTTTTATGCATGCAGATACATTTTTGTTATTTATTGCTTGTATGATATTCATGGCTTCCAATAACGAGCATTCTGCTCATACTCAAAATTGCGAAACTGTAATATGTATAAATTTGTAACAACACTGCAGGTCTTTGTGACATTCATGGTTTTCTATTTATCTACTGCTTAGAGGTTTTTTGCTGTAGCTTAGACAATGTTATCTTTGGTCATGGTGAATTGGTAGATTATGTGCCACTGAGAAGTAATATATTGAAGATTTAAGTTAGCACTTACCATAAGTAGATTAACGTGATTGAAGTCATATCTTTCTTAACTATTTTTGTAAGTGTGATTAGCTTAATTACCGTCGCCTGTTTCTAAATTAGAGGGTGATGCTACCTAATGCATAATGGCACTTGTTACAGGATGTTTATTGATACCTGCAAAAGGCTGAGGATAATGAAGAGTTCTGATGCGATTGGCCTAGGTAAGTGAATATGTTTTCAATTTTACGTTCCATCAACTTGCCATCTTATTTTCTATCCTTAAGGCAGGACATTTTACTGAGAGTTGTAAGTAGATGCCTCTCATTAGAGATTCTTTGGAATGGTAAGACTTAATGAGGAAAGAATGAAAAGACATTTCAAAAGTTGAATATGTTGAGGTGCTTGGAAAATGTATGACATTGGTATGGTCACAGCTTGACAATTTACTATGCCCCTTTGCTCGCTTAAGGGTACAAAGATATCCTAGACATAAGAAATAATAGTATAAGAAAAAGGGACGAAAAAAGGAAGTAAGGTGGGACAATTGCAAAATCGACAAATTTACCTTAGCAGTATTGACAATGGCTTTAGGTGAAAGAATTATAACTAGATGGTCATTAAAGAAAATGAGGAACTCAGGGGGAGTGTTCCTCTAGTAGATTCAGGAACGGCACATATTCATGGGTGAGTCAAGCTCTGTATAAGCTCTGTATAATTCACTGGGGGAAGAGATTGACCTAGTATGGCTGCAGAAGAGCTTCAACCCACATAGTCCGAGGAGACCTAGTATGGAGTGGACAAACATAGCAAAAAAGTCTGCTGCTGATAGATTCAGTCACCCGCGGCTGCTGTGTCCTTTCCCTAGTAAAAGGCTGACTCTGAATAGATGAACTGAGATTGCTCTTAATGGAACTAACTTGCAGCTCTTGTACATCAAATGGCTAATATTGGAAACCAAATGATTTTGAAATTATTATCTAGAAGCACACCTCAAGTCTCGTGGTAGATGCCTTTTTGGAGACCCTTTTTCTGGCCTAATTTTCCATGTTTCTTACTCTTTCTACCTTAAGGCACACTTCTCCTATTATTTCCTGGATTTGGTTGCTTTTCCTATTCTATTGTTCATTCTTCTCTTTTTCCTTTCTTTGGGTGGAGGGGAGGGAGGGGTTTGTTGGCATTCATTTCTAAGTAACATCTGTGTGTATTTCTGCAGCTCCAAGGGCTATTGAGAAATGTCGGAACAGGAACTAGCTACTGTTTATGCATGATCCAGCTGTCTGTCCTGCAGCATATAAAGGGTAAGGTACTCAGATGATTGGCTAAAGAAGCTGAGAAACCAAGTTCTTGAGGCTTATACGTTATAGCTCTGGGCAGCAGATCATGTGTAGACAAAGTCGTCATGTTGTCATGGTTATGTTTCCATTTTCGAGTAATTAATGTCTTTTTGAGTTTATTACCTGTCATTGTGATTATATATGACTCGTGAGTGGCTGAGACCCTTAATATGGGAGTTGGTAACTTATGTGATGTGTGTTTCTTGGACATCAAATAGTGTGTAAAGTGCATTGTTCGATGTATACGTTATGTGGGTGCGTTCAAAAGCCAAGTTGAGTGTTAGCTTGAACTGCTTTGTTCAGTGTGGAACCATGCCCTAAGTCTCTGCATGGCTAGCAGTAGCTTTATGGGGTTATGCAGCTCCTCTATATTTTATAAGGTGCATTTCGTATGGGTTTCCGTATACCACCAAGTCCTTGTGTTAATAGGGATTTTGGGGTTTGAGAACCTGTCCAAGATAAGGAGGAAACTTAGAAAGATTAATAAATGAAGAAAGAGGAGTATTAAGTGTCATAAATAGCTGATACTGTTGTGTATGATAATCTCTATGAATGTGCTGTAGGACTCTCCATTATTGTACTTGAGAATTGATAGTGTTATTTATTGCTGCTATCTCTATCTCTTATCTCTTTCGGGGTATGCTTTTTGTTTGATGAATACCCGGGTGGGTGGGCCTGTGATTCCCAGATGGTGACTTACATTATTGAAGAAGATTATCTACCACCCCCCCCCCCCAGCTGCTATTGAGTAATTTAAAGCTTTTGTGTCTGCTTGGAGTAGAGGACAAACAGCTAATTTATTTGGAAATGTTTTTATTTTTTTGGGGGGGGGGGCCGGGGTCCAAATTTTAGCCGTCACCCCCGCCAAGGTGCATTATTATTTTTATTTTTTATTTTTATTTATATTATTTTTTATTTTTTCGTTTGCTGGCACTCGTAAAAGAAAGCTATAGCAATAACTCCTGCCACAAAGGTTACTACTCTCTGCCTTCAAGGGTTGGATGAAGTATGATAATATAATGGCGTGTCGTGGATAGAAGTTTTTATTAGGTTAAACTTAATACTTTCTTATTATAAATATTATGTGGCTCTTAACTAACACCCAACGAGCTTTGGGTTGCTGCTTTTGAAGCACCACATCATTTGTAGCTTGGTTTGTTGGAGCTCAGAGAACTTCACTTGTGATCACAAGTTGAGTGCTAATCTCACTATTTTTTTTTTTTTTTGGTTTTTTGAAAGGCAAAAGAGTTGATTAGTTTTAAGCCTTAAGAGGTTGTAAACGATTATCGATTTGAGAGTTGATACTAAGATTATCTAACCTTGATCACTACAACAATGTTTCTTCGCTAATCAATCCAAACGCAATCAAAGCCAAGCCTTATTTTATTATTTGCTTTTGCTAGCTTTGCTTTTTTTTTTTCTTTTTTTTTTGTTTTTGGGTGTTTGTTGGGGGGGGGGGGGAGTTTGAGGATTATTTCATTTGATACTGTGACATGTTTATAAGTCTAGCTTATTCACGTTTTATAACTATATTCATCTTATATCTTCTTCGAACTACCTTAAAGTGGACATCTTAATGCTTTAAAGTGTTTTTGATGCGCACTTATGTTGGGCCAATATAATGTTACTTCCCCCCCCCCCCCCTCCTTCAAATTAAATAATTTCGAATCTTGTTTTTCAAGTATTATAGTAAATTGAGCTTGACTTTCTGATTTATCCTTGACCAATGTCGTCATCTCTCAACCTGCATCGCCTAACACCCAATTCATATATGAAAAAAAGCTGATTTATGATGACTATTTGATAATAATAGTTCACTTGTAACTTGAAAGGTGCTTTTCGGACACTCAAAACTGCTAATGTGTTTTGTACCTGGCCAACTCATCTTGAAGTATATATAACAAGTTGGGCTGCAGACCCAAGTTCGTCGCCAAATATTTCCTTACAACAAAATTAAACGTAGTTTATTACAAGCTAAGGTGGATGTTGCTCAGTTTCTTTTTTTTTTTTTTTTTTTCTTTCCTTTTTCATTTAAGGCAGCAGAGAAGTATAATGTAATTACCAGAGGTGAGGTGGCTGCTGTCGTCGGCATACGTATAATAGTAAAAGATGTTGGATATGTTTGGGTTCATGAAATGTGGATGGGCCGTTTGGATTGGATTCAGACAATTAATAAAAATAATGATGCACGACTTCCAATTAAGCCATTACTGCTATCCGTCGTCGTTAGTTCAATATAATGCTGTCATCCATCATATAGTGAGACTCACTCTAATGTGTGTGTGTGTGTGTGTATATGTATATATTATTAATTGTTATACAGAATTCTTTGGATGGATGGCTATATATAACTAATAGAGAGTTTATGCATGCAAGGGAACTTTAATATATCGTCATATTAATTTTATGAGTTTTTTTTTCTTCCATTTAACTTATTAATTTTGCTCACAGTGGCCGGGCTGCTAGTAATTGTGCGAAATATATACATCATTAATAATGATTAATCTCTTTTGTTTGTTTTTGTAGAATGCTCCAAACTGGGGTGCGCTATGTAAATTTTTATCTGTGCGCCCATAACTTGTAGTAATTACTGATGACTCACACTCATTGGCACAAAAAATCTTTGATGGATGGATCAGTAGCTGTGACTGTGAGTCTCTCTGATGCATGCAGAGAAGATAGCAGCAGCAGCAGGAGATGGCATATGTTGTATAGCTCCATCATATGCTTGTAAAGGAGCCAACATGAATTCATGAAATAAACGGAAGATCTCAATATATAGAGTCAGTACATGAACCATACTGGTCGGATTTTAACAAGCCTGACAAACTCATCTTCTCAAGGACTACATGGAAATTGGAATTTTGGATTTGTGGTATTTTAAATATCTTCTCAATGTGATAAATATTTTATTCGCTACATGGCCTTCTGATCATTACACCATTTTTTTTCTTTCCTAGAGGTCCTGGCTCTGCCATGCATTTATGATCGTATGTGTGGATTTCAATCCCTTGATGATCAAATATTGTTCTAGTTATTTCGATATGATAACAAAGAACCAAATTATCACTATTATCACTCTTGCTTTTTCTACTTCTGCTTCTTCTTCCTAGTGCAGAATACCTCTAAGGGATTGTCATAACTCTATTATTATTTCACCATTTATGATCTTCATATAGTGTTATGGTAAGGGCTGATCAAAAACCTCAAGTGTGTGCTTAATTGAAGGGATCTGTACTGAATCTAAGATATTGATAACAAGTACAACTTCTTCAATGGATCACAAAATATAGGGAGAGTCATGTGCGATTCATATGCATCCACCACATTGGTTCTGAGTCGTTAAAGCTAAAAGGAAAGATCTTATTAGGCTTCAATTATTTAATGAATGTTTTGCAACACTTTGTGATTGCGTGTGAGGCGCAAAGAACTGATAGCTAAGATGATATATGAGCATGCGAATTAATCTAACCTTAATTTACTTTCGAAACAGCCAACTTATTGGTTTCAGAGGCAGGTACATATGGGGCACTCATCAATTTATTTATTAATTGACGAGAGCAAAGAGCGGAAGAGGCAAGTTGCATGAACATGCATGTTCGTTTAGATAAATAATTAGTTGGGATATGTACTTGCACTGATAATTATGCTATAAAAATTTTGTGTGTGTGTATATATATTTGACGAGGATATGTATGATTGTTAAGGGGAATATATTGTTAATTAATTAGCAGTTATCAGTTCATAACATGTGCCCCAATAATGGCAGATACTTTACATTCTTTGGAACCCTTGGTTTAACCTACTTACTAAAATCTTGTGATCATGCATATATGTCCATGTGATCAAACCTACTAACTTAATGTTTAGTTAACATATATAATTAATTATTTTTAGTTCACGTTTGGTATAATGGAATGGCCTGGAATAAAATAACTATTCCAACTTCTTATTCCCTTTCTTTTGTTTGGTAGAGTTAAAGTGAAATTGAAAAGCACATTCCATGGAATGACTTTTTTAGAAAAAAGTTGGAAAACCCATTCCTTAGCCAAACCTAAGGAATGAGTATTCCAACTTACTTCAGTGGGAATAACTAAAAAATAAAATAAAATCATAAAAATAAATTACTTTTCTCATATTATTGAACAAATTCTCAGTGGTTATTTAAAAATTAAAGTTAAAATATCCAGAAATTTGAAAAGTACCAAAAAAATTAAAAGTTAAAAATTTAAAGAATTAAAAATAAAAATTTGAAAATTAAAAACAAGGCATCTCTCTCATTTTTTACTCTTTTCTAATTTGAAATCATGTGTATTTTTATTGGATGATTAACTTTTCTCTCTTAATTATGTCAAAGAAAATAAACAAATTGACATATGATGCTAAAATAATAATGATAGAATAAGTAATGCTATTTTTTATTGTTGAGCAAACGATTGGCAAGAGTTTTTTAGTTTATATTAGTGTTGTATAAAATTAATTGTTATGTATAAACCTAAATTTATATCAAATCAAACAACAAGTGCATTTTCGTTAATAGAATTGATTTTCATTCCATCCTAGGTTGTTAAATAATTTTTTATGAAACATATGAAATAAAATGAACATTCCATTTTATCTCTTGTATGGTCTTAGCCAAACATAAGAAAAAGAATTAGTATTCCATTCTGTAATTTAAGAGAGCTAATTAATGACCCGTCATGAAGGGAAAAACTAAAAAAAAATAAAATAAAATAAAGAAAAACTTGGTAGATATAGTCACGCCATTGCCAGCTCCATCTTCACTAATTAAACCGAAGTTGATAGCCAGGTTGTTTAAGAATCGGGCAATTAGAGGAATGTCTTTGCTCTAACTGTGATTGCATTAAACTAAACTTGGATTTCTTATGAATATAATATCGTAGTAAAAGACAAAATACTGGTAGATAATCTTCAATTGTCTGTACTTAAAGGATTCGATCACGGTGTTAATCACGTTTCCAGGAGCAACTTCCAGATGCTTATATGTGACAAAATGGTAAGCATATATGGTTACTTCATATATATCCTTGTTCTGGATCCTTCTTTTGGCTTTTTTTTGCTTTATATATTGGTCAAGGTTCCAAGCAACATAATTAACTAGTCTGAATTATAAAGTGTATAAATAAATGTACTAGACTTGTTAATTAGCTCTCCCTTGTAACCAAAAAAGCGAATAGTAATGGACTGATGATATAAATATGATAAAATCATCTGTATGACACTATATGTCAATAGAAGAAACAAGTTTAACTATTGTGGATGGCGTAAATTAAATCATGAGGATTAGAGTAGTTTTGTAGGATGTTAGATCTAATAAGAACTCATGCTGCGACCTTATTATCAGCTTCCACATCGGTGAGTCGTCGTCTCCTCACCTTGGAGTTTGCAAAAGCAAAGGATCTTATTCGTATGATCACGTTCAATAATGTCATGTGCCATGTGAGGCGTTTATTAAATTCTCAATTTGAGAGTTTACTAGGAAGATACCCTTCATCATACATACATACCTATACCTATGCATATATTTATTTATATATATATATAGAAAGAGTGAACAATCAATCATTAGGCTACTTGCCATCCTTCAGTACTAACACCTGTCCATGTGAACATAACTAATTAATTTGGTTTTTCTCGATCCACAAATCTTCTATTTCTTTTTAATATATATAGCGCGCATAAATCTTTTTTTTTAATTGTTCCTGACGATCAACGGGGTTTATGGTGTTAATTTGGTCGGCGACTAAATTATAAATCTACACAAGGATATATATATATATATATATACATATATTTGATAATATTTAAACTTTTAATTGAATATTTTGTTAAGAAAATTATCGCTTCCTACATTATACTAACTCATTGATCAAAACAAATATGACTAACAAACTTTTTGCTCGCAGTGATGTATTAATATTCTAAAACATGCAAGATCATAACCACCTACCGTTTCGAACCAATTGGACGGAATAAACAAATGGGTACATAGCCAACCACTATGTGATGATCCAACTCCTGTGGGGACTCAATTGATTCGCTGCTCTGAACTTGATGAATCAATCATTTTTATTTTGTTTCCAAGTGAATTTATTATATACATGTACGCATATTCAATCCCCATGCAATAATATATATATATATATATATATATATATAGAGAGAGAGAGAGAGAGAGAGAGAGAGAGAGATATGATATACAACATGCATGCATGAAGAAGCTAAGCTAAGCTCGGCAGACTATATGGTCGTTGAATTGATGGGATGTAGGGCTTTGTAATCACAAGTTTTGAGTTTGGCCGATGCCTTTTTAAAGAGGAGTCCTTAATTCGCATATATTATTAATAACACACCTCATTTAAAACTTATAGATTTCGAGTTCAAGTCATCAATAAGAATAAGTGAAAATCCTCTTTTGAAATAAAATAAATCTTTCATTAATTATTAACAAGCCTCAACACCATATGCATGAACAAACTCGCATGTTTATTTCGAATCCAGCTTGCTCTTTTTACGTGTCGAAGGAAGTGCAAAGCCTGATTTAGAGAGTAAACTTACTATTCATCGAACGCACATTTTTGCTCAACTAGTACAGCCTGATCAATCTGAAGTAGTATACATATACCAGGAAAAACCATGCACCATATATAAGCTAATTCTAATCTGTAACCCTTTTTTTAAGTTGTTGCAATAGTTTCTTATTCAATTGAATAACTGCAGAGAGAACAGATACAAAATTAGAGTTTTGAGCGGGGCATACGTAGGTCATGTATGTAAATGTTTCTTGCTTGGAAGCTTCTACAAATAAGAAAAGAGGACCATCGTGTTGTCCAGTGGGGCTTCTCATTTCTAGGAGGTCAACTAACTTTGACTGAAGCCCGCGTCATACAAGTCCACGTGGAGACATAGGGTCGAAGGGATGGATGACATGGTATCCTAGTTGGACAGTGCACATGGTATGTCGACCTGCCACGTCGATTTCTCAATGGTACAAGACCAGGGGTCCATTAATGATCACTTCGCGAATTCACAACCTCGCATTAAAAATTGGTAATCACTAGTGTCCCAAACCTTTGAAGTGATGCTTATTAGAATTATGATGACAAAAAATAATTAGAAATGTCCAGTTAACTCTAAAACAGGAAAGATCATGCATGGTGAGACCTAAAAAATGTGAAGGACGAAACCAAGATGATCTGATCATATGATAAGATGAATGTTCACGGTCTGAAGTACCAAAATAGATCACTTCATATTACAAAATTTTTGAGTAATAATGCTGAAAAGCCTAAAATTTGAACATTACGGTTTTACTCTGTCTTTGTCAAAATAATATATGTCAAGAATGAATTTGAAGTTAATTTTGACTATCAATTATATGTGATGGAACTAAGGGTTTGTTTGGTAAATTTAACTATTAGAATAATTGATAATTATTTGAGTAGCTGATAGCTGTTTGGGTAACTGATGGATTAGCTGATAGTTGTTGTATTTGAACTATTTAGCTAGTTGATTTAACAAAATGTGTTCGATAAATTTAGTTGTTAGATTAGCTAATGAATGTAAAATAATGTAAAAAGACATTGCTATTATGTTATTATTATTGTTGTTGTTTTTATCATAATTATATTTATTATTACCATTATAGGAATAAAATAATATATTTTCTAGTTAGATATTTATTTTTATAATAATATTTTAATATTAAAATATAACTAATTTTTTGACAAAACATTTGTATTAATATTATAAAAATAATTTTAGTATATTTAAGATTTATTTGGTCAAAAAAAGAACTAATAAAACTTATGCTTTTTGGTAAATGTTGATTAGATAAGATTTGAAATTTACTTTTGTATCATTTTTTAATTTTTATTTGTGAAATAAAAGGTAAAAAATATAATGAGAGATTAGAAAAAGAGTAGAATTGTTAGAAAAATAAAGAAAAGGGTAGAATTGCCAAGAAGAAAAACTAAAAAGCTAATAACTATCTAAAAGGCTAAAATTTTTAGCTTCAACAGTAAAAGCTACTCTAAGGGGTGTTTGGTTTGGAGAATGAAAATTCATTCATGGGAATTACATAGCGAGGAATCAAATTCCTGGGAATGTGATTCTCAGAAATGATATAAAAAGCTTTTGGAATATCAAAAACATTCCTAGAAAATTTTGGAGAATTCCTAGGAATGTTAACGTGTTATGTTTGGTTTAAAATTAATATTCTTGAGAATTTTGAGCTATTCTACAAAATGTCCCTAATTAATTAACTAATTAATTATTTTTATTAGTATTAATTATTTATTTTTAATTAACTATTCATTAATTAATATTATTCATTTTTTTTATATTTTTAATTGATTAATACATATTGTCATTTGATTTATTGTTTAGTTATTTACTTAATTAATTATATTTAATTAATTAAATATTATTTTTTATTTAATTAACCTTTTCAAATAATTAATTCATTTGTTTATTAATTATTATTATTTAATTATTATTTTATTAATTTTTAATAATTTAATTATTCTTTAATCAATTAAATTAATTAGATATTAATTATTATTACATTTTTAATTAATTTAAATATTTTTATTTTAAAATTAATATTTTAAATTAATTATTAATTATTAATTTTTTATTTCTTAATTATTTGATAATTATTTTTTATTGTTAAAGATAAAAGCCGATATTTAATAAAAGTACATATTGAATAATTTTATTATCATTATTGTCATTATTATTATTATTATTATTCATTAATTATTTTTTATTTTTGTTAATTTTTATCATACATGAGAGTGTTTTAAATATGGGCTTTTCTATCTTTTTAATTTACTTTTACACATTCCTATATAGTTCGATTCCTACCTCCTTGCATGGGAATGAAAATTGAGCAAATGATGGGAATATTAATATAATAAGTTTAGATATTATTTTTTATTCTGCGAACTAAATACTAGAATATTACATTCTTATGTTCACTTTTTCAGGAATCCTCCATGATTTCGTGAATGAAACGTACCCTAAAAGCTTTAAGTTGGAATATTGGTGTTAGGTATTAGAGATAATAAAACGTTATTAATTGTCAAACAAAAAAGAAGACAGTGAAACTGGAGGAAACCTAACAGGGATCTGGGGATTTGCGCAATCTGAGACTAAAGAGACAAGAAATAGTAAAATAATGAAGAAAGTGGGTTAAAGAGCCTAACTTTTGATTAAGATAATGATAATGATGAGGGTAAAGATTGGATAATTATGGAGTTGTATGGGATTTGCACACTCCAAAGTCGTAAAAGTGGTTTGACAAATGAATTTCCAAAAGTCACGCATTTCCAAGCTTCTCCCCAACAAAAAGAAGACGTCAGCAGAGAAGCAGAGAGAGAGAGAAAGGGGTTTTGGAAAAGAAGGGGTGAGTTACCAGTAGAATGACCACACGTTGAGCCCTGTAAAATTATTTTGAATGTTGATGCTCCATTCTGCATTGGGTGAGATTTGCTTACTTTTGATTTAATTACTAATCTCTCTCTTACTTAATTTGCTTTGCTGTCAAAAGAGAGAGGTGACACTGCTAACCCCCCCCCCCGCCCCCGGTTACCTTACTTTTACTGCTCTTATCGGGAAGGTACCACCCATCACCGTCTCACACAACTCCAAGCTACCATCTCTCTCACTCAACTCTTCCTCCAAGAAAAAGAAGAAGAAGAGGAAAATGAAGAAGAAGAAGAAGAAAATGATGCTCCATTGTTAGTAAAATTGTTTCTCCTCCTTATCATGGTGTTGCACATACCTTTCCGCCTTCTCTACTTTATCAATAACATTCATCTCTGCTCTACCTTATAAGCAAATAATGATAATAATAATAACAAATAAAGTTAATAAGTTATTTTTTCTTATAATCCTAGAAAATATCCCACAATTTTTTTTTTGAAAAAAATATTATTTTCAATCTTTAAAAAAGAAGAGGCAAATGCTTTCGGCAGGTATTCATCGACTAAGATTCATCCACTATTTTCACAACGTTGTCTAGATTTGAATTTTCTTTTTGAGAAACAACTGCAGCCCCGGCGGCAACCAAACGGCTGACACAATGTGATGTGAGGAGGCAGGACAGGCTAAATTAAAAGCCCATTAAATTTGCATGGTGTTACGTAAAATTACGCATATCTCAATAGACTCTAATGATGAGAGCCCCCGCCTATTATTTATTTATTAATTCTAATTATTTACCAATGACTTTATATTATATATATAAATGTGTATATACATATTTATATATATATATTAATTGACTAGTAGTTCCTAGTAGGCAGGGTGGGGGGGAGAGAGGGGCGGCTATGGCCTATACTTAAACATGTTTTTGATTGGTAAAATTGATAGATTCCTCCTATGAACAAAGCCCACTTCTTAATTAATTAATGTTGATGTCTTCGTCATATATATATATATATATATATATATAAATATATAAGTAGGGCAGGGGCCATTAACGAACCTAATTGGATAATTTCGAAAGCAACTTTGTACGCTAAGTTCAAGAATTGCGCTTGCCCACCAAAAACAAACAAAATTCACCACACCACACCACCCCACCACTGGGCTGTCATTTCGTTCATAAATTACTATTAGGAGGGCGTTTAGTTTTGTTTATTTGTGTTTTTAAACATTTAAATAATAAAAAATACATAAAAAAAAAAAAAAATTTTAAATACTTACACGTATCTAAAATAAGCAAAGTCAAACATACCCTAGGTTCTTACCTTAGCTGTACAAAGTTTCCTTTTCCACATAAATTTGAAAGTGAAAATCCTTTTCACCGCGTAAAAGCTTTCATTTAATTTGTACGTACGACAAACTTCTTACCATATTTATTGACTCTCCACTGAGCTACCATATCGCGTGTGATGCTGCATAGGGGATCAGAAAATAAACGGCCAGATCTGAGTTTTGTATCATCCAAGTACGGTTGTATCTCACCTGCGGATTCTCACTTTCTCTCATCTTCTGCATTTAATGATTCGATGCCACCCACGCATGCACCAGTTACTTAGTCCTCCAGCTTCTGCTCTCCTACTTTCACACACTTGTTTTCTTTCGTCGTCCGATGTTTATTATCTTTCTTACACTATCGTTTTACGTAGTCCAATTAAATAGCCTAAACCCCGTGCGAATCTCGGATTGGTATAAATCTAATATTTGTTAAACTATACAACTAATAATACAAT
This sequence comes from Cordia subcordata, assembly GCA_028554755.1. Classification (NCBI taxonomy): domain Eukaryota; kingdom Viridiplantae; phylum Streptophyta; class Magnoliopsida; order Boraginales; family Cordiaceae; genus Cordia; species Cordia subcordata. The sequence goes on along the minus strand of JAPTOF010000002.1, from coordinate 33,093,389 downwards.
AAAATATATGTCGTAATAATTAATTCATAAAAATTAAAATCTAATTAAAAACAAATATAAAGAAGAAGAAGAAAAAAAAAGTCATCAACACATTTAATAAGAAAAACACATACGAGTGGATCATTGGTTTATAGAATTATTTCTATTCTTGGAGGAAAGTAAATTTCTCGCTGCATCAGTTAGTGACTATTTATCATATTAAAAGTGATATTAAAATTTTCAGATAGAGATTCAATGAAGTGAGAAACTATACGATCATAGAGTTTTAAATTTCGGCCACATTTATCACAAGTCAAACGGGTCCTAACAATATTTTAAGATTTTTTTCGTTAAATACAATTCACTAATTTTTGAATTTTAAAGCTTCTTTAACACATTGACAAGGAAAAGAAGTCAAATATCATCGAGAATTGAGACATGGCTTCCGTTAAACTACTTAACTTTTGAAAGCTTGCAACTAAACATACCTCGATTACACAAAATTAACCACACTTGACAACTAATCACGTTGAAATATTGGACAATGTTTAGTGCGGAAGTGGTCAAAACACACAATCATGCATGCAAATATTGATATTAAGTAGTAGTCTAACTAATAGTAATAGGTTAATTTAGTTGTTGTATGTGTCATTAAAGGACAGTTTGTCATGACACTAAACATAGGAGGTGCGTGACACATGAATCACCCAACACATACTAAAAGTAATGTTTAGGCCATGCCAGAGGTCGGTGACCATAACGTGCCCCTAGAGAAAGTAAAGGCCACCGTTGACTGTCGCCGTAAATTATTTACCAAGCCAACGCGCACCAACCGGCCACCGGGTAAAAAAAAAAAAAAAATTTCTCAAATAATTTACCCTCACTCCAATCAGAAACCAATCAATTTACAATTATGAGCTGCACCTTGTACTACTACTATTTCTTTTTTTAATCCTCGAGCTCACTATACCACAAGATTTATTTTAATCTGGCTGTTAGCATAAGTAAACAACAATTTCATTTGATTGAAAAAGGTAGAGTTTGAAGTTAAATTTTTTCATTATAAATTTCATTTAATTATTAACTGACATGAAATGTGCGTTTAGTATTGAAGTTGTCACCTTATTTAAAAGTTTAAGTTTATAAAAAAGATATTAATTTATTCATTTATTATATTTAACATGTCTGTCACATGTAACAGGATAAAACTTTGTACATGAAAATTTTAATATCTTTTAAATGAGTGGCAATAAATTTCGAATTTAGATTGTTTGATTTTTAAGTTTTGATATCATATTAAAATTATTGCCTTATCTAAAATTTTAAACTTGTAGAAAAGATATTAATTTATTAATTTATTATACTTAACTGTTAGAATATGATATATTGTTATTCTATTTCATTGATGCGGTTCTATTCTACCTCAAAGAGTTCTACGGTGACCAAGTTATTTTTTTCAATGGAAACGAAACTTTCTTAATTTATGTACGTAAATTTAAGCCTACAAGGGTATAATAGACAGACAGATTTATCTCAAGTTTAATTTTAGAATAGACATTTGTTGGAAGAAATTTTTTTTTTCTTTTCGCAATTTCCAATCTTATGGTGATTATGTTTAAGATCGATGTAAATTGAATATACCTAGTGACTAGTTACTAGTGCAAAGCAAAAACAAAAGAGAGAGAGAGAGAGAGAGAGTGAAGGCAGCAGATCTCCATGAAGCCATTTATAGACGTTGCAGCGGTCATTTTGGGTCTTAATATCCATCTCTGCACACACAATCTCTGTGAGAGAGAGAGAGAGAGAGAGAGAGAGAGAGAGACAAAGAGAGAGAAGTAGAACAAAAGGGCATAAATAGAGGTTTTTGGGCTTTCTCTATGTTTTGAAAAGCTTACTAGTGTTTTTGTCCCTTTTAACTTTTTTATTAGAGTAGTAGATGAGCTAGCTTTGTATTTGATCCCATATGCGCTTGGTGTTGTTCTTATACTCGTTAAATCTTTTTGTCTTGTGCGTCAGCCTCTTCATCAGATCCATACCCTAACAGTGCACATCTTTTTTACTCACTGCCACTACACCATCATTCTCAAATCTGTAATAAATGAAAAAGAGTTGAAAGATAAAAAGGGTCCATACACATTGAAATAGTGGATAAGCAAAAAAGAAAAGAAAAAAAAAAGAAACAGGGCGGAGTGGAATTTTTTTTTTTTTTGCATAGTTGATTCGTTATTGAGAAATGGGGAGGGGTTGGAGAAGAGCGTTTTGCACAACAATCCCAAGAGAAAGAGAAAGCAAGTCGTCGGTTGTGGATAATCATAACAGGAACCATCAGCAGCAGCAGCAAAGTAGTAGTAAAAGCCAAGGAGCAAGCCCCAGAAGTGGTGGTGGGCCAAAGCTTGGTTTCTTCAGCAACCCTTCGACACCTAGATTGCGTTCTCCTCAGCCGCCTGTGCGTTGCAACACTATACCAGCTTCTTCTAGTGATGCCCTCATTAGCCCCAGACTTCTCTGCACCACCACACCTAAATCTTCTTCCACCAGATCCCCAAAAACAAATCCTTCTTCTCCTAGATCCCCATTTGCCATCCTCAAGAACACCCTCCGCCTCTCCAGAGTAAGTAGTCTGTCTTGTTGCTCTTTCGTCTTTCTTCTCTTGTTTCAAAAAGCACTACTACTCAACAATATTTTAAGCAGTCTACGTATCATTTTAGCATTTCAATATGGAACGGCCATTTATTTTTATCATACCATGCCAAGATGATTTTAATTTGTATTCATAAATTTTGGTTTTGGTAATTAAAAAACTATTTTTTTGCAGAGTGGGTGTGGGGTGTGTATGCAAAGTGTGAAGACAGGGCAAGGGATGGCAATATACACAGCCGAGTGCTCCCACACGTTCCACTTCCCTTGCATAGCTTCGCATGTTAGAAAACGAGGCACGCTTGTTTGCCCAGTTTGTCATTCCACCTGGAAAGATGTTCCTTTACTCGCTATCCACCAGCAACAACAACGAGTACAACAGCAGCAACAACAACAAGAGAAAGAGATTGTTATTGATGAAAGCAGCAGCAGCAGCAGCAACAAACACCATTATCGTTATCATCACGCTAGCGGTACTAATCTGTTGCCCAATGTTAAGACCAAGCAAGAATCATGGCATCAGCTGAACACATACAACGACGATGAGCCACTTGCTTCCCCAACAGCGTCCAAATTTAACGCCATCCTGGAAGCAGTAAACGAGGAAAGAGAAGCTGTTCGAGAAGAGGAACAAGTAGAAGACGAGATCGAAGAGTTCAAAGGCTTTTTTGTCAACCCAGTTTCGAGTGATGAAGCCGCCCTTCATGCCAACCGAAATGTTGAGGCCAGCTTGACGCCCGAAGCAGCTCTTGTTTCTGTGGGTCCAGCTTATGAGACTTACGCCGTCGTCTTGAAGCTGAAAGCCCCACGTCCCCCACCTTTGGCCGCCGCCCACAACAGCAGCCATACGGCCCATGTTTTGGAGCCGGCTCGTCGGGCGCCTATCGATTTGGTGACTGTTCTTGATGTGAGCGGGGGCATGAGTGGGGCCAAGCTGCAGGTGTTGAAACGTGCTATGAGATTGGTCATTTCGTCTCTCGGCTCGGCTGATAGGCTCTCCATTGTGGCTTTCTCGGCTGCTCCGAAGAGGTTGATGCCGTTGAGGAGAATGACGGCTCAGGGGCAGCGTGCGGCTCGGCGTATCGTTGATCGGCTTGCGTGCAGCCAAGGCACCAGCGTTGGCGAGGCCTTGAGGAAAGCCACTAAAGTCCTTGAAGACCGGCGCGAGAGAAACCCGGTTGCTAGCATCATGCTGTTATCCGACGGCCAAGACGAAGGTGGTGGTGGTGGTGGTGGTGGTGGCGGGGTTCAAACAAACAATACGAATCAAAGGCAAAGGTCTACATCATCTACCACCCACGTGTCATCGACCCGATTCGGACATGTTGAAATTCCGGTTCACTCATCCGGCTTTGGGGAAAAAGCCGGCAGATGCAGTGAGGAGGCAGGCGAGGAGGAGGATGCATTTACAAAATGTGTAGGTGGGTTACTGTGCGTGGTGGTTCAGGAGTTGCGGGTTCAGCTAGAGTTTGCAGCGGGGTCGGACCCAGCTGAGATCTCAGCCGCTTATTTATGTAGCGGGAGGCCCACAATGCTAAGCTCCGGTTCATCAGTGATGCGTGTGGGCGATTTCTATGCGGAGGAAGAAAGACGAGTGCTGTTGGAAGTACGAGTCCCGAGGTGGTCGAGGGGTGGCACTCATCACGTCTTATCTGTCAAGTGGTGTTACAAAGATCCAGCCACCCAACACCTCATCCACGGTGGTGATCACGCTCTGCTGGTGCCTCGCTTACAACCCCTTCGATCATTCCCGCCTCCAATCCAGCGGCTGAGGAATCTTTTCATTACTACCCGTGCGATAGCCGAGTCTCGCCGATTCATTGAGCTCAATCAGCATGGGCTCACCAGCGCCATCCATTTGCTATCATCGGCTCGAGCTTTGTTATTGCAGTCGACCCCATGCCAGTCCTCGGCCGATGAGTACGTCAAGAGCTTAGAAGCCGAGCTCGCAGAGCTGCAATGCAGGAGACAGCAGCAGATGGTGGAACACCAACAAATTATCCAACCGAGGAGGTTTGGTGACGCAGAGTTGGGCTTCTTCTTAGATGAGAACGGTGAGCCGCTTACGCCTACGTCGGCTTGGAGAGCGGCTGAGAAGCTGGCTAAAGTAGCCGAGATGAAAAAGTCTATGAATAGAGTCAGCGATTTGCACGGCTTTGAAAATGCTAGATTTTGAAACTCTTTTTTTTTTTTTTTTTTGGTTTTTCTCCTCCCCACCAAAAAAGGGGGTGGGGAAAAAAAGAAAGGAAAAATAAAGAAATTTGTAGTTAAAAAAAAAAAAGATGGCAAAATAGGAAGCGGGCGAGACAGGCAGGCCCTTTCTGCAGAGAGTGACCCAATCAGGCCCACTTATGATTGATTGACGGGGTGGGCTGGACCCCCTTGCTGTTGTGTCCTCTGCTTACGTAGATGGAGAGAAGAAACGAGTATTGCTTTCAATGGAGACAAGGGGAATGGGTGGTCTCTGCTCGTCTGATGATCTTTCTTCGTGGAAAAGGGTGTAAATGTTTTTATATATATCTTGATGATGTTTCCTAGGCACCAATTTTCTTTTCGCTTTTCATTCTCACCTCAACTATTTTCATCTTCTTTCCTTTTCCATTTCCTTTTCTTGTATTTTGATCTACTGCTTTTCTCGTTTTTCTTTTTCTCAATCCTCACATTTCAATTCCATATATATTGTAATGCATATCGTACTGTAATAATATTGGAAAACCTCATGACTTTTGTCGCCTCAAATACTAATTAATTTCATACAAATGAATGAATGAACGACCACAAATATGAAGAGGTTATTTAACGATAATTGTTTGTTGAGAGCAACTAGCAGGATTAATTAGTTATTAACCAAAATTTGCGTTACCTAGTATCAATATGATAGTTCATGCGAATTCTTCATGAATCTCTGGTATACCACAAATATATATATATATATATATATATATGAAAGAGGACAACCCCTGTTTCGCCGACATGTTTGGAGTCGAGAACATAATAATATCCATAATTTACCGAAATTAATATGATAGCCTGTATAGTATAGTAGTATTATTATACTATACCAACTCTCTTATGAATTATTATTATTATGACGTAACCAAATATGACGGAATTGATGCAAACTGGGGGTCAGTAGTCCCATCAAATACCAACTCTTCCCCCACCCCCCCCCCTGCCCCGCATTCTTGTCAGGCTTGTGGCACTGTACAAGATTTATGTCCCAAAATTTTAAATAAAAAAAAAAAAATTTGCAGCAAAAAGGCCTTCGTTGAAGCTCCCAATTAAAATCTGACCGTCCCCCAGGCTCCCCGAATTTGCACTAAAACAGTTGCAATTACACAAAACAACCAAGACTACTACTCAAGACTACATTATCTATCCCATAAAATGGTCCCCAAACTACTACTACTCAAGACTACATTATCTATCAATGATGTGTTGATGCAGAGACAAACTATTGACGGATCAAGAACCCCAGCACTGATATCAACGTTTCAATGTTTTTAATTTGGGACCACTCACTCGCTCACTCTAGTAGTGGTACAAAGTGCAGTTTAGCTCATTTTGGCCCTATGGGTGAAAGCAGGTCCACGTCTTCTTGGCTTTACCAACACATGTTTGTTTAAACTCGTGAACAACGTAAACAGGGGCTTATAATATCAAACTCAGATGTCACTTTTCTTGGCTCAGTTAAGCCCTGTACGTGAGTCTTCTGAGATGAGATACCACTAGAGAACTACAGTAAAATGAATGAATATACCAGACACTAGAATCTATACAATCCTAGAACCTGAACCGGACTAGATACAGCGTTGAGCCAACAATTTTCCGTTTCTATATAACGAGGACCCCAGAAGTTACAAATTTCTTACTATACGTATTTCAGGTCTGTCAAGATAATCAGAAATATTTGTAATGAACATGTATAAATTGATCAATTTCGACCTTGAAGACTTTGGAGTTTGGGCCAAATCAAATTGCCATCCAACCCTTTAACGTCAAACCTGGTGTTTCTCAAACGAGTAATAACATAATCTTATTCCATTAGACTTGAAGATGTTCAGTTTATAAAGCTAATTATCCTAATCTTTGCCAGTTTTGTCTCGCAATTATTGTTGTATCCTAGATCCTCTAATTAACCAGATAATTTAGCGATGCCATTTACTCCTTTTAAATGCTGTTGTGATATACTGATACTCGAGGGCTTTCACCTCTTCCCTAACATGAACCATAACAAGTGTCAAAATTTGGCTCAAGCGGACTATCTGTTAGAATCACATACCTCTCATAGTTAAGTTCAATCTTTCATTCTGTATTTGGTTCCTTCTGTGCAGTTGCTCTTGAAAGTAAATCATTGAATCTGCTCCAGTTCAGATTGGTGAATCACATGATCCTGAAGTAGACCACTTGGATCCAGTGCCATCAGTATTAAAAGATCATAAGTTTTCCTAGGGATGGTGGGGGTAGGGGGAAGGGTTTGTAATAGGAGAAGATATCCAAATGAATTCCAGTACTGAAAACAAAAAAATTTAACTATTAAATTAATTACAATGCTAAAGCTGTTAAAGAAAATCTTCACAAATTCTGCAATGAATCAGCTTTTACAAATGAAGCTTACCTCATTACACTCTGGTCCTTTTCTACGGAGCAGAATGGTCACATAAAAGTGATACTATAGACAAATGAAGGATATGCAATCAGAGGTATACTAGACATTCGAAAAGAAGTCGGGTAAAGTTTTAGTCTACTTTATATATTCCGGAGAAAATTTACAACAGCACCAAAAAGAAGACAGTCTGAGATGTGATTTATCCTCTTATTCAGATGCAACACCTTCAAAGAAGTTTTTGACGAAGAACTTGATACAGCTTACTTCTGAGTTTGCTCCACCTTAGCTCGAATCTTCTGCTCTAACACAGATATCTCGGTCTCAAGGTTGAACATCCTGTTAAGAGCATGCATATTTTCAAGCGTCTCACTCAGAGTGCGACTATCACTTCCATCACATCTTAGGTGCTGCATGGGGCCATGAAGGAGCTTGTTTACTATACCTCTACTAAGGTCATCCACTGCCCTCCGTGTCTTCTTGTCAATATCATCACCCATCTTTGACAAGCATTTCTCCAGCTCTGCAACTCTTATTCTTTCAGCATAAGCCCTCAGTTTCTTGATTGTGGGGACAGTCTCCAGTGAATCTCTCCAGGCTTCAAATTGTTTTGATTCGTCGGTAATAATTGCCTGGGCTTCCATTGCTTTCCGGAGTCTGTCCTCTTTATTAGCGGCCACAACCTCCTTAAGATCATCCACATTGTAAACTCTTGCCCCCTCAAGCTCATTAACACATGAACCCACATTTCTAGGAACCGAGATATCAACAAAAAGCCGCTTAACCCCAACACTTGGATCAACAGCAGGAAGATCCATCACATGCTCTTTCAGAAACAATGGAGTTTCTGATGCAGTACCGGTAAAAACAACATCAGCTTCGGCAGCACAGTTGAGCATTTCAGTAAGCGGTTTGTATATTATCTCAACATCCTTCATCTCTTCACGGATGGCAGCAACCCTGTCCTCACTTCTGTTCACAACCACCATCTTTGTGCATCCTTTGGCTACCAAGTGTTTGATTACAAGCTTCCCCATCTTGCCTGCTCCAATTACCAACATCCTAGCAGTAGCATGGGAGGATTCAGGAAGCTTCATCAGAGCCAACTCCACAGCAGCAGAACTGACAGAAACTGCTCCTGCTGCAATGTTTGTTTCAGTTCTGACTCTCTTTCCTACAGTGATGGCATGCTTGAAGAGCCCACTGATGTTTCTTCCAAAGCCCACAACGCCTTGCCCAACTTTGACTACTTGTTTGACCTGAGCAAGGATTTGACCTTCTCCTAAGACCAAGGAGTCTAGCCCCGCTGACACATCAAAGAGGTGTTGTGTAGCATCATTGTTGTACAGCAAAAACCGGTGCTTAGAAATCTCTGCAGTAGGGATTCCACTTTTCTGCCACCAGAGAGGACAATTTTGTAAGTAAGAAATGAATTGCACGCTTACGTGAACAACAAAAGAATAGGGTAAAAAAAGAATACCTTTGACATCCACTCGGTCACTTCTTTAACGCCACGGTGCTGAGAAAGAGCTACCACATAAATTTCCATCCTGTTACATGTACTAAGAACAGCAGCTTCTTCAATATGATTCAATCCACAGAGCTCCCCTATGGCTGTGGACCATTCTGCTTCAGGAATGGCAAGCTTTTCACGCATTTCAACTGGTGTACTGTGGATACTGAGCCCAATGACCACAATGCTGCTCCTTTCTTTTGTATATCCTGGATGACATGAACCATCATGTAACATTTGCACAAAAACATCTGAGAATTTTCGAAGGCATAGTGACATAGACCAAAACCAGGTTGTCTTTTTACAAAGTGATTGAACAAAGCACTCATGCATTTTGATGTCAAACATAATACAACCATCCAGAATCATGGACTTCTAGATGTTCACAAACATGAACTTCAATAAATCCAGCACCAAGGCACCCAACATTCAGAGAAGCATTGTGTAGAGATTTCAAAGATTTCCACAAGCTGAACAGCCAACTGACAACTATAATTAAAATGTTTCATCATTCCTCTGCTAGTAGATAACTAAGTGAACAAAAGATAAGCCTGTGACTTGGATGTTAAAAGTAAAGACAGGCAGACGAAGAAAGCAATAGCTGTTAAATAATTGAAGTTGTCGAATGTGTAAATAGTCGAAGCTATAGCAGATATACCTGGGGAAAAAAAAAAGGAAAGGACAAGAAAATTGATGGTCAGCCAGATATTGCCAGTTGCATCAAGAATGCTCAACTTGCAAGAACAATGTTGTGAACAAAAGGACAGACATTTTCAACGAGGGGCCAACTTTCTTTAAAAGCCAATGCATATGCCAAGTTCTGTAATAAAGCGTTCCTTCTAATATAGAACCTCAAGCTGAATATTATTTTGATTACATGACTCGAACACATAACCTGCTTAATCTTCCTCCCATTTTTTCCAATATCTTGAGAGCTTATGAGTCAATTAAACAAAAAGAAGGGGAAAAAAAAGAAACCAAATATAATAGACATAAAAGAAAAAGTAAAACTCTACCCCAAAACTTCCAATTGCCAATTGATGTGATGGCACATCATTTACTCTTTCCGTTCTTCTCTTTTTCTATTTTTCGCTAAATCTTTGGAGAAGAGATAAGCAGATTTTACTCTGTTTACTACCGAAATTTACTAAAAGGATTAATCAATGGAGGATCAACCACCTTGCTACGATAAGAAAACATGCTATGCTCAGAATCAGTCAAACAACACATTATCATTCAAATTCAAGACAATGACATCAAAAATTTCATCCACCAAAAATAATAAAAATCATGTCTTTTCACATTTCCAACAAAACCCAATTGCTAAAATTACATAAACGACACATTATCAGCCAGAACTCAACACAATCACATCAACTATTTCCAATAAAATCAATGGGAAAAAATCAAGCCTTTTAACAAATTAAATAGCGGCCACAAAATATCGACAACCAAAATTACATTAACGACGCATAGCACTCAAAGTTCAACACGATCACATGCAAGTAATAATAAGAATAAGAATAAGAAACTCCACCAAAAGTAGATTAAGAAAAAAACATTGACCAAGATTAGCAAAATTAAGAATCGGGGGTAATGAGTATAATTACTATCAGCAGCTGAAGTCTTGAGCTGCTCAAGAGCCGAGAGGCTCGAAGACAGCGCCGCATTGGCTGTAGACGGGTCCACTTTTCCGGCGGTCGTTTCAGCAGAAACTTCACACGTGATGATGGCTGAGCTGAAGCCATGAGCCGAGCCCTTTCTAACTGTAGCTCGTCTAGAGGATCGAGCCGGATTGCAGAGGAGGCCAATTGACGTGACGGCCGGATTGTTGACCAGTAAAGTCTCCAGCTTCGCCCCTGCAAACGCGCTCGACACCGCCATTGCTGGTAATTCCGTCAGGAGCCAAAACCCCGTCGTATGGAGAGAACTCAGAGCAACGTGTTCGTGCGCCCGTTTTCTTTTCTCTCTCTTTTTTTTTTTTTTCCTTTTCTCCCAATAGGAGGAATAGTGGGGTTTAAGGGCGTGTGGTGTTATGAAGTCATTGTGAATAATTTGATTAGTTTTTTTTTTTTTTTTTTTTTGGGTTTTTGTTTTTCGGTTAATTGGGTTGGGGTGGAGGGGAGATTGTATTTGTGGATTTCTTTGAGTTGTGATTGGCGGATGGTGTACACGTTTTATCAAAACTCAGCTTTTGGGATCCTCTATGTAAAGGCCCCACCAAATCTATACTAGTTAAATAATAAATACTATATATCTTTTTTTGCCCTTTTCTTTTTTATTTTTTTGAATTGTTAATTTGATTCCAAGTTTTTATGACATTCATTACAAAATCACAACCTCGGTACTGCAACAAACATCTATCTCAATACATATTTCACCTCAATTTAGGACTACAATAAAAGAAAAGTTTGAATTTATTTAATTTAGTTATAATAAATTCTACCACCGTAATAAGTATGAATTGAACGGCTTATAAACAAGTCTTTTGACTACTCAAAATACTCGAATAGTTCAATACCTAATAATATTCGGAAGTTTATTCTGCCTAAACTTTGAGCTACTTGTTTTCATTTATTATTTTATTTTATTATTATTATTATTTAATTTTTTAGGTGGAAAGAGGGGATACGTATTTCGACAAGAGAAAGATAAGATGGGAAGAGGAAGCGATGACTAGAGATGGAGAATGGTTAGTGGGATGACAAGGTCATTTTCAGCCACAACTTTGACGACAAGCCCAGCAATGCAGATCTTCACCACTGTTGATGCTTTGTCGTACGTGGTTTTAAGAATTCCAACGTAATTCCAATTTCCAACGCTTCTTGCTGCTTATTGGATTTTTAACTAACAAAAAAAGACAATACTCCCGTTTAACACAGCTTTCTCCATTTTTGCAGATATTATAATGCAAATTAAGCTTCACCCACAAGATATAAATTTACCAAACAACTAAAATGAGAAGAAACAATATTTTGACTGCAGCCTACTCAAAATACTATTGTCGAGCAGGGCCAATTGTTCTTTCGGAATTAGGTAACAATATCTCCTTATTCTAACCATTACTAAAAGAATCCAAAAAGGGACAATTATGGAACATTCATCCACCAGAATATGACCAACTTGTTGAAAGATGTAATTTACTGATCAGCATTGCAAACAAAATCCGACATTCTTGCCTTGATGTCAAAGAGTTTGTGCAATCGAAACCTAAATTATACATTCATTCCCCTTTTCCAAGTACGAAAATTGCAATAAAGTTTGGGATGAAGCAGAAGGCAGGCCAGATGTCCAATTGATATATGCTCAGTAGATGCAAACAATTGCAACTAGCTTACGAAAAAGTCTATGTTTCTGATTTCTCAAATGAGCCAGCCTTTAACTTGAATTATTGTTCATTCTATTTTTGTTCAAGCATAGCATGCAGTCCAAGATAATTTTCGCCAACTTGCTCCCCACAATTTCTTGGGAATTCTTCCTCATTCACACCTTTTGCAATTTGCAATGCTCCATAGAGCAAGCATCAATGTGGGTGCAAGACATGTTTCCAAAATAATAACAATATCGTGTTTCGTGTATATGCGTCATTAACTAGAAGCAAGATTTTAGTATTCCAACTTGATAATATATATCTTTAAAAGTTGTTGAACCGTAAAATAAAGAAAAGCTGTTTGATAATCGCAACATTTGAGCAAGATAAGCTGTTTTGGGGGACAAAAGGAAAAGGAAAAATGATACCCGAATTTTGAAATATACAGGAAAAAGTTGAACAATTTCTCAAATTAATAGAAACGAGAGCTCAAGTTAAGATGAAAGTCATACACTTGGTATATTAACCAGAAGTGAAACTGCAAGAATTTGAACAACCAGATGAAACCTCCCAAAGTCAACAGAAATTTGATACGCTTTTGATGCAAAGGACCAAAAGCTACTTCTTCTTCTTTTTTCCTTTCATTTTTCCATTTCTGCTTGGGTCAGTAGCCCATACCAATCATTACAGCATGCAACCATGCCGATGTGGAATAGGGAACATGCTTCTTGGGCCTATAAATCGGGCTTCGAGTAAAGCCCCACTAGTTGGGAAGTGGAAGTCAGTTGTCTGTGACTTGGACCAAGATCCACTCCCCTTTGTGGACTGGTTAAGAAGCCCATTTGTCCCTACTACAGTCCAAGTTAAAGTTTATCAGCTTTTAGCCTTTGTTGTTTCATTTTATTTTTTATTCTCTTTCCTTTGGGGTCAAATTTAGCTTGCTCTGATTAGTTGGATTCCGGTCCCTTTTCTGCCTTTCATTATAAATAACTAGTGTGTCCAGATATTTATATAATATGATATAAATTAAAAATTAAGTAATAATTTGTTTTTTTATTTTCAAAATAATGTTTAGTCTTTTTCTTTAAAAAAAAAAATATGCAGAAAACATGACATGTGCAAAAGAATAATAAGTTGATATTAACCGACATTTGACAATCATATAGTGCAGTAGACACTTCTTTGTTATATAGTATATATAATAGAACTTGACCAAAATATCTATATACCCATTAGGTAAAAATTTGATTTAGGAAATAAGATTTTTTGATAAAAATTAATAGATAATGTATTTGAAAAAATAAATTTATTAGTTTGGAAAATTATTTTAATAAATTAAATTCTTTTAGGAGGAAAAAATTGAAAAACCATTGTTATATATACATATTAATATGACACGCGTGTGATACAGCGACATATATGATTGTATATATTAAAACTATAGAGTTTTTATATCTTACTAAATAGTTATTAAAACAATTATATACTATGGAATTAATAAAATAATTATCATAATTAATTTGTTTAAAACAGGAATGAAACTGAATAAATGATAGAAGTAAAAAAAATGACCTAAAAATGAGCATATTTAATTGATAAATAATTATGAAAAACTTGTCATATAGAGCGCCACTTGGCAGTATGAAATTACAGCTTATTTTACTTTATTATATGGTATAGATAAATATATGTGTGTGTGTATATATCTATATGTATGTATGCATGTATATATGTGTGTGTAATCTAAATTGTATCATAAAAGTTGACAAAAATAAAGATGCCAAATTAGGAAAAGATTTAGTTTAGGAATAAATTTTTTGCTTCCATAAAATAATACTCAAATTGATTTGAAAAGGCATGATTTAATGTCTGAATTAATTAAGGGTTATAAAACGATGATTTTCTTGCATTGTAAAGTGCTGGAGATTGACAATTGTCGTGCAGAGAATAAGTCTTGAACATCAGGGTTTGCTTTAGTATATACTAATATGTCGCCTATGCAATTGCATAGGATGTGACATATTTAGGTAGAAAGGTTTAATTTTTTATCAATCTAAATGTTTCAAACAAATTTTATGAACTGATTTTAATAGATTAAATAATAATAATACACATACTATTAATAATATAACATTGTATTAGGGGAAAAAATTAGAGCTACCTAATAAAGAGATTTGCAACCATTTAGTAGAAAAGTCTATTGCTACAAATAGCTAAACAATATTAAAACCAACTTTTCGATATGACCTATAATAACTTGCTATATTTTACCAAAGCAAATAGAAATTAATGATGTTACTATGCTTTAAATACCATATAATAATTAGACTGCAATATATATGATAACACTCTAAGTAGTGAAGCTCATATATATTTGTTAATTGGCAGAATTACGTTTAGGATCTAAAATTAAATTATAGATTAGAAAAGAATTTTGAAAAAATATTCCATTTTTACATATTTTTCCTGAAAACTGGAAGGAAGGTTTGCTTCCATTTTCTAAACATATATTTAATATTTAAATATAATAAATCATTATAAGCTCCATACTAGTTTAGTAAAAAATAAGCAACATGCTAACAGAAAGTAAAAGGATAACATGCTAATAGTGATTAAGATAACATTATTAAAAAAAACATATTTTTAGAGGGGAAGCTTAAATGAATAACAAAAACATGAATAAAAAATAGAAACTGAGGTAAAGATATCATTACAGAGACGAATAAACACAACCCAAACCATAAATAATAAACTAATATTTAAACCGATATGTAAGATTGTAGAATAATAAATAAATATTTTTCGAACCTTTCCTCCAAAAAAGCTATATATCGAGGCAAAAGTAATAGAGATAATAAATGGTTAGTGAAATATAATGATATAACACTACGAACGCATAAATACGAAAGGGTTTAATATAAGGGAAACCACCAATCATCAATGATTTCGGTAGTAATCAGTGTGTAAATCGAAAAAGATCTAACAAAAATTGACAATATACATGTGATTATCTTATATATGCACAATTTTGAAATTTGTGAGACATCACAATTTGGAATTTAGGAGAAATAGTAGTGATAAGAAAGGAATCGATCGAATTGTGAGTATCTAAAGCAAAAGGGAAGCAAATCTGTGTTACCATGCATGAGATTGGAATGTATGAGCTGAAATATGATATTAAAATAATGATTTAATTATGATTTTAGACTAATGATTAAGTGTAAATAATATATGGAGAAGAAAAATGAAAGATTTTTTAGTGCACGAAAAGGAAAGAAATCGAAATGAACAACAACTAAATGATTTAGTTATAGGCAATAGACCTGTGACGTCCATATATATTTACGATTTTGAAAATCGAAAGAGTTAAGATTCTGTAATTACGAAGGAATTAAATAAAAAAATCAAATATAATGAAAAAGGAAGATTCTAGAAAAGGAAGGCCATTTATGAAAAATTTAAAAGAAAAAAGACAGCTGTACATTTTTTTAACATTATTAAGTAATAAACGCATAGCAACAAAGTAGTAGCGACACGTGGCAACATAGCATTTAACGGAGTTTATTTTATACTATAGTATAGATAATAGATAATAGATTAGTGACATTGCCAGTTTTATTTCTCTTTTTTTCTTTTTGGTTGGCAAACTAAATATGTACATTTAGATTAAGAAGGAAAAGTAGCATAACTATCCAATCACACTGTAAAGAGATAATGTAAAAGTTAAGGGTCTTGGTCCGCCATTGACTAATAAGACCTTCTACTCTAATGTAAAAATTATATTGTGAGCGTGAGTGCAAAATATAGGGAGATAGAGTGGCTTCATATAATTTGCTTTCCATGAAAAGAAGATGTCATCAATGTTGGTGTTTTTCTTAAGGAAGTCGAAAGCCCTCATATTTCACTGGAAAAAATAAAAACAAAAACAGAAATTCATTGTCGAATTTATATGTGTAGGAGGAACCTTGGTCATTCTATCCAACAACGTTGATAATTAATTTGGTAGCCCCAGAAATAATCATAATTTGGAGGTTGCCAGAGTCGGAGCCTATATACCAGTGATGGACCATGCAACGACGTGGATGTTCCTTCGAACAAAGAATAATAATACCCATCTTAAGCTTTTCACTCTTAAGAATTGAATAAGGTGCGAATTTAATATAATTAAAATTTTAAGTTCAAATTTATACCATTTATATATATATATATATATATTATTTGATTTTTGATGGGTCTAAATCATATATTAAGGTGCGTCATAAAATTTATAATTTATAATATTGAGTTCACATAATTCTGCATAACAAGAGTTTTTCACTAGGGAAAAATAACATCAGAAGATGTCATTTTTCCCATTGACTGTAGCGGCCGCGTTAGGAGGTCATTCTCCATCTCGAGCTAATTGAGTTAATTAGAAGGACAATTCTTGATTAATTATCATATCATGTCTATCATTTTGTTTTGGACCTTCCCTTTTTCATTTGATCAGACTTTAAGCTCTAATTTGAGCTATCCGTAATCTCCTTGTGGAAAGGGCTTGAGGTACTCTCACCTTTTATGTTTTGCAAAATATAAATATATCTTATCCAATTAAATACGCGGGAACAGTTTACATTCCAGATCATACGAAAGTAAGAAAAGCATCAATTTTACATCCAGGACTCGTACGAAGGGAAAAATAAAATAAGAAAAAGAAAAGGAAGCAAACTATATTTAACTATCCTGTTTGTTTGCCATAATTTTTTTTAAAAAAAAATAGATACATTATTTAAATTTTTTATGTTGGTAATACACTGTAAATAAATTAACTGGAAAAAAATTGTCAATGTAAAAAGATTAATCATGAGAAGGGAAAAATGTTTTTATATTCTTTAGGTGATGAAAATATTTTACGATATTTTACAGTTCAATGAAATTGACCTTTGCATGCGTACACTCAATCTTTTTCTCATCTTTCTTTTTTTCTATATTATGAAAACTAAGGGCTCGTTTGATAACGCTGTTAAAAATTTTAAAAACAAAAACTAGAATCATAAACAAAAAATTATCAATAACAATTAAAAACAGAAACTGTAAACGCGTTTGGTTAAATTATAAAATCTATAAACAAAAACCGAAAACATGTTTGGTTGTCCATAGTTTACAAACTATCTTGTCTCTTATTTTTCATTTTAGTATTTTATGTTAAATAGAACAAATGAAAATATTTGAGAATATTTTGTAAAAGAACAATGAGAATATTATAAAATTGATTTATTTTCTTTAAGATTATAATTTCAAAAAATAAATTTAATTGTTTTGAGAACATATTTTATAATTTTGAAACTTTTAGAATTTTAATTTATTAATTTATTAATTATTTTTTAGAATGTTTCTAAA
The DNA here is from genome assembly GCA_028554755.1 of Cordia subcordata. Classification (NCBI taxonomy): domain Eukaryota; kingdom Viridiplantae; phylum Streptophyta; class Magnoliopsida; order Boraginales; family Cordiaceae; genus Cordia; species Cordia subcordata. The sequence goes on along the minus strand of JAPTOF010000002.1, from coordinate 33,075,965 downwards.
AATAATAAAATGATTTTTAAAAATATTTATAAAATAATTATTTTTAAAAATAATTTAAATTTTAATTCTTAAAATGTTTTAATTTTCTAAAACTAATTATAATTTATTAAAATATTTTTTTAAAAATAAATTTAATTTATCAAATTAATTTGTAAATGTATTTTTAATTTATTAATTTTTTTAATTCGTAAATTTTTTTTAAAATGTTTATAAATTAAAATTATTTTCAAAGTATTTTTAATTTATTAAAAATATTTTATTTTAATTATTTTTGAAATTTTTTTATAAAATTAATTTTATTTTTAAAATAAAAATTTTTAAAAATATTTTTAAATAATTTTAATTTTAATAATTATTTTTCAAAGAAATTAATAAGTTCATATTAATTTTGAAAAGATTTTTTTAAAATGTATTCAGTATAAAGTGAATAAAAGTTTTGAAAACCTGTTACCACAACCTAAGAAAATCACTTTTTTTTTGTTTATCAAAGTTGCAAAAATAGGTTGTTGGTTTTTGTTTTTCCAGAAACCACTTTTTTTTTGTTTATCAAAGTTGCAAAAACAGGTTGTTGGTTTTTGTTTTTCCAAAAAACAAAAACAGAAACAAACGAACTAGTTTTCAAATTTTGATAAACAAAAACAGAAAATCAGAAACAACAACGGTATCAAACGGGCCTAAATGCCAAAGAAATATTATGTTTTTATTAGAAACAAACGATCCTACTAAGGAAAGGGAAAAAAATGGAAGCTTGAGAAACAAATTTAGAGCCCGTTTGGGTTTGCTTATTTTTAAGTGCTTATAAGTAAGTTCTGTTTATAAACAAAAAGTTACTTTTAAGTTAGTGAAAAATAAAGCAGAGATGTGTTTGGATAATATGTGTTTATAAGTTACTGACATGTTTAGCAAATAAGTATTTATAAATAACAATAATAATTAAAATGACTAAAAATGACATGTAATTAATTAAAGAGAAGATTAGGATGTAGGGATATTGTTGTAATATATTTTTCAAGTGTGAGATAAATATGCTTTTTTAATAGGTTTGACTAATTGGCTTGTAAGTATAAAAATTTTAAGCAGTAGCTACAAGCTGCTTATAAGTACAGTTATATGACTTATGAGAAACTCCACCAAATACGTCATTTTTTGTTGTTGGGCAAACCAGCTTATAAGCAAGCCAAACGGGCTCTTAGCGTCATGTACTTTCATGAACAATTTCCTCGGGAACATTGCGTCACATAAAAGCAGGTGTCGTCTCAAATTGGTTTTACTGTGAGCAGAGAGAGAGAGTCACCATAGAAAGAGGGTCACCAACACCGACGGCTTCAAATACGTGTCAAGAGATAATACCAAACTTTTGAAACTAATCTAAAAAATTGGAAAATCTATATTATATAATAAAATAAAATAAATTATAATTTTATATTATTAAATGGTATTTTATATAATAAATTTTCATAATTATTTATCAATTAAATATACATATTTTTAAGTTATCTTTTGTTTTTTATTATTTATTCAGTTTAATTCATATATTAAATATTTTAATTTAATTAATATTATGTCATTTCTTAATATATTATCATTGTCTTATTAATTTTACATATATAATTGTTTAAATAATTATTTAGTAAGATTCAAAAATTTTATAATTTTAATATATTTTATCACAAATGTTATTTTTTTATATACCGTACGTATGTCACATTAGTATAATAATAAAAAAAAAAGCAAGGAAAGAAAGAAAGTGTATAGACGAGAGATAAATAAACGATGCTCGTTGAAACTTGGGAGGTGTGCCCCAAAAAGCCCAATAATTTTCTCATCTTTATAACAAAAAGTCATCCTGCTGCACGTGTCTCTCGCTCCATTACTTCCAACTTCACACCCTCTCCTTTTGGCTCTACTCGACTTATCTTTTCAATATTTAAAAGAGTTGTTCTTTTTTAATTTAAAATTAAATTTTGGCTCAGTAAAAGTCAAAAGCTCAAATTTAATTTTTTTTTCCTCTCAAATGAAGCAGTTAAAAAGTTGCTTTATATTATGTGTGAAGATATTTCTTCTATGTTATCAAATACTATTTTATATTTTTAACCATTCAATATTACATTTAATATAATTAAAAATTACATTCAATATCTAAAATATTATGTCAAATAATCAATCAATATTTTCTTTATTCTACATACCTCCACAGTTCAATATTTTCTTTATTTTTGTATATTGCATATTATTGATATCTTTGTACTCTTATCGATATTTTGTTGTTAATATAAACTTCAAACTTGTTCTTGACCCAAAAAAAAAAAACTAAAATTTGACCTCTAAACAAAAATAGCCTTAGTCAAAAATATCATTTCACAGTCGAGTGATTATTTGGCTCTTGGACCGAAAGAAAGGGGAGAAAGATGATTATGTGGCCAGTGGCTTCCCCTTGGATTTGCTTACTTCACAAAGAATTATAATTATTATACTATAAACATTACTTCTTTCTATTTCAATTGTTCGGTAAAACAGTATTTTAAATAGTATTTTTATTTTAATTAGTATTTAAAGTAGTATTTGTGAAATGTTAATATTACTAGCGTTTCAAAGTAGAGTTTAGTGTTTCATTTTTTTTTAGCAATATTACCCTCACTCTAATATCTTTTTGACAATTTACCTTCTATCCAGTCTTTGTATATATTTTATATTTTCTTTCACAAATATAAATACAAACTAGTACAAAAATTAATTTTAAATTCTATCCACATCAAAATATATTAAAAAGTATAGATCTTATTCATCCATTTATTATTTTTCTTTGAAAATTTGAAGTTTCAATCAATTAAAAATATTTCTATAATAACAAATAATTATTTTATAATATTAATAAAATTAACTTAACAAAAAAAAGTAATTTTATTATGCTTTAATAATAAAATATTATTTTTGAAGAAATGTATATATATTTAGTTATAAAATAAATTATCTTAAATTTTCCATAGTAATAATAATAGTAATAACAACAAGATACCTTTGTCTTTTTTGTCATTTTACATTCACCAACTAATCCTATTAGTTTTATTGAACACATATAAAACGATCCACTAGTGAAACAGCTATTTGTTAATCGCTAAAACACAACAGCTATCTATTACCTAAACAGCTATAAGCTACTCAAATAGTTATTCGCTATCTAATTTGCTAATTACGCTGAATAAACTCTAATAAGAGGGAATATTTTACATATGTAGGTATATGCACTCACATGCACGCTAAATGTTTCCGCTTAACCATTGTAGTAGACCGGGGTAAAAAAAGCCAGAATGGAATCACCATGCATTTTGCTTCAATCGCCTTCTAGGGTTGCATTAGAAGGTCACTGCATATATTATATATGAGGATGATTGTGATGGTAATATCATATAAAATTAGAAACAAAGAAAAAATCTCAGAGCTGGTAAACCTTCGCCCGCGGGAAAACCATGCTGATGATTACACCAGCAGATAAGATAAATGAGGATTTAAATTGACCAAATTGCATGGAGATATTTTGCGAATCCGCATGCTGCAAAAAACGATCCATGGTCAATTACAACGTACATATGAGAAAATGGCTCATCATCAGGTAATTAATTAACCAAGCTTTCTTATTTATTATTATTTTTTTCTAAATGATTAACCTAGCTGAATACTGTTGAGACATTAAAAGTGCAAATGCTGGCTTATATAGAAACCTAGTTAACCACCCCATAAGTAGAAGAACTACAAATTTAGGCAATTAAATATATATATATATATATAATATTACATTCATTAAGCAAGTATATAGTTATATTACTTATGAGCTTAAAAACTTGTCATGAGTTTCTGCCAGGTCTTATTGCATCCTGTACAGCTCTACAATTTATTAGTACAGCCAGAAGATCTTCTATATTCATGGCCAACACATCCGCCTGCTTATATTGCGGAAACTGAGGGCTGCTGACCTGTGATCTACTATACCCTTCATCAGTTGAGCTTCTCATATTTGTAAATTATACCAACATAAATTTTCATTTGTCTCCTAGAAGGAAGCTTCTCTCCAGATCATGTCAAATCGAGTATACGTATCTTTGTCAAAAGATACGTGATTCAAATTAGTTAAATGTACGTACAAATTTTACCAGGATTCAATTAACTTTTTACTTAATTTAGATCTAGAAAAAAATCTCTGAGTATTATTTTTTTAATTAATTTTAATACGAGATATAAGTAAAGTTTTCACCTAATAAGCACCAGTCAGTACTCTTAACACACTTACGTTGTCTGGAAAAAACACGAGTTGCAAATATACATCTTAATTATTCGATTTAATCAAGTTGGTCCCGATTTGTGTTATATATATGGCAAGGCAAAAGCGCTATTTGATCAGATCGTGACGTGTATCTTGACGTACACGTGTCGAACAGAGAAGGAGAGTTGCAAGGGTATACCGTATACATACAGCCTTCTTTTGTTCTACAATTTCAATTTCACGAGACCCTCATCCCATGTCGCAATCAGTTTCGCGTTTTTTTGGACTTTCTTGGTATGTTCAATATTCATTTAATATTCTGTTGAAATATCCCATCTGGAGATACTAACCATGGTTAAGTAGACCAGGGTCTTTTTGCTAATGCTGGGTTTAGTGATGAGTATAAATACCCAAGCTCTCTTGCCAAGAGTCACACATCTTTCCATCACTTCTGTACCCCTGTGAAAACTTGCAAAGCTTGTCGTGTATGGTTGAGCCATTAACACATTATTAGTCCTTTCTGCTTCCCAATTCATTTCTCATTAGCTCTTGATTGAGTATCAACATCTTCCCTTCTGGTTTGTCTTTTCTTTTAACTTGATCACAACACAGTTTGATTCTTCACCTATTCATATATATATATATATATATATATATATATATATATATGATCTCATCAATTTTCTGCAAGCATACAGTACATCAATATTATCAAAGAATTGTAAAGATACATGTACCATATAATATAACTAACACATCATCACTTGTCATACATGATAAGATGATTTTCCAATATAGATGTCTAATATTAATATTGCTTCCTGTGATATATATTAATTCAATTTCTATGTTATGATTTTTACATATATATGTATATAGGAAAAGAAATGGCCTCGGATAATGGAGACTTCAGCTTTGCTAGCAATGGAAGAGGTCGACGTGGACTGCCCAAGATTGAGACACAGAAGAATAAGGAAGATGATGATATCTGCCACGATGACAGTGCAACACCAGTGAAAGCTCAGACCATTGATGAGTTGCATTCGCTTCAAAAGAAAAAATCAGCCCCCACCACCCCACTCAAGGACACTCCCCAGGGCGCGTTTGCTGCCACCATTTCTGAGGAAGAGCGCCACAAGCAACAGCTCCAATCCATTAGGTAACGTAATACCAATTTATTGTACATTAATAATTACAAGCGCACGCTGCTGCATGATGATGACGTTATTCAACAAATTACTCAATTACTTAATTGATTTGTTGGATAATTAGTGCGTCATTGGCGTCGTTGACGAGGGAGACGGGGCCAAAGGTGGTGAAAGGAGACCCCGCAAGGAAGGCAGAGACGCCCAAGGTGCAGCATGTGGCCCATGATCACCATTACGCTCCAACTTTAAACATTAGTGACAGTGCCCTGAAGTTTACTCATATCCTCTACAATCTCTCTCCTGCTGGTAAAAAAAAAAAAATCTACTTCTCTCTTTGACTAATTCTCCTATATAAGCCGTGTATTTGGTCATATAACTGTTGGAGGGCATATTAATATTGTTCCAACTTGCTGATTCATGAGATTCATTGCCCGACTTTTCAACTCTATTAAAAGCTTACGACTAATATTAGTAGATATGGAAGATTTATACTTGTCTAAATGTAATTATTCAAGGATTGACTTTCAATTTTGATGAGTTAATTTAAAAAGATATAAATATACATATATATATATATATGTATATTTAACGTGTTAGTATTATCTTGGTTTTGAAATTTGTAGAGCTTTACGAGCAAGCAATAAAATATGAGAAAGGATCATTCATCACGTCAGGTGGTGCCTTGGCCACACTTTCCGGAGCAAAAACGGGTCGGTCTCCGAGGGACAAGCGCGTTGTCAAGGATGAAACAACTGAGGATGAGCTTTGGTGGGGAAAGTAAGTTCTCCTTAAATTAATTTCCTTATTACTTTCCATATCCCAATGCTATAATTTAATTGAGTGGTCTCACATTATTTATTATTATTTTTTATTTTTCTAACGTAACAGGGGCTCACCCAATATTGAAATGGACGAGCACACTTTCCTGGTCAACAGAGAAAGAGCCGTCGATTACTTATGTTCATTGGATAAGGTACTTAATTTCAAACACATTAATTTAATTAGTAGACTCTTAATACATCGTGTTATTTTAGGGCAACCAAGTATATTAGTTAAAAATATGAGGTTTGACATTGAGATATACAAATTATTTCTTAAAAAGAAAGTTACATGTAAACCAAAAATCACCTAAAGGTGCTGTTTAAATTGAATTTTTAAGGGAAAAAAGTTTAATACATTCTTTTTACAATAATTATTTACCTTGATTTTGACTATAAAAAAATTTAAAATTCTGAAATAAGTTTAAATATAACTTTTTTTAAAAATTAAAATTTTTAGTTTATCAAAGCCAATTCAAACGAACTCTAAATCATAAAAGGGGGATAGAAGTATTTTAAGCATTCAATTAATTAGGAGGCAGTGAAATATTGATTTCCCATTTTTAGATCTGAGAGAGATCTGGATCATTTTTTTTTTTGTTGACTTGTTCGCAAATACGTCACCGTGCACTAATGGTCACAGTAATGTCACCATAAACGTTACGTGGTCATGGCTGGGCAATGATGGTAACATCCTAACTTACTCGGCTGCTTCTCAAAATGTTGACGTAGCCACATTAAATGTGTGTGTATATATATATATATATATATATATATATATGTCTAATTAATAAGCTGACTAGTCTTTGTCATCTTCTTATATTGGTATGTGGACTAGGATCGCACCTCAGATTATGGTGCACCCATAGTTGTCTTCATCATGCAGCAAGGGCCAAGGGGTTGGGTATCCTATACTATATATCTGTAACGGCAGCAAGCGACCATTTCTTGGGGGAGACTAAAAATCGGATAAAATAATTCGGTTGCATATAGAAGTGGGCTTGTTACTCAGTTTGAATTTTCTCGGAACGTGTGGTGGTAAAGTAATAATATGGTTCTAATAAAATAATTGAGCTAGTCAAATAAGCATGGCAATAAATAATTATATATATTGTCACTTCATCATCGTTGCTCTCCGATACATGTTTATTTAGATCCTAGACATCCCAACATAAAACATAAACATACTGCTACTGTTTGATCATAAGTGGTAGGAAGACAAAAGTCTGTATTGGTTAATGACAAATTGCAAATGGCCACTACATCGTTGACCTTATAATGGTAACTTTTGTCCAACAAAAAGGCGTATATGATGATAAAGGACTCTCTCCATAAACATGGTCGAAATAGTTAGAACTATAAATTATGACTATATAGAATGTCTTTGTATCTAGCAGTATTATAATCCTTCTTTTTTATCCTCTCTCTAATAGAATAGTATCTGTTCATACTTAAAAAAATTGATGACACTGTTCATTACGGTTCCATTAACTTGCTTCAATTTAGTTTGTAAAGATTATATAGTTGTCAGTTATTTGATCTCAGTTTACGAATTGTATTGGTTACAGTAATGTTAACTTATTGGCAGGTTTTTGTGAATGACCAATTTCTGAATTGGGATCCTGAGCATCGCATCAAAGTTAGAATTGTTTCTGCAAGAGCTTACCACTCATTGTTCATGCACAACATGTAAGTCAATATATGCTCTCGAGTCAATCTATTTATACATTGTGCTAGCTAGCTAGTATCGACATGAATAGTCGGATCGATTAACTTCAGATACATCCATGCTATATATACAATTAACTTTTAGTAAGATAAAAAGAAAAAGAAAAAAAAATGGTAAGTAGGTGAGTCATGTTGCAGGTGTATTCGACCCACTCCAGAAGAGCTAGAGAATTTTGGTACTCCTGATTTCACAATATACAATGCGGGGCAATTTCCATGCAACCGATACACGCACTACATGACATCATCCACAAGCATAGACCTCAACCTAGCTCGGAGAGAAATGGTGATCCTGGGCACCCAATATGCTGGGGAAATGAAGAAAGGTTTGTTCAGCGTGATGCACTACCTCATGCCTAAGCGTGGTATTCTCTCCTTGCACTCTGGTTGCAATCTGGGAAAAGATGGAGACGTTGCCCTCTTCTTTGGACTCTCTGGTACGTGGGGCTGTGTTAATAACTGTTTTTTAGGATTACGTTTGGCATTCGACTACTAATGTATGGTTCTGCTATATATATATATATAATATGTTCATTTAGGCACCGGGAAGACGACTCTTTCCACGGATCATAATAGATATTTGATTGGAGATGATGAGCACTGCTGGAGTGAGAATGGTGTTTCAAATATTGAAGGCGGTTGTTATGCCAAGTGCATTGAACTCTCACGAGAGAAGGAGCCCGATATTTGGAACGCAATCAAGTTCGGCACTGGTATATACATATATACATATATATATATATATATATATATATATTCTCATCTTTAGTTAGACAACCCAAATCACATCTTTCATTTTCTACTCTCTCTCCTTCTCTCTCTCTCAATATATATATATATAGTAATTCTCAATTGCCATTAAGATGCTTGCTTGCTTGCTTGCCTTTTCTTGCGGCAGTGCTGGAAAATGTTGTTTTTGAGGAGCATACTAGGGAAGTGGATTATTCTGACAAATCCGTCACAGGTAAACCATATGGAATACATTGATTCATCACATAAGTTCAATAACGAGGTCATACCTTTTGCCATCTGCAGTATGATGGTGACAATCTTGATTGAAATAATGTTATTCTTATTGTTTGAATTTGTGATACAGAAAATACTCGGGCTGCATATCCAATAGAATTCATCCCTAATGCCAAGATACCATGTGTTGGTCCTCACCCAAAGAATGTGATTCTTCTAGCCTGTGATGCCTTCGGGGTGCTCCCTCCAGTGAGCAAGCTGAGCATGGCTCAGACTATGTATCATTTCATTAGTGGCTACACAGCTCTGGTATGTAATATTTATGAAAGGGACTGTTCTTTCTTGAAACTAGGAACTCCTAAGTTACCTTGTTTCAATGCATGCATATTTGCAAGAAAATTTATGGTGGTCTTAAGATGGCAATTCATCAACTTAAATATTTTCTGATAATGGTTTAACAGGTGGCTGGAACAGAGGATGGTATAAAAGAGCCAACAGCTACATTTTCAGCTTGTTTTGGTGCGGCATTTATAATGCTTCACCCGACAAAATATGCAGCCATGCTGGCTGAGAAGATGCAAAAGCATGGGGCAACTGGCTGGCTTGTAAATACTGGTTGGTCAGGTGGAAGGTATGCGTAGTGATCTCTCTACGTACTAACTTTATCATCATAAGGAAGAGAAAGGACCTTAAGTAACATGTTGTTCCGAAATTGCAGTTATGGAAAAGGCAGCCGTATCAAATTAGCTTACACAAGGAAGATTATCGATGCCATACACTCAGGCACCCTTTTGAATGCAAAGTACACTAAGACTGAGGTCTTTGGACTTGAGATCCCCACTGCAATTGACGGGGTGCCTTCAGAAATCTTAGACCCCGTGAACACTGTAAGTTTGAGATATTATCATGGCATTTTAGAAAACATATGACTTTTGACAATCATATAAATTTTTTAGTTTCTATGTATTGCATTAATCTTTTCTCTATTTTGTTGTTCTTACAGTGGCCTGACAAGCAAGCCTACAAAGACACCTTACTCAAGTTGGGAGGCCTATTCAAGAAGAATTTTGAAGTGTTCACCAATTACAAGATTGGAACTGATAACAAGCTCACTGAGGAGATCCTAGCTGCTGGTCCAAATTTCTGATTTGGAAAATTGTGTTCTTTGTGCGCCAAGGGTGTGATACAAGGGAAGAAATAAAAGTGTTCTATGTATATGAAATTATATATATGCGTGTCTCATTTGTATTCACCTCATCTAAAGACCATTATATCCATGTACACCAAGTGTCTCAATTTGATTTATTCTCTATTTATACGCTGATAATGCATGGGGGATGTTGCGGCTTGAAATTTATTCACCTGTTTGGAGATGTAATATGCCATTTGATAATGAAATCTGATTTTATTTCTTTTCAGCAGTAAAACAAACGCCTTACAATTCTGGAAATTGCCCACTTTGAGATGCAAATTCACTGCGACACTTTATTTGAGCTACCCTACATTTTCGTTTGCAAGTGCTCTTTTCATTTGAAGGTTTTATTAAACGTGTAACAATGGCTCATTTTAATTGCTTGCTTCATATTACATGTTTTCCTTTCATGCTTAACATACGTGCCTCTTGGTCAAAACCATAGAATTAGCCTTTTGTCATGTTATTGTCAAAAGAATCATTAGAAGTCATGTTTAAAGTGATGTTTTCTACCATGCTACTTTTCCTCAAAATATACTAAACTAATAGGCAAGGAAAAACTCATCCTTTTATGAATCCTAGAAGGCATAGCTCATTCAAGATTGATGCGTATTCAACCAAAATAAACAGAAAATTTGAGAGTGGATGTTTCAATTATTGTTACGTCCATGCCTTTAACAAGATATATTTGTTCATCAGATTAAAAAAGTAAGATGACAATGGTCCCTTATGGTATCTCAAATGGCAACACATTGTGGAAGATCTATGGCAATCAGGGGTTTGAATTTCTCTCTCTCTCTCTCTTTTATTGGCGGGACCAAAGATATTAAGCATAACAAACATTTTGTTATTGGATATAATTGCATTTTAATTGAGTTATTTATATAAAAAAAGAAAAGGGGAAGAAAGTAAGGTATACAAAAAAAAATTGTTCTTTGAACTCAACCAATTAAAAATCCTTCCATTCTCAAAAGAGATAGAAGAAATCATATATATTCTTTCATGATTCTCATTCCCGTGTGGTTAAACCCAGGACCTTACTTTTGGCAAAAGTAACTTCAATTACTTGAACTACTTCCTCATTCCATAGAAAAAATCATATATATATATATATATATATATATATATATATATTCTAAAGAACTTTTCCTAACAAATGGAGTTAACGTTATGAGTTTTTTTATAGGAGAAGATATCTAGGAGGGCAGAAGTATCACTTAATATCTTTTTTTTTTTAATATGTATCAATCTTTTTATTAATTCATTACTTACTACTTTGACCTCTATTTGCCTCTACCATTTTATGAGTCTCTTACTTTTTGTGTATGACATCGTTATTCCTTTGATAGCATTGACTAATTTAGAACTTAGGGTTTTAACTATGTTATTTGCATTTGAAATCAATCTGTTGATCAAAGAGGTGATTACTATTGGTTTATCTGACCATGCAATATTAAACTTTTGATCAAAGAGGTGATTATTACTTGTTTATTAGACCATGCAAGATTAGATTATTGAAAATTTTTTATTTAAAGTGGACTACTGCTAATTAATTTTGGTTTTATAAAATAGGCAGAATATTTGGTTCACAAGTTGAACTTTGTGATTATATTATTTTTAGCCTATCTCATAAATTCATATGCTTCTTTTGTGCGTTGGCTCATATATTCTCATAAATATTTTTACAGGTAGGACTGTCAGAATTTATTATAAATAGGGTTAAATCCTCTCTTTTACTCTTAACCTAACAACTGTTTTCATAAGCATTTGTTAATATTAATTAGAGTAGGGAGAGGAAGATTTAAATTTAGATTGGATGATAGTTACTTCTTCAACAATTTCTTAACAATAATTATTCTAATAGGTACACTCTTCCGTTATCAATTATATCTTTTAATTTTATATTGTAAATCTATGTATTGTATACGATTTATATATTGCACTTATATGTGGTATCAGAGCTAATTATACATGGATTTACATGTATTTTTTTAAAGAAAAATTGAAATGCATGTTTGATCATATAGACTATGAAATTTCTTGATTTAGCTTGTGGTTATTAAATTGTTGCTTCCTAATTGATTGTGAGCTTTGGTATAACTCTCCCAGCTAGTTCTATTGATGTATAACGTATTATGTTTTTTTTTTTAATTTATTATTCTTCTAAATGGAATTGTTTTTCTTTTTAGAATAATAATGGAATCAAAAATAAAATATTTGTGTAGAAGATTGAAACCTGCAAAGTCACGAGTTTCTTTTCCATTTCAGCCATTATCTTTTTTTTAATTGTCATAGACAAGTATCAAACATTAAAGGAAAAGAATAAAAAAAAAATCCTCCTAGATGGGGCACTTACCCCGTATTCTCTCGTCCACGATTATGCTCTGATCCATATGTAAGCGCAATATATAGATTGACATCCAAACCTTAGTATGGAGCTCAATACGTATTAGATTTTTTATTCTTCAACTGAAAGTAAAGTCAAATTAAACTAGATATCTCCTCTGCAAGTTTATTTCAAGCTAATCTATGGGTTCTAACATATAAAGCACTCCAAGAGGTGACTGAAGGTAATAATTAACAAGTTAATCCGTGCTTGTATTGATATGTTCAGGGATGGGAACGAGTAAGATGGGGGTGAGGCGTGCTTATTTTTATCTCGTACCTATTGTGGAACTTTAAATTCTATATTGTCCCGACACTCGGAACTACATTAAAATTATTATCCATCTACCTTTTCCATATACGATAATTGTCAGCAAGGTCAATGAACTTGATAATCAGGTAAAACTGGAGTAATACTCCTATCTGTTAAAAATAAATTAAAAATACAATAAATGTTAAAAAAATAAAACAACATATAACACAAAACTAAAAGAAATCTTCATTGACAAATTACATTAAATATATATAATAATAACCCAATGTACTATCCAGTCCGTGCAAATCCAACAACGCTGTTGAACATCGTACAACAAAAGCCCAACAACATCCGTTCAGACAAATCGTGCAGCAAGCTGTATAAACATGTCATTGACCAAACCCAGAGCCCAAGTTTAAATAAACCATAAACAAAACAACCCCCAACGGCAAACGCCCCTACCACACCCAGCACACAGCGCGGTGACGAAGCGCGCTTTTCTTCTCTATACAGTTTTCGCTCTCTCCATTCAAAACCCTATATTTACTACCATTAATTTTATCTTCGTTTTAGTATTATCTTTATTTTCAACTATGGCTGGAAAGGCGAGGGAGCACGCACTGCCACTGCTCGCCGCTGCGAACAACCATGGAGATTTGGCTATAAAGCTGTCGTCTTTGAGACAAGCCAAAGATATATTGGTATCAGCTGAGA